>VXBU01013937.1:19055-124453 GCA_013400315.1 Bombycilla garrulus | reverse complement strand
GGCTCAAAGATTGCAACAAGCCACAGATATGTCCAATGAGAATGAGTGGTATAAAAAGGGGGTTAGCTTCCCCAGAGTCAGTAGGAGTCTGCCTGCTGTGCTGTGAGGAGGAAAGGTTAGGCAGCTGTGTGAGGGACAGAAGGGAGTTAGCTGGTTGTGCAGAAGGAATAAGAAATCAGAAGGCTGCATGGTGCTGCCTGGAGAAAGTTTAGTCCTCTGTGGTAGATGGCGTCAGAAGGCTGCATGATGCTGCACATGGAAAGTTTAGCACTCTAAACAGTGTTGTGTCCATCTTGACTGTCACATATGGTTGTGGGCAACTGTGACAGGAAAGCCTGGAAATAACAGGGGTAAGAACAGCGCAATGCTTAGGCATGTGCTAGAATGTGAAGAACCTATGAAGAATTTTTTTTAAGTGACTTTTTCCAAGGCTGGCTGGTGGATAGGCTGTTTCTGATGGATGACTGGATTGTCAACAGTTAACTGCCTGGTTTACATTGGAGAACTGCATTTCTACCTCATCTTTTGTTTCAGCAACTCTTTTTATGTAGTGTAGTACAGGAACTGTAAAAGCAGTATAATAAATAAAGAAGGAGTCACAGACTTTATGGTGCAGAAAGCATGCTTTATTTCAAATGAACAATTCTATCTCAAGGAGGTTCAACAGCTACCAAGCTCTATTACTACATTAGGAGAACTAAAGCAATTTGAAGTGCAGGCTGGTATTTGATGTTGTAGCAACAGTTTGTTTTCAAACTGTGGTTCATTGCTTAGTTGCCTGGAAGGGACTACTGGGTGTCTAATTCTACCACACAAACTCAATCACTGCACCCTAAGAACCTCCGAGATGGGGGTACTGCTGCTGCACTTGAATACCTAAATAGCTTTGTTTATTAAGGGGATGGCCAGGTGATGTTACTTTTTTAAAAGCTATTCAGGCAGTCAATATGTCAGAAACAGTACACAGTGGGTGAACAAAGTGCTGGCCGCTTGCACTTTGTCCAGAAATTGTCAGTCAGGTACGAAAATTATGACATAATCAGATCCAATGTAAAACATTAAAGCAATGCTTACAGGAGGGTAATTGCAAACATCACCAATGCCTTACATTTCTGATTCAACATAAATATTTGTGCACGTAAGAAATACTGTGCACAGGATCATGTCTTAGATGTAGGTAATCTTCAACAGGGAGCCTCTCTACCTGTTGAGGCATTCTTAGACATCAACAATGAGTTGAGGCACAAAAATTAGTTAAATGTTGATCAGGGTAGTCGTTTGCTAGGAAACTTTCCCCTGCCAACTATTAGTTCCAAAAGTTACGTTTCAAAATGTCATAAAATAAATGGTACAAAACTTCATAACCGTTAACTTCGGCTATATACAGTATGTACATGTCAGTGAAAAAAAGTGTTTTAAATTCTTAGGTCAATAATGACTATAAGTCATAATGTATAGATCTGAAAATTGTCTCATTCAGGTAGGTAAAAAAATATTTTTCTTTTATATTTACATATCAGATATTTCAGTCCATATATGAATCACTTGTAAAAATACAAGTGTAAATAATACAGATTAAGCTCTCTAAGGTGATCGGATATTTATATTCACAGTGGCAGAATCGGTACCAAATTCATTCCCTAAATTCAGAGTGTAAAGTCCACCATCATTCTTCTGGACATCCATGATGATCAGGGTGGTTAGATCTTCACTGGTTTCAATGTGGAATCTGCCTTGCTGGTCCTGACTGGTAATTTTTCTCCCTCTGCAGTACCATGTTATTTCAGGAGCAGGTTCACCCGAAAAGGCACAGGATAGTGTGAGAACCTTTCCTTCCTCAATGCTGATATCAGATGGGAGAGCTTCTATTTTGGGTGGTACTCCTTTATAAAACAGGAGAAGAAATACAAAGTTAGTCTGTTTTCACTAAGCCATGCAGCAGCTTTACTCTGAGGACTACAGGATAGTTGAAGCACTAACTCTACCAATAATTGTAATGCTCACCTCTGAGACCTGATTTAAGCATTTTACTAGTTGAACTCTCCAGTTGAGCCATGCTAGATTTCCCCATAATACTGCTGGAGCTCATCTCTACAAAGGATTCTTTCATGGAGGACATGCTTTTGGCAGACATGCTTTCAAATTTCATTTCAGTCATGCTGCTACTGCTGAAACTGCTGAATGAAGCCTCTTGTTTAGAAGAAGCCATTTGAAAGGACTGAGAAGAAAAACTTTCGTGCATGCTTGCGTCGCCACTGGTCTTCAATACTACCTCTTTCGGAGGTTCTTCAACTAGAGCTGAGGAGCATTGCAAACATAGAAGGAAAAAGCAACAACATCACTTTAACGAACAAGGTCATGCAGGTCTGTATGGTTAATTTTACAGAAATGAAGATGGCATACTTTGCTTTCAGTGGAAAACTGCAGTGGAGTATACACTTGCTTACAGTCATTTGATTCAAGATATCCAAATCACAAGCAGTTATTTAGAAATTAAAGAATAGGCAGTGAAACTTAGAATATGTATGAGCTTCAAGGAAAAACATACATACTTAAGAGAAAAAATGTCATCACACAGTGTTTCTTATTAGAACCATTACTAAAATTAGACACTGAGAAATTGTGTGTGTTCATATTTGTAGAAGCTGTGAAACATTTTCAAGTTCTTAAAAACAAAGAATAGTAAAATCTGTATTTCCCTGCATTTCTCTGTAGCTATAAAGAGCAACAGGAAAGCTCAGTCACTGCAGCTTTGCTTTAACCCAAACACAGTCATGCAAGCAAATCACAGCCACACCTTGATGCTAGGAACTGGGATATGGTATAGCCAGTAAAATAGTAAATCCAGTTCTATTAAGTTGCCATAAAATTTTTTAACTATGGAATGACTTACTTTTATTCTAACAGATTTTGTTAGTAAATGAGGAAAGAATTATTACCAGCACCAAGGTAACATGCTCATCCTAGAACAAATGCTCATAGCTTTCTCTTAACATGCACCTGTTGATTTAACAGAGCTCTTCTGTGCTGCCTTGTGGATGTTAAAAAGATTTCTCATGCTGTTTTTGGGCTGTGTATGTAATAAACAAAAGAAAGCTGAACTTCTTAAAATACTGAAGTCAACATTGGCAGTGGATTTTATTGTAAAGTCTTTTTAGTAGACCACACCACAGCAAAAAAAGTTGTGATCATTCTGAACACAAGATCTGAAAACAAACTTACGGAGTACAGTCAAAGATGCTGTAGCAGAACACTGCCCATGGTAATTTTTTGCCTTGACAGTGTATTTTCCAGTGTCACTCACTGCTGCATTTCGAATCTCAAGAGAATATATGTTTTTAGAGCGAGATACTCTGAGGTGTGATGAAACTGCAATCTAAGGAGGGGAAAAAAAATGGTTTCATTAAGATCAATTTTATAATTAATTTTAATTTTTCAAGTAAACATAAATGATTACTTACAGGTTGATTATTCTTTAACCACTCAACTTCAGGAGAAGGCTCCCCGGAAACTTCACAGGTGAACAAAACATCTTGTCCTTCATTGACATTTTGAGACTTAGGCTGCATGATGAATGCTGGTTCGCTGGAGCGCTCTTTAGAAAGGGTCACAACATACTGGCATTTAATAATGCCTTCATCAGTTTTACCCTCACAGGTCAGTATGCCTTCATCCTTATTACTAGCCTTTTTGATAGTTAGCGTGTGATCACTTCCAGAAACACCATATCTGTAATCATCTGAATTTCTCAGCTCCATTCCATTCAGCACCCATTTTACTTCAGAGGCACCAGGAATGTTGGCTTTCAGTGTCACTTTCTGCCCTTCAGACATTGTCATTTTAGTTGAGGAAGCTGTAATTTCTGCTTTCAATTGTCTGACATCTTCTGTAACAACTGACTTTTTAATGACTTCTTGAACTGCAGATTTCTCTTCAGTTGCCACTGATGATTTCTTCTGGGTAGAAACCATAAGTAACTCATCTTCTTTCTGAACTGTTTTATGAGATTCAGATACACCTCTTACCTGGGAATATATATTTTTAAATGCTTGGCCGGTAAACTGGAAGTTAGTTTTTGAAACACCTCCTTCCCCAATAATTTCACAGGTGTATTCACCTTTATCAGATTCCACGAGCTCATGGATTTTGAGCTCATATGTGCCATCTGCTGCATAATGAAACTTGAAGTGATGGTCTTCTTTCAGTTTTTTACCATCCTTGTACCAAGCCACTTCTCTGACACTTAAAACATTGCTTTCAACTGCACAGGATAACTTTACCTTATCTCCAAGAGTTTCTGCTTTCAGATGCTGTTTTATCTTTGGTGGAGAAGCAATTGGTAATTGTACTTTATCTGCTGGTGCCATTTTGTCTCCAGGTGGTGACTTAGCTTTTGGGGGACTGCTGATGGGTTCAGGAGATTTTACTCGTTTAGGAGACTTAACTGGCTCTGGTGACTTTACACGAGGCTCAGGAGATTTGATCCTTGGAGGTGATGTAATTGCTTTTTCAGGAATTTTTGTTCTTTGAATGGTCAAAGTAAAATGGGCTTCCTGTCTTCCTTCAGAGTTTTCCACCACAACAGTGTAACTTCCTTCATCTGATATCTGGACGGAAGAAATTTCAAAGGTAGACTTGTATTGTGTTCGTGTTACTTGGAAGCGCCTTGAAGAAACAACAGGTTGACCTGCACGGAGCCATGTTATTGTTGGTGCTGGTTCACCATCAACATCACAGGAAAATCTTGCAGTCTCCCCTTCAGAAACTGTGATTGACCGTGGCTTTGTAAGGATTGTTGCAGGCAGAGTGCTTTTAAATGCTTTGTGTGAAGTCCTTTCTTCCAATGATTTTTTTTCAGCTGCAGTGACTTTTTCTTCAGAAGCAGCATAGTGTTCATAGGATAAAAGTGATTCTCTTGTTGCTGACACTTCTGATTTGACCTCTCTTACTGAGGAACTTGCTTCTATTGCAGATGCTTTCTTAAATGAGGAGATTGCATATGCCTCTGTTTTTGTCAAGTCAGGTAAGATTGCCCTTGGTACTTCTTCATCTCTTCTCTGGGAAGAGTATGTAGTGTAATCTCCTCCAGTAACATCTAGCGTTGCATAATCAGAACATTCCCCTTTGTAGTTTGTGCATACAGCTCGGTATGTTCCACTGTCATCAATGTGGCAGTCAAGAATCTCCAGAGTTAATACACCACTCGTATTGGTAAAGTGTATCTTACTGCTCTCTTGAAGCTCAATACCGTTGTGGTACCACTTCACTTCGGCCGTTGGTTTTGATTGGACATTTAGAATGAACCTAGTATTATGGCCACATGGTACCCGGTGTGAGCGCATTCTCAGGGTGATGCGAGGAGCATGGTCAAGGGTGAAAGGCTGTTGAGTCAGAACTTCATATTTCCTTTCCATTGTTTTTTGAGTTTTCAGAGCAGATTTCATGGACTCGTATCTAGAAAATATATCAAATCTTGCCATCCTCTCAAACCGGGAGAGAGATCTTTCACTAGAGACTGGGCTAGGTGACCGTGGTCGAGTTCTCTCTGGTGTTGGGGATCTTCTCTCACTTTCCTCAGGAGGCCGTGAGCGAGGTCGAATTAATTCAGATACAGGACGCATCAACTCAATGTAAGTTGGAGAAAGGGATCTTCTTCTCCTCAGTAATCTAGAGGGAGGTGAAAATTCCCTTTGAGCATATTGCACCATTTCTACTTCTTCTTCTTCTTCTGATGTGATCTCAGTTATTTCTCTTTCTCTCCTTCTCCTGAGTCTACTCTTTTCTTCCTCTGCCATATATTTGAGCTCACTCCTGTATTCAGAGAGTCTCTGATCAGCCCCAACAGGCCGGAGCAATTCTTCATCCTCCCTCTCATCCATTATTCTTTGCTTTTGTTTAGGTGGTCTGTAGGCAGCCCTGTCGTGACGCTGACGAAGCTCTGCATAGCTTGCACTGGTCTCAGCTTTAGTTGGAATGTGATAGCTTGAATACCTCAGCTCTCTTTTTCTTTCTTCCTCTGAACTGACCTGTGCTCCTGTAGTAGAATATCGAAGGGCAGACAGTTCAAAGCGTGGGGGGCTTCTACTTGGTGGGGAAGCAGAAAAGCCTAACTCCAGCTCTTCTTCAAGGCGCAGTCTTTCCTCTTCAGTTCTCTTCATGGCTAAGTAGTCATCTATTGGCATGAGCAATTCCTCATCAGACAAGTCACCAAGCGATCGCCTTCTTGGCCTATAGTGATATTCATACTCTGGAGATGGGGCACGCCGGCGTGCTGGTCTCACAATTTCAAGATCATCCTGTGTCAGCTTTGGTATGCGCCATTTAGGCTTGTACTGATCAGAAATGCGTGGCAGTGGCATCACATAGAATTGCTCCCACCTGGAAAGACGAATGCGTTTCTGGCGTTTCTGAACTGTCCTCTCAAGTTTTCCTGGCATTTCATACTGGTCTCGCAGCCTCTTGTACCACTTCATATCTGACAGAGGCACATAGTGTTTAATATGCTGATCTTCCTCAAGAGCAGCGCGCACATGTTTGCGAGGCTCTGGGACCTCATATGGCATACGAAGTCTCCTTTCCTCCTTCTCCTTCTTCTCTTCTTTCTGGATTTCATATTCACCTTTAACGGTCTTTGAGCTAACGGCTGGTTTATATAAGATAGCAGCTTCTCTGAGAGCCTCTTGTGCGGTTTGTGTCAGTGGAACAGCTTCAACCCCAGAAAGGATTTCTGCCATTCTTAAAGTCTTGTCAATTTGCCTTTGTACATGCTTCTCCCGCTCTTCTTCTGTCTTGTACTCACGCTTGACATATTTCAAGCGTTCAACTTTTAGATAAGCCTGACAGCTGGTAGATCCAGCACTGTTTGTAGCAGTAACTCTGTAGTAGCCACTGTCTTCTGGTAAAGTATCTCTGATATGCAAAGCATAATAATCTAAACCTTCATGAATTATATCAAAGTTGGGACCAAAGGATAGAGGTTGACCATCTTTCTCCCATGTCAGTGTTGGTTTTGGCACACCAGATACCCTGATCTCAAAACTGACATTTTGGCCTTCTTGACATTCAGCATTTGCCAGCAGTCTTTTAAACATTGGCCTGAGTGTGGCATCTGCTGGAGGTGGATGAGGAATCACAGTCAGCTTAGCTTTGCAGCTGTCTTCGCCATATTTATTGCGTGCCACAATACTGTATTCAGCATCATCCTCTTCAGTGACATTATTGATGACAAGCTGATAAAGACCCTTGTCTGATTCAAAAGTATACTTCCTATCATCATCCCCAGGTTTGATTTTCTGGCCTGATTTGTACCATGTTAAGCGAGGTTCTGGGTGAACTGTTATAGTTACTCCAAACCTGACATTTTCTCCAACATATGCAGTGCGGTTATACAGAGGCAGTGTAAATTCTGGGGGATGCTCTAATAGTCTCATAGTATCAACCCGTCGTTTCACTTTTCTAACAGTTCTGCACCTATAGTGCTCAGAAATTTCTCTCACACCTTTAACAAAAAGTTCTGCATAAGAGCTGTCCTCACCATAATCATTTACTACCTTGCATCTGTAAGTACCATCATCTGATTTAGAAATGTCTTTGACATACATGGTTGCCACACCATCTTCATATTTGATTTCATATTTCTCATTGCTTTCTAATTGCCTCATACCAAAGTACCATGTGACTTGTGTGGATTCATCATAGTTTTCAATTGTACATACATATTTGGCATGGCCTCCTTCCTCTGCAACATTATGCTTTATCTGCCCAGCAATAGGCCCAATGTCTATTGGGGCAACTTTAACTTTGGCCACCGTTATGCCTTTCTGGGATCTAACTGCGCCTCCACAGGAAATGCGGGCTACTGACACAACTGTGTTCCACTCCTTCTTTACTAGAGTTTGATAGTAACGCCTGTGCCTCAAGGTCTTAATGGTTTTAGTGCTGGTCTTTTCCGTCTGCTGTTTTAGCCACACGTGATTAAGCGCTTCAGCAGCTGTCATCCGAGATTTTCGTTCCTTTACTAGTAGGCGATCAATGAAGTCCATGGCTTCAATGCTTATGTCTTTGAATGCTTCATCCTCAAAGCTGTATTCAGCATTTAGAATATTTTCAATAACTTGTTGATTTGTTTCAGCAATGAAAGGGTTAAGGCCACTGAGGAGTATGTATGTTAGAGCACCGACTGACCACATGTCTGTAGCTGTGCTGACCAAGTCATGGTGATGTACTTCAGGTGCATAATATTCAGGAGAAGTGAACTGGAGTCTAAAGCTGTCTCCAGGCCTCAACTGTCTGGCTTGACCAAATTCAACAATTTTAATTACAGAGCTTCTTCTTGTGAAGTAAATAATATTGTCTGGTTTAATATCAAAATGTCCGATGCTATGACGATGTAAAAATTCTAGTGCATCACAGACCTGGCGTACGTAACTTACTATTTCTCTTTCATTAAGTTCAAATGAAGCTGTGCTGATTCTTTCAAAGATGTCAACTCCAGAAATGAATTCAAAGATCATGACTAATTCTTCTAGACTCTCAAATGATTCATGAAGATACAGGATATTTTGGTGCCTAGCAATGTTTAGGATGGAAATTTCTTTCTTTACCAAAACTTGGTCAGCACCCTTTACTTTGACAAATTTGGCCAGGTAAGTCTTCTTTGAAACTGCCTCAACACAGCGATGTGCAATGCCAAACTGCCCACGTCCAAGCTCTTCTGCAATCATATATTTGTCATAGAGTTCCTTTGTAGAATAATGAGCTGCTTTAGCTGCCGTAATTTCTCTGGTTTCATCAACTTCTTCATCATAATTCATTACTCTGGTCTTATCTTCCTTTGTTACAATTGGATCAGTAGGTTCAGAAGGCTGACTTTGGCCAAACTTGTTCTCTGCAATTACACGGAACTGGTAGGTGGTCTTGCCAAATAGGTTCACCACTGTGTATCGTGTCTCACGAGCTTGTGCAACACGAATCCATCGCTCTGCTGTCGTAGCACGTTTCTCAATAATGTAGTTTATGATCCTGCTTCCACCATCAGTAGCTGGTTCATTCCAGGTTAAGTTGACTGAATCCCTTGAAACATCAGTTACCTTCAGACCTCTTGGTGGATCAGGCACATCAGCCACATCTAATTCAACTGTTTTTTGATCGATTCCAAATCTGTTTTTGGCACAAACAATGTAAAACCCTGCATCTTTTCTGTCAACCCCATTTGGGAAAACAAGAGACGTGAATGATCGTGTAACAATGACTTGGTAGTGTCCATTAGTATCAATGAGATCTTGTCCCTTCTGCCATGTGATCACAGGGGGTGGCTTGCCACTGAATGGAATCTTGATGCTCACCACTTCCCCTCTGAGGGCATGAACAGCTCCCATGCCTTCCAAGTTTTTGGGCAAATGAATCTTTGCCGGAACTGGAATAGAAAGAGGAAGAGAAAACACATAACCAAAAGCACACAAGATGAGCATCAATAGTCTAAATATTCAAAATTTAAAAAATTTTGTCTTGATTATCAAGACCTTCATTCACCTTCAACATCCAGAGAGGCAGTGCCAGACACAGATCCTCCTTGGTTGGTAGCTCTAACTTGATATACTGTGGCATCATCATCTGTTACATTCGTGATGACCAGCTGGTAGTATCCACCCTTGAATTCCTGTATCTTGATCTTTTCCCCATCTGGCATGATTTCTTTGCCCTGTCTGTACCACTTGACAATAGGCTTAGGATGACCAGTGACTTTGCAGACAAATGTGGCATTAGCTTGAAATTTCACATTCAGATTCCTTAGTTCTTCCTTGAATTGTGGAGCTTTAATTGGTACATCAGATTTTGGAATGACTGGTTGCGATACCTCACTCCACTCACTTTCACCACCAAGATTTTCACATTTTACACGGAACTCATATTCAAGACCTTCAATAAGATCTTTCACAGAGTAGACTGTTTCACGGATTTCATCTGTTGTTACAGAAATCCACTTGTTTTGTTTTTTCTCACGCTTCTCAAGATAGTAAGTTCTAATCTTTGCACCACCATCACTTGCAGGTGGCTTCCATGAGACAACGCAAGAATCCTTTGTGACAGCACTTGCTACTGGCTGGCCAGGTTGTCCTGGTTTTTCTGTAAAGAATAACAGAGTTCAAAAACTGAAGTGAGCATGCCTTACTGATTAATTACAGGATATGCTGGTTTTGACTGGGGTAGAGGTAACTTTCTTCCCAGTGGCTAATATGGGGCTGTGTTATGGATTTGTGCTGAACACAGGGTTGATAATGCAGAGATGTTTTCATTATTGCTGAGCAGAGCTTACACAGAGCCAAGGCCTTTTCTTCTTTTTGTACTGCCATGCTGGTGAGAAAGTCGGGGGTGCATGGGAGGGTGGGAGGAGACACAGCCAGGACGGGTGAGCCCAACTGACCAAAGGGATATTCCAGGCTATATGACACCCTGCTCAGTATATAAAACGGGGGAAGGGTGGGACATTTGAAGTGATGGCATTTGCCTTCCCAAGCCACTGTGACGGGGGGGGCCCTGCTCTCCCAGAGATGGCTGAATACAAGGGAAGCAGAGAATGAATTCCTTGTTTTGCTTTGCTGGTGCACATAGCTTTTGGTTTTTTTTATGAAACTGTCCTTATCTCAGCCCAAGAGTTTTCCAGCTTTTACCCTTCTGATTCTCTCCCCAGTCCCACTGGTGGGGCAGTAAGCGAAGGGCTGCGTGGGGCTGGGCTGCTGGCTGGGGTTAAAAGAAAACACGGGGGCATACATTGATATATTGGGCTCTACTTACCAAACGGAGGCTTTATAAAAACTACCGATGAGACCTCCAGTGCTTCACTAATGCCGTACATATTCTGAGCAGAAACACGGAAATAATAGCCTGCATTTTCAGTTAGGTTAACAATTCTACAGGTTGTGCCTGAAATACTTGAAGATACAAGTTGCCATTCTGCTCCTTCCTTGGCTTCACGTTTCTCTATGATGTAATTGGTTATCATAACACCTCCATCATCCTCTGGTGGTTTCCAGCTTATCACCACAGAATTCTTCAGTATAGACTCTATAACAATTGGCCCGACTGGTTTATCTGGTTTATCTATACAAGAAAAAGCACAACATTTTTATTTCTTTTTCCAGTTAATATTTGAGAAAATATTCCACAAAAATACTGAAAATAAAATTAATTACCTTGTATTTCCACATTAAGTACAGTGTCAACTGTTCCAAATGTGTTGCTGAGTTGCACTTTGTACTTCCCAGCATGAGTCTTGTGCTGGACATTCTTAATAGCAAGATGAGTATACTGCTCTGTATTCTCAATAGTAACTGTTTCTGACCCTCTCAAAGGTTTGTTACCATGGAACCAAGTTATTGCTGGTACTGGCCGGCCGATATACACAACGTGAAGGCGGAGGGTGCCACCTGCACCTGCATAGTATTTCTCTTTCAATGGGAAGCCAGGGTGGAACTGAGGAGGAGCCTGCAATAATAGCTTGCCACTAGTCTCAATTTCTCCGACATCATTAGTAGCCATACAGGTGTAGAGACCTTCATCCTCCTGTTCATCTGTCATTACTGTCAATGTATGATTGCGTCCATCAGATGACATTTTGTATTTTCTGCTTTGTACCAGTTCTTTGCCAAAGCGGTACCACTTAATATCAGGCAAAGGTCTCCCAACAATCTGGCATGTTAGCTGAGCTGCCTCACCCAGTTTAGTTGTAACATCCTGCATTTCTTTTTTAATGGCAGGTGCTTCTCCAGCTGTGGCAAAGAAAATAAGAAAAAAATAACAATTATCACTATGAAATTTTCCTCTATTACTATATCACTGGAAATTAATTTTCATTTATACTTGATCCTCTTATCCTTGAAAGGATGTTATCAAACATCATGTGAAACAAATAGGCAGCATGTTAAATGCAGCACCACGGTTTATGACACAGCAAATTACAACAATATCACAGCAAATGTGACAATGTATTTTTGCTTACATGTTAATTTAGTTTTCACTGCCATAGCGGTCCTTCGAGGTCTGCTGAGGCCAGTCTGATTTTCTGCAAAAACACGGAACTCGTATTCTGTGGCCTCTAGTAAACCTCCTACTGTAAACTGTCTGTCCTTGATGCGTTCCTTATTGCATTTTTTCCAGGCACTTTCTCCAGACTGGCGATATTCAACCCAATAGCCAAGGATCTCTTTCCCACCATCACTTTCAGGTCGTTCCCATTCTAATGTAATGCTGTCCTTAAATATAGAAGTGATCTCAATTTCTCCAGGTTGGCTTGGTTTGTCTGAAAATCAAAATAAATACATAAAATCAATTTTTCTCTAACTGTTATTAAGCTGTTCTTCAAAAGATCTGTTAAGGCTGACATTATCTTACCAAATGGATCCTTGCATACAACTGGTTCAGAAGCAGGACTTGCTTCACTTTCACCAATGTCATTTTGAGCAATGACACGGAATTGATATTCAGCATCTGGAACAAGTCCTGTGACTGTGTACATTGTAGTGGTAATCTGTGTCTTATTATGCCGGACCCATTTTTCTGTAGACGTCTCTTTACGTTCAATATAGTAGCCAGTTACACGAGAACCACCATCATCTTTAGGTCTGGACCAGGACAAGTTGACAGAACTCTTTGTAACATCAAGAACTTCAGGTGGGTTGTTTGGAGGCTCTGGTGGATCTGTTAATAATTAAAATAATAAAAAAATAGAAATAACATTAAAATTTCTGCATATATTGTTCCACTTTCAGAACATAATCTAGTAATTTATTTTTTATTTTAGTCTAAAAGAAAACTTACTTAGAGGTGTCTTTGGTACAGCTGGTTCTTCAGATTTGAGAGATTTGCTAATACCGAAATGGTTTTCAGCAGAAACACGGAAGTGATATTCCACATTTTCTTTGAGTCCTTTCACCACTAGTGATGTCCCTTTCACTCTAGAATCAACAGTGTACCAGGCAGTCTTCGGTACTTCTCTTCTCTCAACAATATAACCCAGGATATCTGCACCACCATCATCTGTAGGAGGTCTCCAACTTACTCTGACAGAACGAGCTTGTATATCATCATACTCAAGTGGTCCTTCTGGTGGATTTGGAATGCCAATCACTCTGACTTTAATGTACACGGCTTTCTTGCCGCACTTGTTTTCAAGTACCAAATCATAGGTGCCTGAATCTTCTCTTTCTGCATCTTTGATTACAAGTTCTGTGTGAGTGTCAGAAGTTGCTATCATGGCCCTCTTGCTGATGTCTTGTCCTTCTTTTGTCCATTTGCATACTGGGATGGGCTTACCCTTAATGGGTATTGTAAGCCTGATTACTCCTCCTTGTCTCACCATGAGACCTTCTTGGTATTTTTCATCAAGTTCATAATCAGGATATTCTGTAAACAAAAACAACATGTCATGCTATGTTCATTTACAGATGATATCATACCTGCTTTAGGCAAAAAAAATTTTTAGGACAGCTTTCAACAAGAGCTAAGATTTGAAATGTCTTACCAAGCATTTCTGTTATTTTGACTGTTCCTGGCACCTCAGCAGGTTCTCCTGGCCCACCAGCATTACAGGCTAGTACTCGGAATCTGTACTCTGCACCCTGGGGAAGATGTGTCAAGGTGTATTCCCGAATCTTGGTTGGCGTAGTATTGCATTTGGTCCATTCAAATTGATCAACCTTCTGCATTTCAATTAAGTAGCCAGTAACTTTAGAACCACCTTCATCTTCTGGTGGACTCCAAGCCAGGGAGACAGATGTTCTTGTAGTATCAGTGACTCTTGGATTCTGAGGTTTACCTGGAGGAGCTGGGAGAGAAGATAAGATAGGCAGGTGAGATGTGTTTTTATGAATATTTGAAAAATGACATAAATGCTAACTTGCAGCTTATGATCTGTGATAAGTCTACAGGGAATTTAAAAAGGAAAACTTGGAATTAAAGATTTTCACTAATATTTTCTTTGTTTTCTCGAGTACAAATCTCATTTGATAGTACACCCAGAAAAATTTCCAAATTATAATTAATTCTACCATAATGTCATTCCCTTCTACCATAATGTGCTTGATCTTTGTAGGAAATTACTTACCAATTGGATCTCTGGCAACAGCAGACTTGGAAGGACGGCTGGGTTTTCCAGTGCCTCTGGCATTGATTGCTGTGACCCGGTGTTCATATTCTAATCCTTCGACCAACCCAGTGGAACGGTAGCGAGTCATGGTGACTGGAACTTTATTTACACGGATCCATCTATCTGCTCTAACTTCTTTGCGTTCCACAATATAACCAGTAATCTGTGAGTCTCCATCATCTTCTGGAGGATACCAAGTCAATGTCATGCCATCTCGAGAGATATCAAATACTTCTGGAGTGCCAGGAGGACCAGGAATACCTGTAAAAACATGACATGGAATTAGTGAGGAAAGCATCAGATGACTTTACACACTAGTAGGATGTGACATATTGTGAATAACAATGTAATATCAATGTCTTATCAAACTCTTTTATTAGCAGGTATCTAAGTAATGTACAAATCAGGTCAGTGAAAAACTTCTGGTTTTGTAATGCAGCAAAGCAATTTTTCAAGACTGATGGTAGACCTCAGCTGAAAATCCAAGTTTACCATCCACGTTCTGTGCAGATTTTTGGATAGCATTTCTCCTCTGGAATATAGCAAGATTACTGTGCATCACAATGTACAATTTTATCTGGCAAAAGAAAGTAGCAACATCTAGAAAATTCTAGTATATATGTGGATATATAAGCCTATTTAAATACATATTTTTAACTTTAAAGGTAGAGAATGAACAAAAACTCAGACTTACGGATTCTGCTCTTGCATTCTATAATTTCAGACTGCAGGTAAGATCCAATTCCAAAGCGGTTTGTAGCAGCTACACGGAACACATATTCTGCTCCTTCAACAAGTCTGGTGAACTTAAATGTTGTCCTGGTCACTGACTCTGAAACTGGCAGCCATCCAGGACGGTGAGCATCACGCTGTTCTACCACATACCCACTAAGGGCAGCTCCCCCATCCAATTCAGGAGGCTCCCAGGAGATGGTTACATAATTTGCATCAATTTCATCAATTCTGATAGGTCCAACAGGTGGTCCAGGTTTGTCTAGGGAAAAAAAAAAAAGAAACTTACAAAACAGATGCAAAAAAAGGAATCAAATTTCTAATGTAGAAGTTGAAATAGAGTAAGGTTAGAGACAATTATTTTGAGGAATTCTTACCAAGGATTATAACCTTTACTGTATCAGTAACTGTTCCAGTTGCATTCTTCAGTTCAAGTGTATACTCCCCAGTGTCATGTATGGTGGTCTCACGCACAGTTAATTTGGCCATTTTGGCAGTTGTCTCTGTTTTGATGCGTTCTGATTCTTTTAGTTTAGAACCAGCAAAGAACCAAGATGCAGTTGGAGGTGGTCGTCCTTCAATTGGAATGGCTAATTCAATGGGCTTGCCAGCAGGTACATGGATTGTCTTCTGAGGTATTCCAGTGAAGTCAATTGTTGGTAGAACTAAGAAAAGCAAATAATTTGACATTTTAAATACCTGTTTTATAACTATCACATTCATTTGGTGTAGGCTTGATCCCAATTGTTTTCAATTGTAGACACCTACCTTTTCGGTCTTGAACTGTCACTGCTGTGACAATCTCCCGTGGCTCTGACACGCCCTTCTGATTCTGTGCTCTGACCCTGAACAAGTACTGTTCACCTTCATTGAGAGAGATAATGGTATGTTCGTAGACGGTAGGCTTCAATGTCACTACCTTCAACCATCTTTCTGTTCCAGCTTTGCTGGCCTCAATGACGTAGCCAGTCAATCTGCTGCCACCATCATGCAGTGGTTTCTCCCAAGCAAGTGTAACAGTTGATTTGGTGGTGTCAATCACGTCTAGTTTTTGTGGTACCATGGGGACATCAGATACCAGTACTGCATCAGATGTTTCACAGCCTTCACCAATGCCATAAATATTTTCTGGTAGTACTCTGAAATAATACAAAGCTCCTTCCAGAAGTCCAGTAACTCTGTAAAATGTCTTGCTGCATTTGGTAGTGACAGTCTTGTAAGCTCTCATGGAAGCTTCACGTTTCTCAATGATGTAATTGTTGACTGGGGCTCCACCATCAATGACTGGAATGTCCCAAGTAAGTGTCACAGAATCTTTTGATGCTTCCTTAACTCTCACTGCAGGCGGTGGACCCGGTGTATCTAAAACAAACAAACAAATTTATTTTTCCCCTTTTGGATCCTTTCATTTTACAGCCAATGACTACTTCTGCATAAAACAAAAACGGTGGGATTTGATTTATAAATTAGCACAGCTTCAGAAATTATGTACCTTCCTTTCGATTAGATTGTTTCTCTGACTTCTCAAACATTCTCATGTTATTTGAAATGCAAATTTTCTTTGGAAAGGAATGACAATTATTTCTGACCAATAAGCATGCAGAATGCTGTAATGCTCATATACAACTGTAGCAGTACTTACCATAGACTTTCACAGAAATAGTTGCAGATTTTTTTCCTGATTGATTTTCAGCCTCAATGACGTATTTTCCAGCATCATACCGATTAACTTTATCCACAACAAGAAGAGTGTAGCTGTCTGTTGTATCAATAATACCTCGACTTACAAGGTCAACACCCTCCTTGCTCCATGTGATTACAGGAGCAGGTCTGCCAGATACAGAGACCATTAGGCGCAGGGAACCACCAGCTCTGACTGTTACTGTCTTCCTCAGATCATCAGCAAGCTCAAGTTCAGGTGTTTCTAATGAAGGATATAAGAAATATGAAATTTGTTAATCTTACAGAAGTCCTAAAGGAAAATATAGTTTCCTTAAAATATACATTAGGTTTTTAAATTACCTATTCTTTCCACAGGTTCTATTTCTGCTGATGATTCGCTAAATTCACTCATACCATTCACGTTTGTTGCAGCAACTCTGAATTGGTATTTGTGATTTGTTTTAAGACCAGTCACAGTGAACTCAGCATTCCTCAGGGTGGCAGTTGTATGTGCTCGATACCATTGTTCACTACCTTCTTCTTTCATTTCAAGAACGTAGCCCAAGAGGTCAGCACCGCCATCATATGTGGGCTTTGACCATGCTAAACTTATGCTGTGCATTGTAGTATCCACAACTCTTGGAACTGAAGGTGGTGCAGGAGTGTCTTTGAAAAAAGAAGAAAATGCATTTTTTTATTGGTGCAGAAAACATTTTACAGTCAAAACCAATTTCCAGACAGCTAATTCTGGGAAATGCATTTAAGATGAACTATAACTGGTTTTAAGTTATTCCAGTACTATCTAGTTCAGTGAGTTTATGTGTGGGTATGGGTTTCTTAGTTAAAGTGTCAATGTGAATTTATGCTTCATTATTATACATAAATATTAAAATATGTTTTAAATATAGAAACTTACATGATGGTTCTTTACATAACATGTATTGTGAAGCTTCACTAGGTTCACTGTTTCCAGCAGAGTTCACTGCAGTGACACGGAATTGGTACTGGCTCCCTTCCATGAGACCAGTGACTTTCAGTCTTGTGTCATAAATGGTATAATCTCTATTCACTCGTGTCCAGCGCAGACTTTTCCTTTCACGTTTGTCCACGAGGTAGTCCTTAATCTCACTGCCACCATCTGATTCTGGTTTCGACCACTGAATAATGATATGTTCTTTGCCAACACCCACTTCTTCAGGAGCACCGGGCTGTGTTGGAATAGCTATTTTTTTAAAAGGTGAGAAAAAAATATGATTGTTACGCACTGTTAATCCATGAGAATTATTCCATAAATTCTGATGTAGAATGAAAGGTGTAACACTCACTGAAAGCATTCCTGGCAATCACAGGTTCTGATTCAAGTGGAACACCTGGTCCATATTTGTTGACAGCTCTTACACGGAAGAGGTATTCATTATTTTTAATAAGTTTTGTTACCACAGTTGATAAAGTCTGGCATTCAGCCTCAACAATAACCCAATGAAGTCTGCTGGTTTCACGCCTTTCTATGATATAGTGAGTGATTTGTGCACCTCCATCTTCCTCAGGAATGTTCCATGCCAGAGTACACTTCTCTTCTGTTACTCTGCTAACTGTGATTTTGCCTGCACATGGACCTGGCGAATCTGTGTAGGAATCAAAAAAAGTATTGTTATTAGTGGCTAAGGAAAAGCACCTCATTCTTATTTAAAATAATGTGGGTCTTTTCAGTATACTGAGTATTAATCACAGGATACATACCAAGCACTTTTACGAGAACAGAAATTTGTTTCATCCCACTGGCATTTTTGACTGTTAGGGTATATTTTCCACTATCACTTCTGTCACAGAACTTGATAATTGCAATAGCTCGTTTGCTAGTGTATTGCAGAGATATCTTTTCACATAGCTCCAGTTCCCTGTCACCTTTGGACCAGAAGACTTTTGGTTCTGGTTTTCCACCAACAGCTGCATCAAGAACAAGATCTGATCCAGCCCTGATGCTCAAAACTTCTCCCTGCAGTCTGGCATCAAGTTCAGCCTTTGGTGGTGCTGGAAAAAAGAGATTTGGAAAAAAAATTACATGACAGTACTAAAAATAGAACATTATGTTTTTAGTTGTTCCAAGTAAATATTCCTTACTGTATTCATCTTTGCAAATGACAGCACCAGTGGATTCAGATCCTTTGCTAATCACACCAGCAGCATTCTTTGCCAGTACACGGAATTCATAGGCTTCATCTTCACTAAGAGCTGTCACAGTAAAAGAGTTTTCTGACACAATGGTATAATTGCATTTCAGCCAACGTCCATCACCAGATTCATTATATGGTTTGCGCTCAATAATATATCCAATTATTTTGCTTCCACCATCGTAAAGTGGAGGTGACCAGCTCAGTGACACTGTAGATCTAGTGACATCTGTTACTTCTGGTCTTCCTGGTGGATCTGGAGGAATTAAGCAGAAAAAATGAGAACTGCAATCCTATTTTAGCTTAAGTAACCATGTAACTCTAAAAGTAATACTTACCAACTGGATTTTGAGCCACTACAGGTCTGGAAGCTTCACTGGCTTTGCTAACACCTGCAGCATTTAGAGCATAGGTTCTGAATTGATATTCTAGGCCTTCCACCAGCCCTGTGACTTTATAGTTGCAGTCACAGCATGGTACTTTGTTCTCCTTCACCCAAAGGATGGTGTTGCGCTCCTTCTTTTCCACCCAATACCCAATGACTTTGCTGCCACCGTCATGATAGGGTTCCTCCCAGCGAATGGCCATGGCATTTGCAGACACAGAATAGACTTCTGGCCTTGAAGGTGGGCTTGGTGGGACTATACATGAAAAAGTTGTGGAAGAAAATGTTAGTAATTATAAATACCTCAGTCAGAAAGAAAGGACAAATTTTGAGAATAATTTCACTTACCGAAAGGATGCTCAGCAACTACTGTTTTTGATTCAACTGGCTTGCTGACGCCAAATCTATTTTCTGAGCTTACTCGGAAACTGTACTCTTGATATTTTGTGAGATGACTGACTTTGATCTGTGTGCGTTTCACGCTGGAATTCACCAGCTGCCATGCTGTTGTGCCAGATTCACGTTTCTCTACAATGTAGTTTGTAATGTCACTGCCACCATCATCTTCGGGTTCTTTCCAGGTCAACACACAGGACTCAGCAGATACAGACGATATTTCAATTGGGCCAGTGATGGGACCTGGCCTTCCTATGACTACCACTGTGACAGTAAATGTTTTCACACCAGCAGTGTTCTCAAGCGTAAGGTAGTATTTACCGGAGTCACCTCTCATACTGTCTTTTACAGTCAGCGTAGTTCGGTCTTTTGTTGTCTTGATGGTCACTCTTTCAGTTTCTTTCAGCCTCATTTCCTCAAGTTTCCATGTCACTTTTGGAGCTGGGCGCCCACTGATTGGTATATCGATAGTAAAGGTGCTTCCAGCTTTGCATGTTATAAGCTGTCTGCTTATGTCACTGAGATCTGCTGTTGGTTCAATCTGTGGCTCCTTAACAATAACAGAAGAGAAAGCTTCCCTTGGCTCACTGTAGCCAGCATCATTTTTTGCCTTGACCCGGAACTCATATTCCGTGTTCTCCACAAGGCCTTCAACAGTGAAAGTAAGTTGCTTGGTTTGTCCAGCTCCAGTCCAGGTGTCTGATCCTTTTTGTTTCATTTCAAGAAGGTATCCAGTAATACGGCTACCACCATCATGATCAGGTTTAAGCCAAGCTAAAACTACAGAAGATTTGGTTGTATCAACAATATCTAGTCTCTTAGGTGGAGCAGGTTCTTCTGTGGCCACAACTGGTTCTGTTAATTCACAGGGTTCACCTACACCATATTCATTTTCTGCTGACACTCGGTAGTAATATGGCATACCTTCTGCTAGATCTGTGACCTTATAGATTTGTCGAGTGCATTTTGAACTCACTACTTGCCAGCTACGACGACTTGCTTCACGTTTTTCCACAACATAGTGGTGGATACGAGAACCTCCATCCAGAACAGGAGCATCCCACATTAAAGTGATAGATGTTCGAGTCACATCTTTAAATGTAATAGGACCTGGTGGACCAGGTGTGTCCAAAACCTTGACAGTGAATGTGATAGACTTGCTTCCACTGTTGTTTTCCACAGTAAAGACATATTTTCCAGCATCATTTCTATTGCATTCCTCTACAGTCAATGTGCTGAATGAATCAGTTGTTTGAATGTCAGCACGCAAACTAAGATTAGCATCTGCTTTGGACCACACCGCAGTAGGAACTGGTCTTCCAGAGAAGGCAATAAATAGACGAATACTTGCACCTGCTCTTACAATATGAGTCTGCTTGAAGTTTGCATCAATATCAATTTCAGGCGCAGAAAGCCTGTCCACGGTTTGTACTGAAGCAGGAACTTCACAACTTTCTCCTCTGCCAGCACCATTGACAGCACTAACTCTGAATTTATAGTGTTCTCCTGCCTCCAAATCAACAACAGTATATTTAGTAGCAATAACAGTCTCTGCATTGACTTTCTGCCATGATTCAAGGTCAGCTTTGCACATCTCAATGATGTACCCAATTATTTCCATGCCTCCATCAAAAACTGGCTTGGTCCACTCTAAGCTTACACTAGTCTTTGATGTGTCTGTCACCTTTACAACATTAGGAGCACTTGGTGGGCTGACTGGTTCCCTGCATTTAATCAGCTTTGAAACGTCACTTGGAGGTCCAACTCCTGCAGCGTTTTCAGCCATGACATGAAACTCATACTCATTGCCTTCAATAAGGCCAGTTACTCTGTATCTGTTCTCAGTAATGGGCCTCTTACTGGATACTTTAACCCAGCGCATGCTCTTCTTTTCTCTCCTTTCGAGAATGTACTCATTTATCTCGCTTCCACCATCTGACTCTGGTCTTGCCCATGTGAGTGTGATACTGTCTCCTGTTACATTGGTAGGCTCTGGAGTTCCTGGTGCATCAGGGAGAGCTAAAAAAGAAAAACGTCATTAGAAAGACAAGATGGTAACTCCATGGATATTTGTGCAAAATGAGGGGGAAACTTACTGTAAGGTATTTGTGCGATAACCGGATCAGACTCCAACGGTCTGCCAACTCCAAATTTGTTCACTGCAGAGACACGGAACTGATACTCATTGCCTTTAATTAATTTAAGTGCTGTATAGCTGCAGGCTTCACATTTATCTTCAACTAATGCCCAAGCAATCCTGCTGGTTTCACGTTTTTCAATTATGTAGTGAGAAATAGAAGCACAACCATCACTAGCTGGAGGCTCCCACCATAATGTGACTTTTTCTCCAGTGATGTTTGTGAATCGTATTGGTCCACCAACTTTTCCTGGTGTGTCTGCAATTTTAAAGGTTTAAAGTTATAATTTGCTGACACTTAGAATAAAATACTGTTTTTAAAAAGCACACTGAAAGTGTTTGGTGCAGTACCTTGTACTCTAATGGTAATATCTTCTCGTTTAGTGCCTGATGCATTTTTGGCTTCCACTGTGTACACTCCACGATGTTCCCGGATAGCATCTCTTATGAAGATTGTACTATATCCAATAGCTGTAGTTATTTCTATATTCATCATTTTATCAATCTCTTTACCATCCTTGAACCATGTCACTTTAGGTACTGGACGTCCTCTGATTAGAGCTTTAAGTCTAATAGTCTCTCCAGCTTTAACAGTAAGGCCTTCAAAGTGTTCAGCACCAAATTCAATTGTTGGAGCAACTAAAAAAGGAACATATAAATCAGTTTCCATCTAGCAAAATACTTTTCTGATGCTCTTTAAAAAGTACTAATTATAAAAGTCTGTGATATATAAAATTATTTCATTCACACATGAAATAATTATCTAAATAGCATTCTCTAAATAGCAGTGAATGATAAACTTATTTTTCCTGTAAGCATCCATAAGTGCATCATTATATATAAATATATGAAGGCACTGTTAAAATGCAGTGTTAATAGTATGCCAAGCAACCTGAGGCACATTTTAATTTTGAAATTATTCAGAGCATCAGAATATTATAGTCCCTGCTTTCTTTCCAACTTCGCTGCTTTTGCTTATCCAAAGAAATGTAGAGTGCCATGCTTTTCAGCAATTGATTACGTATGTCTGCCAGATTTGGGTCTTTAATTTAGACCTTCTCTCCCTGGAGTATGAACAGATGTTCTGAATGACTGGGAGGACCTCAGTCACAAGTTCTTTGCCCCTTGACTTCCCACTTCCCATCAGTGCAGCCAGAAACTCTATCTGGCTTCAATACCCAAGCATATTAAGAAAAAAATCTTACCGTTTTCATCTCTGGTCATGATATAGCCTGAAGACTGTGAAGGTGGGCTAATTGTACCAACAGCATTTCTTGCAAGCACTCTGAATTCATATCGGTCACCTGGACTGAGCCCTGTAACTGTATATTGGCACTCACTGACATCGGTAAAGTTACACCTAAGCCAACGGTCTGCACTTCCTTGCCGCTTCTCAATGCTGTAAGCCACAATCTTACTGCCTCCATCACGTAGCGGGGGGTTCCATTTCAGGGTGATTGTTTCCCTAGTGACATCAATGTAATCAGGAGTACCAGGTGGGTCTGAAAGGAAAATAATGAAGATTTATTTTTATTACTGCTCACAATAATCTAGAGGAGCAGAATTTTCTTGGATGAGTGATTAATCATTCACTTACCCACTGGAGAGACTGCCAAAGTAAATTTGCTTGGCTCACTAGCTCGGCTTAGACCTGCAGCGTTTTCAGCATATACTTGGAACTGGTAATCCAGGCCCTCAAGCAGTCCAGTAATCCTGTATTCTCTGTTAGATATTAATGCAACATTAACCTTCTGCCACAAAATACTGTTTCTTTCCTTCTTTTCAACATGGTATCCCATAATCTCTGAACCACCATCATAAACAGGAGCATCCCAAGAAATGCTCATTCCATCAGCAGTTACGTTGTATACAACAGGCTTGCCTGGGGCGCCTGGTGGTTTAAACTGATGCTTTGCCACAACATCTGCTGAGACAAGAGGTGGGCTCACTCCGTATCTGTTTTCTGCACGAACTCTAAACTGATATTCAGTATCTTTAACAAGGTTTGGTACTTTGAAGGTTGTTCTTGCAGCACTAGAACACACCAGCTTCCAGTTCATTTGTGATGTTTCTCTCTTCTCAACACTGTAGCCAGTAATTTCTCCTCCCCCGTCATCATCAGGAGCATCCCATGACAAAACTACACTATCTGCTTTGATTTCATCTATTCTTAAAGGTGCTTTTGGCCTAGATGGAGGACCAAGAGTGATTACAGTGATTGTGAATGACTTTCTGCAGACTACATTATCAAGAATTAAAGTATATTTGCCACCATTCTCCTTTTTCACATTCTTGATACTTAAGCTTATCTTGTTTTCAGTTTTCTTGAAACGAAGATGTTCTGTTTCTTTAAGAGGGAGGTTGTCCTTGAGCCAGCTCATTGATGGATTAGGTTTACCTTTATAGGGCAATTCAACGTGCAGGTTATGTCCAATTCTTACTGCAATCTGACCTCCAGGAACATCAGAAAGGTCGGCCTCAGGTGTTATTATTAGTTCTTTCACTGTAATGGGTCCAACAGTAACAGAGTCACTCATGCCTTTCTCATTTTTAGCAAAGACTCTGAATTCCATGACAGAAAGCTCTTTAAGTTTTTCAGCTACAAATTCACAGCTCTTGCTTGTGCCTGCGTATGTCCATTCTTTCTCTTCCTGAAGTTTCTTTTCAATAACATAGTCTGATATAATGCTACCGCCATCATAGTCAGGTTTGCTCCACTGCAATTTAACAGAACTCTTTGTAGAGTCTTTCATGGCTAGGTCTTTTACAGGTCCAGGTACGTCTGCAGCTTTCACTGGTTCAGATGTCTCACAAGGTTCACCTAGTCCAATTTCATTTTCAGCAAGAACACGGAAAAAGAATGCAGTCTTTTCTGACAGGTTAGTCAGTTTAAAGGTGGTATGAGAACACTTTGTTGTAACAGTTGACCAGGCCCTCTTTGTAGCATCTCTTTTTTCAACAACATAATTTGTTATTTCAGAACCACCATTGATGAGAGGTGGCTCCCATACCAGTGTAACTGTGCCTCGAGAAACATGCTTAAGCTGCAGCTTCTGACATGCAGAAGGTGTGTCAAGTACTTTTACATTCACAAATGATGATTTTGCTTCTCCAACCCCATTTTCAATTGTAAGAACATATTTTCCTGTATCATTTCGTGTAACTTGAGGAATAAGAAGTAGTGTAGATGATTCTGTGTTCTGGATGATGTATCTTTCATCACTCCCAAGATTCTTGTCACCCTTTCTCCATGTGACTGTTGGAGGAGGCCTTCCCTTGAATGGAATCATTATTTCCACATCTTCACCTGCTTTAGCAACAACAGATGTCCGAAGGGCAACATCCAGATCAATCTCTGGTGCCACTGTGGAAATAAATAAAAATGAATAATGCATACTTGTAATGTAAAATAAAAAAAGCCACACAGAAAAATTATAAATCACAAAAAAATTACAGTACCAAGAATATCTTTAGCTTGAACGGGTTCCATCATTTCAATAGGCTCTCCTTGTCCAGCACAATTCATAGCAGATACACGGAAATAATAATTAACACTTGGCTGAAGGTGGGATACAACATATTCAGTTGTTCTCACTTCTCCCTTGGTACTGACTACAGTCCATTCTTGCTCTTCACCTTCCCTCTTCTCTACCACGTAGTGGGTAATCGGACTTCCTCCATCATAAGCAGGTTTAATCCAGCCAAGAGTAACAGATGTCTTGGTTGTATCCACAACTTTCAGCTTTGTTGGTGTGCCTGGCTTATCTGTAAATGACAGTTTATGAAAAAGCACTAATCAGAATCCAACTAATTGTAAAGAGATAGAAACCTGCCCTCAAATATATTGGTACAATCCCACCCTAACTACTCATTTTCCATTGATTTCTAGCCTATTGGAAGAAATGCACATTGAATCTTACCAACAGGATCTGCAGCTTTGTAGAAGTCAGAAGCCTCGGAGAATGGACCTGTTCCAGCCGCATTTACAGCACAAACTCGGAAATGATATTCACTGTTTTCAGTCAGACCTGTTACTTTTTGTCTGGTGTCCCGAATGGTTTCCTTAGAGACCTTGAACCAGCTCAGACTCTTCTTGTCACGTTTCTCCAGAAAATATCCTGATATTTCACTGCCTCCATCAACAGTGGGCCTATTCCAGACAACAGTCATAGAATTCTTGGTTATCTTCGTCACTTCTGGTATACTAGGTGGTCCAGGTGTAACTGAGTAAAAAAATAATATATCAGTAAATCAGTACTAACAAATAGTACACAAGACAATTCAGTTGCATAAGTTATTTTATAGAATTTACTTCTTACCAAATGAATTTTTGGCTATAACGGGCTCAGATTCCAGTGGATCACCAATTCCAAACTTGTTCACACCACGGACACGGAACACATATTCATTTCCTTTGATGAGTTTTGTTGTGGTTATGATACATCCCTCCAGTTTTTCAGAAATTAAAGACCATACAACCCGACTTGTTTCCCGCTTTTCAACAACATAGTGTGTTATAGGTGCACCACCATCATCTGCTGGCGGGTCCCACATTATTGTAATCTTTTCAGCAGTGACTGTCTTAAACTGTATAGGTCCACCTGGGGGTCCTGGCTTGTCTGTGGAAGGCAGAAGAAAGATGTTAAGTATTCATTACCGAATTACTGTTTAATAGTAAAATACAGCTGCATCTCAAGACATACCAAGTATCTGTACTCTAATGTGGGCTGAGGCTGAACCCATGGCATTCTTCAGTTTTAATTCATAGGTGCCACTGTCGAGTCGATTTGCATCCTTGATGAGTATAGAAGCAAATTCTGTTGTATTTTCAAAAGACACTAGTGCACTGGTTAGTACCTCATTGCCATTTTTGAGCCATTCAATTGTGGGTATAGGCTTGCCTGAGATGCCTAGTTTTAGCTTAACTGAAGTTCCTGCTTTGTATTTCACCACTTCTGTATATTCTGGTGGCACATCGATTTCAGGTGCACCTTAAGAAAACGAAAGACTTAGTTAAAAACTTATTTTTGTAGCCCTTTGCTTAATAAAATCCCCATATAATACTACCCTATTTAATGTAATAGTTAAATGTACTTGACCAAAGTTCAGAGAGCATATATAACTTAAATCATAAACTTAGAGTAAATTAGAACTATCCTATGAACAAAAGACAATTACATGTATAAATATAACTACTTGAACCATGGGCAGACTTCTTTTGCTCAGAGAATATAGATACCAGAAGACTTTGAAAATGCAGATACAGGCAAAGATGTTCCTTATAATCATGCCCAAATGCTCACAGTCAGTCAAGCTTTTTGAATCAATCACTGTAAACTAGCCTTCCATATTTAAAAGACCAGGAATCTACAATACAGCACGGCCATTGTCCTAGTACACCAAAAATATATCATTATATCATTGCAAAACACTCACCGTATGTATCAACACATGTGATAGGACCCACGACATCTGAAGGATTACTAATGGAACCAACAGCATTCTTTGCAAAGACCCGGAATTCATACTTGGAATTCTGTGTCAGGCCAGATATAGTGAACTGAGTCTCAATAACATTGGTGAAGCTAGCTTTTGTCCATCTGCCATCTGGAAGATCACGTTTTTCTACGATGTATCCAGTGATTTTGCTACCACCATCAAATGCTGGCTTCTGCCAGGAGAGAGTGATAGAGGTCTTGGAAATATCTGAGGCGCGAACATTTCTTGGTGGTTCTGCAGAAAGAAACAGGAATAATGCCAATAATTAACAGCTATTTTGAATATTGGCTTATTATACAGAACAGATTATCACAGGGGAAACAAAATGGTTGGGCTTCATTATTTTAGAGAGAGTACATACCACAAGCATCAATTGCAAGAACTGGATCAGAAGGGCGACTTGCTTTTCCAATGCCAGCTGCATTTTCTGCATAAACTCTAAATTCATAGATAAGGCCAGCACTGATTGTGGTGACTTTGAAATGAGTGGTACGAATAAGCGTCTTGTTAGCCTTCTGCCATAATATGCTATTTCTGTCTTTCATTTCCAGGTGATATCCAATGATAGCATTGCCACCATTAGTGACTGGTTCATGCCATCCGACAGTAATACTCTCTCGGGTAACACTAGTGACCCACGGTGTAGAAGGAGGGCCTGGGGTAGCTGATGATATAAAAAAAAATTGATTGTTAACAAAATCATATTTTCAACATCAGAGCACTAAAACATCCATGTATACCATGAGAAGCACGTTACTCACTGTAAGGAAGCTTGACAACCACACACTGCGAGTCTATGTGATCGCTGATGCCAAAGCGGTTCTCAGCTTTGATGCGGAATTGGTATTCTTCTCCTGTTGTGAGCTTCATAACTTTGATAACAGTTCTAGCAACAGTGGCAGACACTTCAGTCCAAGCAGCAGTACTTGTTTCTCTTTTCAGTACAATATAGTTGGTAACCTGACTTCCACCATCATAAGCTGGTGGTTGCCATCTGAGTGTTACACTCTCTTCAGTGACATCGCTAAGGACAACAGGACCAACAGGAGGACCGGGTCTATCCAGCACAACAATATTAACAAATGATTTTGTGGTGCCACTTGAGTTTGCCGCTGTAATGTCATATCTGCCAGCATCAGCAGCCACACTTTCTTTAAGGTTAATGATAAGACTTTCTGCAGTGGTTTCTGTGTGAAATCTCATGGTAGCTTTCAGTGCCACACCATCTCTAGACAATGTCACCTTTGGCACTGGTTTTCCAGAAACTGGAATTTCAACTTTTAGGTTTGATCCTGCTCGAACATATACAGTGTTATGAGGGAAGCCCTTCATGTCAACCTCGGGAGATTCTGAAAAAGAAAACATTTCCAAATCATTAAAAGAATGTTCCATCTTTTAAAATATGAGTGCAATTTAATGCGACTTTTGTCTCATGTCAGGAAGCGTACCTAATTGTTCTTTAACTGTAACAGGGAGCAGAAGTTCCTTAGGATCACTTAAACCAGCTTGGTTTTCTGCAGACACCCTGAAGAAATAGTCGACGTTTTCCTTAAGACCATGGACAACATGATGAGTTGTCTTTACAACTGCACACTTAACCCATTTTTGCTGTCCTTTCTCAAGAGCTTCAAGGAGGTAGCTAACAATTCTGCTTCCACCATCATGTTCTGGTTTTAGCCATGAAAGAGAAACACTGTCCTTTGTGACATTTGTTACTCCTAGCTTTTCTGGTGGGCTGGGTTTTTCTGAGAAAAAAAGTGCAACAGGTTAAACAATATAGAAGATATTTACTTTTTATATTAGCAATTACACAGGAACACAATCTGAATCAAGAAAATGTGTTTTTAAACCAATTAGTATATTACAAATATTTTAAGTAAAATCTAAGCAAAATTGAAAATTCAGGCAAGGTATGTCTGTTTTTTATTTGTAAAACCATAGGCATAATACAAATAATGATCTATTTTACTGTTTGCAGATTTAAACTTTTTTATGTTATTTTGAAGTGAACACTTTAAGACACATATTATTTTAAGTATTAATAAAATTTTTTTGCAGTAAAACATACCTGTTATTTTTGTTCCCTCTTTTGTCTCAGAAGGCACTCCAACACCATATTCATTTTCTCCAGAGACACGGAAGTAGTAAATGGCACCTTCTTGCAAACCAGTCACTTTGTAGGACAGACGATGACAGTTGTTTGTCACAGTGACCCACGCCTTTTTGCTAGCTTCTCGTTTTTCAATTACATAGTTCTTTACAGGAGCTCCACCATCATTTTCAGGAACATCCCAAGATAACACAGCAGACTCTTTAGTTACGTCTTTTGTTGAAATATTAGATGGTGGGCCAGGCGTATCAAGAACTTTGACAATTAAAGTCAAGGTGGTAGTGTTCAGGATGTTTTGCAATGTTAATGTGTATTTTCCAGAATCATTTCTTGTTGCTTTTTCAATAGTAAGAGATGTACAATTACTTGAAGTGTCAATGCTTGCACGTGTACGGAGATCAGTATCTGGTTTGTTCCATGTTACATTTGGGACTGGCTTGCCTCTGAAAGGAACAGTCATTGTGAATGATCCACCAGCCTTTACAATTAAAGTCTTCCGCATTTCACTGTCAATTTCAAAGGCAGGTTCTTCCTCTCTTTCTTTTGCCACCTGAGGTTCTGAGACATCACTTGGTTCACTGACACCCATTTTGTTAATGGATTTCACTCTAAAAACATACTCAGAGCCTGATGTTAATCCAGTTATAGTATATTCTGTGCCTCTTAAATTCTGAATAGCTGTTGTCCAGTCAGTTTCGTCAGTTTTCTTGTATTCAACTGTGTATCCTGTTACTGGAGCACCTCCATCAAACAGTGGCTTTGTCCAACTAATTGTGATATTTGACCTTGTAGAATCCATAATCTTAGGTTTAGATGGGGGCGATGGCAAGAAGATTGGATCTTCTGCCTTAATCAATGGTGTGGTTTCACTTGGGAGACTGAGGCCAGCAGCATTTTCTGCATAAACCCGGAATTCATATTCACATCCTTCACGGAGACCTGATGACTTCACTCTTAAATCATAAACTGGCTTTTTGTTTACACGAATCCATCTTAGGCTGGTTTTCTCACGCCTTTCAATTACATAGCCAGAGATCTCATTGCCTCCATCAGACTCAGGTCTTGCCCAGCACAGAGTTATTGAATCTTTGCTCACACTGGTGATCTCTAAGGATGTAGGTGGACTTGGAACTGTAAATGGGTCTAGGGCTTTGACAGCAACACTTTCTAGAGGCTCACCAACGCCGTATTTGTTAACTCCCATTACTCTGAAAATATATTCATTACCCTTCAGTAATTTTGTCACTTTACAAGATGTTGTTTTAAGCTCTCCTTCACAAAGTGTCCATGCAATTCTGCTGGTCTCACGTTTTTCCACAATATAGTGATCAATATCTGCACCACCATTTTCTTGAGGGGGTCCCCATGATAAATGGCACTTTTCAGCAGTAAGGCCATTTATTTCTAATGGACCTGCAGGTGGGCCAGGTCGATCAAGTACTTTGCAATTAATTGTCAAAGATTTTGTTCCTGCAACATTCTGCAATGTTAGTACATACTGTCCTGAATCACCTCGGATACAGTCCTTAATGGTTATAGCAGTAGTGAAATCTGTTGAGACAATTTCAACTCTAGCTTTTCCTTCAAGCTCCTTGCCATCCTTTGTCCATGAAATCACTGGTATTGGCCGTCCTGCAACATCAGCATTGACTTTAAACACTTCTCCAGCTTTCACAACTACAACATCCCTGAATTTGGCATCCATCATAATTCTTGGAGCCTCTACATCATCTTTCACAGTCACAGGTCCAGTTGATTCAGATGGCTGACTGAAGAGTCCAGCAGCATTCTTTGCAATCACATGGAATTCGTAACGCTGGTCCTCTGTAAGTCCACCTACATCGAAGTATGTTTCTTGCACATTAGTAAAATTACATTTTAGCCAACGACCATCTGGTAGTTCTCGGCGTTCAATAATATATCCTGTTACTTTAGCTCCACCATCGTATTCTGGCTTAGTCCACTTCAGTGAGACAGATGTTCTTGTAATATTAATAACTTCTGGCTGACCAGGAGGATCACATGGATCTCTTGCAGCAACTGGTTCACATGCTTTGCTGCATTTGCCTATTCCAGCAATGTTTTCTGCATACACACGATATTCATACATCAGTCCTTCATCAAGACCTGTAACTTTCATTTGTGTATCAGTTATGAGGCTCTTGTTGACTTTTGTCCAAAGAATGCTGCTTCTTTCTTTATGCTCTAAGTGGTATCCCAGTACTACGCTACCTCCGTCATTAACAGGCACCTGCCAAGTTACAATCATGAAAGATTTAGTTGCATGTGCCACATGAGGTGTTCCAGGTGGACCTGGAGGCTTAAATGGATATTCTGCCACAACAGAAGGAGAATTAATATAAGTGCTTTTCCCATAGCGGTTTTCTGCACAAACGCGGAACTGGTATTCAGATCCAGTAACAAGTCGAGATACTTTAATTGATGTTCTTGCAACTGCTGCAGATACGACCTCCCATGTTGTTGTGGTAGTATCTCTCTTCTCCACAATGTAATTGCTAATATGACATCCACCATCATATGCTGGAGGTTTCCAAGACAAAGTTACACTGTCAGCGCTAACTTCATCAATTTTAACATCAGTTGGTGGTCCTGGTCTGTCAAGGACAACTACAGTTAGAGAAGCTGTTGTTGATCCGGCAGTATTTGAAAGATGTAATTCATAAAGTCCCAGATCTTCATTTGTAGCTTCCTTGATGGACAGTGAAGTCAAAGTCTTTGATGTCTCAACATTTACTCTGGTTGTCTGTTTCAAGGGATTCCCATCCTTCTTCCAGGTAGCAGTGGGAAGAGGTCGCCCTCTGAATGGAATGTCAATCTTAAGATCATCTCCAGCTTTCACCGTGAATGTGTTAAAAAGGAGCTCAACAGATGGCAGGATTTCAATATCTTTTGCAATGACCGGGACACCAAGTTCTCTTGGGTCACTTTTTCCTTTTTCATTAACAGCAATCACCCTGAAACTGTACTCTTCTCCCATACTTAAGCCTGTTATTGTTGCTTCCAGTGTTTTCACCTGTGTACATGCACTCCATTTTACACTTCCTTTAGTCTGCATTTCTACTACGTAACCAGTAATTTTACTACCACCATCACTCTCTGGCTTTTCCCATTTAATTGAAGCAGAATTGCGAGTCACGTCAACAAGAATGACCCTTGAAGGTGGAGAAGGTGGTTCAGACACCTTAATTGGATCAGCAGTTTCTGCTGGTAAACCAGCCCCATATTCATTTACAGCTAGAACACGGAAGTAATAACTACATCCTTCTTGTAGTTGAGTAATCTTGAAGGAATTCTTAGTACAGTTGCTTGTAACTGTGGCATATGCCTTTCTCGTGGATTCTCGCTTTTCAACTACATAGTTGGTAATTTTAGCTCCACCATCAATAAGTGGTGCTTCCCAGGCTAAAGTTACAAAATCTTTTTTCACTTCTCTGATTGTCAAGTTTACAGGTGCACTAGGTGTATCAAGCACTCTTACATTAACAAAAGCTGATTTTTTCCCACTGTTGTTTTCTAAAGTAAGATTGTATTTACCGCTATCAAATCTATTGACATTGTCAATGACCAGCATTGTGTAGGAACTGGTGACTTCAATCTGAGCTCGCTCACTAATTGTTCCTTCTGCTTTCTCCCATTTAACTTCAGGTTCTGGTCTTCCTTTGATGGTGACAAACAGCCGTAAAGTACCACTAGCACGTACAGTGACTACTTTTCTGAGATCTGCATCAAGTTCAATTTCAGGAGGTTCAACCTTGTCCTCTGCTAAGACTGCACCAGGTATAGTCGCAGGTTCTCCTACTCCTTCTGAGTTGATGGCACAGATACGGAAGTTATACTCCTGGTTCTCTTTTAGTTTTGTCACGGTGAACTGTTTTGCTTGTAGGCCTGTTGGTGGGGTGCAGGTAGTCCATTCATCAGCAGCAGCTTCTTTTACTTCTACTACATATCCTTTAACAGGAGCACCACCATCATAAATGGGCTTACTCCAGGCAAGGGAAACTGATGACCTGGAAGTATCTGTAACCTTTGGATTGCTAGGTGGACCTGGTGGATATAATACATCACAAGCACGATAGAAAATGGATGGCTCACTGGGTTCCCCTACCCCTGCAGCATTTTCAGCAGACACTCTAAATTCATAGAAATGCCCATCAGTTAGACCTGTTACTCTGAATCGCAAGTCTGTCAGCCTTTTCTTATTGCACTTGGTCCACCGGATCCCATCTTTGTCTCGTTTTTCAAGTATGTAACCTTCAATTTCAGCTCCCCCATTGTCTTCTGGGCGACCCCATGTGACCACCATAGAGTCTTTTGTGATTGCTGAAACTTCAGGTGTTGAAGGAGGACCAGGAGGTTTGTATGGATTACGAGCCACAACTGGTTCAGATTCCAAGGGCTCTCCAATTCCATACTTGTTCACTGCCATTACACGGAAAATGTATTCATTGCCAGGAAGGAGTTTGGTTACTTTGAGGTTAAGAGCCTGCACGTCTGTTGCTACTTGCGTCCACGAAAGCCTACTTGTCTCTCTCTTCTCAATGATATAATGTGAGATACTAGAACCACCATCATGTAAAGGTGGAGACCATGACAAGTAGCATTTTTCTGCAGTGACACCTGTAACATTCAAAGGCCCTTCTGGAGGTCCTGGTCTGTCAAGCACTTTTACAGTGATTGGTATAGATTTCGTGCCACCGACGTTTTTGAGGTTAAGAGTATAGTGACCTCCATCTACTCTTATACAGTCTTTGACAGTGAGAATTGTTTTCTCAATGGTAGATTTAATTTCCATTCTTGCAGTTGTTTCTTCAAGGTCTTTACCATCTTTTGACCATGTAACATCAGGAATAGGTTTGCCATGGATATCAGCTTCAAGAACAAAGGTTTCTCCTGCATGAACAACAATGACATCTCTATATTTAGGATCCAATGAAGCTCCTGGTGCTTCAATTTCATCTCTGGCAGTAATAGGCCCTGTACTTTCAGATGGTTCACTCAAGCAACCTGCTGCATTTCTTGCAATTACTCTGAATTCGTATCGTTGGTTTTCAACAAGACCACTTACTGTAAATTCTGTTTCTAACACATTTGTAAAGCTGGCTTTCATCCAGCGACCATCTGGCAGTTCTTTCTTTTCTACAATATAACCAGTTATTTTGCTTCCACCATCATATTCTGGCTTTTTCCACTTCAGCGTGATACTGCTTCTTGTAACAACAATGGCCTCTGGGCGACCAGGTGGGTCACAAGGATCTCGGGCAACATACAGTTCTGATACTTTGCTGACTTTGCCAATGCCAACAATATTTTCAGCAGAAACTCTGAACTCATATTCAAGACCTTCTTCAAGGCCGTCTGTTTTATATTTGGTGTCCACAATAAGTAACTTGTTCTGTTTTGTCCAAAGAATGCTGTTCTTATCTTTACGCTCGAGATGGTAGCCAAGAATTTTGCTTCCTCCATCATTAACTGGTTCATGCCATTGTACGATCATATGGTCCTTGGAAGCTGCTGTAACAAATGGGGTCCCAGGTGGTCCAGGCACCTTGTAGGGGTATTGCACAACAATTGATTTAGAAGCCAAAGGAGAGCTCTTTCCATATCTGTTTTCAGCAGAAATCCTGAACTGGTATTCAGAACCTGTTTTAAGCTTTGTTGCTTTGATGGTTGTTCTTGCAACAGTTGCCGACACAATGTTCCATGTGGTAGTGCTTGTGTCACGCTTTTCTACTATATAGTTGCTTATCTGGCAGCCACCAGTATAATCAGGTGGATCCCATGATAAAACAACAAAGTCTGCACTAATTTCGTCAAAGCGGACAGGTCCTCGTGGTGGGCCAGGCTTTTCTAGTACAATTATGCTCAGGTGCTCTGTTGCTGTACCTGCTGCATTTGTTGCTGTTACTGTATATTTACCAAAGTCTTCCCTGTTGCTTTCCTTAATATGTAAAATAGTTGATGTTGATGTATTCTGAATATTTAATCTGGTCGTCTGCTTCAGTGGCTGTTCATCTTTTGTCCATGTAATAGTAGGTTTGGGTCTACCTATAAATGGTACTTCTACCTTCAGGTCTTCTCCAGCTTGTACACTATATGTATTAAACATAACTTTGAAACTTGGCTCAATAGTCAAGTCTTTAGCTATCACAGGAATTCCAAGTGCTCTGGGATCACTTTTGCCTTTTTCATTGTAGGCAATCACACGGAACTGATATTCCTGTCCCGGACTCAAACCAGAAACCTCTGCATTACATGTTTTGGTCTCACTAACAACACTCCATTTTTCTGTTCCTTTAGGCAACATTTCAACAAGGTATCCCAAAATTCTGCTACCTCCATCATGTTCAGGTTTTTCCCACGTAAGTGATGCACTTCTCTGAGTCACATCAGTGAGTGTTACTTTCCCAGGGGGCAGAGGTGGCTCTGAGGCTTTGACAGCATCCTTGGTTTCGACTGGAATACCAACTCCATATTCATTTTCAGCCATAACTCTGAAGTAATAAATTGCTCCTTCTGTAAGATTTTCCACTTTAAAACTTGTCTTGGCACATTTAGCACTTACATTTGCAAATGCCTTCCTGGTTGACTCACGCTTGTCTATTACATAGTTCTTTACCTTTGCACCACCATCAATAATTGGAGGCTCCCAAGATAATACAGCAGAATCCTTCTTTATATCTTTTACCACTAAGTTTTGCGGGGGTCCTGGCGTGTCCAAGACTTTCACTGTAACAAATGCAGATTTAGAACCACTGCTGTTCTCTAGTTTAAGAATATACTTTCCAGCATCATTTCTATCACAGTTATCAATTGAAAGTTGAGTGTAGTTTATGCCTTTATCAATCTGAACTTTTTCTGAGAATTCACCTTCTTCTCGGGACCATGTGATGTCAGGTGTTGGTCGTCCCCTGAATGGTATGTGAATCCTAGCAGACCCACCAGCTCTAACCACTATCCCTTTCCTTAGTTCTGAATCAATATCAAGTTCTGGAGCTTCAAGTTTGTCTTCGGGTTTAATAGTACCAGGAACTGAAGCAGCCTCTCCCACACCAATCTTGTTGAGAGCACACACTCGTAGTTTGTATTCTTGATGTTCAGTAAGCTTTTTGATTTCAAATCGAGTGGCACGTATACCTGTCTGTGGAGTAACAAGCGACCATTCATCTTCATCTGCTTTACAGATTTCTACAAGGTATCCCTGGATTTCACAACCACCATCATAAATAGGTTTACTCCAACCAAGTGTAATTGAACTTTTGGTCGTATCCACAACATGGGCATTTGTAGGTGGGCCAGGCTTGAACATCGGGTCACAAGCTTTGAAGTAAGGAGAAACTTGGCTTGGTTCACCAACTCCAGCAGCATTTTCAGCAGAAACTCTGAATTCATATTCATGATCCTCTGTTAAACCTGTAACTCTTAATCGCAAATCTGTAATGCGGCGTTTATTGCATTTTATCCATCTGATGCCTGCTCGGTCTCTCTTTTCTACAATGTAACCTATGATTTCACTGCCTCCATCACTATCTGGCCGGGTCCAGCAGACAGTCATAGAATCCTTCGTGATGTTGGTAATTTCCAAGGCTTTTGGTGGTCCAGGAACCACAAATGGATTTCTCATCATTACTGGCACAGATTCTAATGGCTCACCGACCCCATATTTGTTAACTGCCATGATACGGAAGACATATTCATTTCCTTCCAAGAGTTTTGTGACTTTCAGCATTGTAGGTAAAACTTCTGAAGCAACCACAGTCCATGCCAGGCGGCTAGTTTCTCTCTTCTCTACAATGTAATGAGAAATATCACTGCCACCATCATGAAGAGGAGGACCCCATGCCAGTGCACATTTTTCAGCTGTAACTCCTGTCACCTGGACTGGGCCCTCTGGAGGTCCTGGCCTGTCCAAGACTTTAACGTTTACTGTTACTGTCTTTGTTCCTGCAACATTAGAGGCTTCTAGAATGTACTGTCCACCATCAACTCTAATAGCATCTTTTACAATTATTAATGCACTGAAATCTGTGTTCTTTATTTCATATCTAGCAGTGTCCTCAAGCTCTTTATCTCCTTTGTACCACTTAATGGTTGGTAGCGGCTTTCCATGAACATCAGCCTCAAGTCTGAATGTTTCACCAGCATTTACAACAATAGTGTCTTTGTACTTTGGATCCATTGAAATTCGTGGAACTTCAACTTCGTCCCTTGCTGTTATTGGTCCTGTGCTGTCAGAGGGTTTGCTTACTACACCTGCAGCATTCTTTGCAATTACTCTAAATTCATATCTTTGGTCTTCAGTAAGTCCTGTTACAGTGAACTGAGTTTCAATGATATTTGTGAAACTCGCTTTCATCCAGCGACCATCTGGTAAGTCACGCTTCTCTACAATATAACCAGTAACCTTACTTCCACCGTCATATTCAGGTTTGGTCCACTGTAGAGTAATAGCGCTTCTTTTTATTATTATAGCTTCTGGGCGACCTGGAGGATCACATGGATCACGAGCTACATAGCACTCAGAAACTTTACTTGTTCTGCCTACACCAACAATATTTTCTGCAGAAACTCGAAACTCATATTCAATTCCTTCTTCAAGGTTATTTGTCTTAAAGCTTGTGTCCTGAATAATAGTCTTGTTTACTTTAGTCCACAGAATGCTGTTTTTCTCTTTTCTCTCAAGATGATAGCCCAACACTCTACTGCCACCATCATTTACTGGTTCATGCCATTGTACAACCATGGAGTCTTTTGTAACTGTTGTCACAAATGGTGTGCCAGGAGGTCCTGGTTCCTTGTAGGGATACTGTGCTACAACTGGTGCAGAGTCCAATCCAAAACTCTGCCCATACCTGTTCTCAGCAAATATTCTGAACTGGTATTCTGAACCAGTTTTCAGTTTAGTCACCTTCAGTGTAGTTCTTGCAACAGTAGCTGAAACTGTTTCCCATACAGTGGTTGTTGTATCTCTTTTGTGAACAACATAGTTGGTGATTTGGCATCCGCCTGTGTACGCTGGGGGATTCCACGACAGGGTAATACTTTCTGCACTTATTTCATCAAACTTCACAGGTCCAACTGGAGGGTCAGGCTTGTCTAGAGTAATAATTTCAACAGAGGCAGACTTTTGCCCAACAACATTAGCCACAGTGATTTCATAAGTGCCACTGTCTTCTTTGCTGGTTTCCTTAAGATTCAATATAGTAAGATCAGCTGAATCGCTCACATTGATTCTTGTTGTCTGCCTTAATGGCTGGCCATCTTTAACCCAGGTGACAGTTGGTTTAGGTCGACCTGCAATTGGTATTTCTACTTTTAGGTCCTGTCCCACTTGAACACTGTAACTGTGGAAAGCAGGTCTTACATCAGGTTCAATCACCAGGTCTTTGGCAACTATTGGAACTGCAAGTGCTCTAGGATCACTCTTACCCTTTTCATTTACAGCCATTACTCTAAAAAGGTATTCTTCCCCTTGAGTTAGATTAGTAACAACTGCTTCAAGTGTTTTAACACGAGCACACTCTGACCACTTCTCACTACCCTTTACTTGCATTTCAACAATATATTGTATGATTTTGCTACCACCATCATGTTCAGGTTTTGCCCAGCTTAGTGAGACACTGTTTCTTGTGACATCATCCACTGTTATTTTCCCAGGAGGCTGTGGAACTTCAGCAACTTTAATGGGGTCACTGGTTTCTGCAGGGAGGCCAATTCCATATTCATTCTCAGCAGAGATTCTGAAGAAGTAATAGCAGCCCTCCTGAAGTTGATCTACTTTCCATGAAGTCTTGTGGCAGTTTGTTACAACAGCTGCATATGCCTTTCTTGTTGCTTCACGCTTTTCAATAATGAAATTCTTTATTTTTGCTCCACCATCTAAGAGAGGAGGCTCCCATGAAAGTGAAACAGAGTCTTTAGTGATCTCTCTGATTTTTAAATTAACAGGTGCACTTGGGGTATCCAGTACTCTTACACTGACAAAGGCAGACTTTGTTCCACTGCTGTTTTCCAAGGTCAGAGTATACTTTCCACTATCAAATCTGTTAACATTATCTAGAACAAGGGAAGTAAAGCTACTAGTGGTATCAATAATAGCTGCTTCTCTGATGTCACCATCCACTTTGCCCCATTTTACTTCAGGTGTTGGACGACCTCTGATGGGAACAAACAGTCTTAAGGAACCTCCTGCTCTCACATTTACAATCTTCCTTAATTCCATGTCAAGGTCAAGGTCTGGTGCCTCCATCTTCTCTTCTACAATAACAGAACCAGGAACATCTGCATGCTCTCCAACTCCTGCTTTATTAACTGCACATATGCGGAATTTGTATTCATGTTTTTCCACTAATTTTTCTACTTCCATGTGAGTATTCTTAATTCCAGTTGGAGGGGTACAAATGGCCCATTCACCATCACTTACATCACATTTTTCCACAATGTATCCCTGAATTTCAGATCCACCATCATATATAGGTTTACCCCATGAAAGAAAAACGGAAGATCTTGTAACATCCGTAACTTTAGGATTATTGGGTGGACCTGGCTTGTAAATAGGATCACATGCTTTGTAGTAAGTAGAAGGTGGACTTGGTTCACTTAGACCAGCAGCATTTTCAGCTGAAACTCTGTACTCATAATCATGGTTTTCTATAAGACCAGTCACTCTGTATCGCAGTTCACTTATCAGGCGTTTGTTACATCTTGTCCAGCGAATACCTTCCTTATCTCGTTTTTCAAGGACGTAGCCTAGGATTTCACTGCCACCATCTGAGGCTGGTCTTTCCCATACAACTATCATAGAATCCTTGGTAACTGCTGTGACTTCTGGAGCCTTTGGAGGAAGTGGCACAACAAATGGGTTCTTTGCGACTACTGGGTCAGACTCAAGAGGTTCACCAACACCATATTTATTTACTGCCATGATACGGAAAACATACTCATTTCCTTCTAGAAGTTTTGTAACTTTGCAATTCAGGGTTTGCACATTTGAGTCAACGATAGTCCACACCAAGCGACTGGTTTCCCTTTTTTCTACAATGTAGTGGGAAATATCGCTACCACCATCTTGCAGTGGAGGTTTCCATGACAGTGTGCATTTTTCAGCTGTAACACCTGTAAACTCAACAGGTCCTTCTGGAGGTCCAGGTCTATCGAGAACTTTGACATTAACAGGAACCTTCTTTTCGCCTGCAACATTCTTTGCCAGTAATACATACTGCCCACTGTCAACTCTCGTGGCTTCCTTCACACTGAGGCTTGTTGCAAAATCAGTAGTTTTTATTTCCATATGAGCAGTGCTTGTCAGTTCACGATCACCTTTTAACCACTGAATGGAAGGTATTGGTTTGCCATGAACATCAGCATCAAGCTTGAATGACTCACCAGCATTTACTACAATAGTGTCTCTGTATTTTGGATCCATACTTATTTCAGGTGGTTCTACTTCATCTCTTGCTGTAATTGCCCCTGAGCTCTCAGATGGTTCACTGAAAACACCTGCAGCATTTCGTGCTATAACACGAAACTCGTATCTCTGGTTTTCAACTAGACCAGTTACTTCAAACTGAGTATCAATGACATTTGTAAAGCTTGCTTTCATCCAACGGCCATCAGGTAATTCCTTCTTTTCAACCACATAGCCTGTGATTTTACTTCCACCATCGTATATAGGTTTCTTCCATTGGAGTGTAACTGAGCTTCTTGTGACAATTACAGGTTCTGGACGACCTGGAGGGTCACATGGGTCACGTGCAGTATAGCATTCAGATGCTCTACTTGCCTTTCCAATTCCCACTATGTTTTCTGCATAGACTCTGAATTCATACTCAAGACCTTCCTCAAGGCCAGTTGTCTTAAATTTGGTATCTGGAAGAGGTGTTTTATTCAGTTTAGCCCACAGAATGCTATTTCTTTCTTTGCGCTCCAAATGATAACCAATGATCCTGCTACCGCCATCATTGACTGGTTCATGCCATTGTACCACCATGCTGTCTTTTGAGATATTTGTTACAAAAGGAGTTCCAGGGGGACCAGGAACTTTAAATGGGTATTGGGCTATTATTGACTCTGAGGTGAGATATGTACTCTTCCCATATCTGTTCTCAGCTGCAATTCTGAACTGATATTCACAGCCAGTCTTTAAACGACATGCTTTTATAGTTGTTCTTGCAACAGTAGCTGACACAATGTGCCAAGTTGTGGTGGAAGTGTCTCTTCTTTCTACAATGTAGTTATTGATAGAGCTACCACCATCATACTTGGGTGGTTCCCAGGAAATGGTAATACTATCAGCTGTTACTTCATCTACTTTTACTGGTCCAGTTGGAGGTCCTGGTTTGTCAAGGACAACAATATTTAGTGTCTCAGTTGCTTCACCAGCAGAGTTTGTAAGTTTAACTAAATACGTTCCCACATCTTCTTTGCATGCTTCTTTTATTGTTAACACTGCGTTGTTTTCTGAGCTTTCTGCATTTACTCTTGTAGTCTGCTTCAATGCCACATTGTCTTTATGCCAAGACACTGCTGGTTTGGGTCGACCAACAAAAGGAACATCAACCTTTAAGTCCTCTCCTGCTAGAACACTGAAAGTGGTAAACAGTAGTTTGAAAGCTGGTGGGATCACAAGATCTTTTGCAACGACTGGTATACCCAGCTGGCGAGGATCGCTGATACCTTTCTCATTCTGAGCTGAGACACGGAAGGTGTATTCTTCACCTTGGATCAATCCTGTGATGGTGGCTTCAGTAACTTTTACTGTAGCACAGGTTGACCACTTTTCACTGCCTTTGCTTTGCATTTCTACAATATAGCCCAGAATTCTGCTACCACCATCATGTTCAGGTTTTTCCCAAGATAAGGTTACACTATTTCTTGTCACATCCAACAAAGTGATTTTCCCTGGTGGAAGTGGTCTTTCTGATACTTTTATGGATTCTGAAGTTTCAACTGGAAGGCCTATTCCATACTCATTTTCAGCTAGGACTCTGAAGTAGTAGTTGCAGCCTTCTTGCAGTGAATCAACTTTCCAGCTGGTCTTGTGGCAATTGGCATTAACAGTTGAATAAGCTTTTCTTGTTGATTCACGCTTTTCAACTATGTAATTTTTTATTTTAGAGCCACCATCTATGAGAGGAGGCTCCCATGTGAGTGTAACTGAAGATTTTGTAACTTCCTTTATTTTCAAATCTTGAGGTGCTCCTGGAGTATCAAGAACTCTGACATTCACAAATGCTGTCTTACTACCCGAGCTGTTTTCAATTGTCAGTATGTATTTGCCACTATCAAATCTATTTACATTTTCAACAATAAGTAGCGTGTAAGAGCTTGTTGATTCAATGCTTGCTCTATCCAAAGATTCCCCATGTTCTCTTGTCCATTTTACTTCAGGTGCTGGTCTTCCTTTAATTGGGACAAAGAGTCTCAGAGTACAGCAAGCTCTAATAGTGACAACTTTACGAAGTTCTGCATCAAGTTCAATCTCTGGAGGTAACATTCTTTCTTCAGCTTTTGGAGTGCCAGGAACAAGAGCAGGCTCCCCAAGACCTTCAGAGTTCATAGCATATATCCGTATTTTATACTCCTGATTTTCTTTCAAGTCGGTGATGGTAAAAGAAGTGGCCTTTAGACCCACTGGTGGAGTTACAATCTTCCATTCATCTTCTTCAGGTAGTGCAATCTCAACCATGTAACCTGTGATCTCTGAACCACCGTCATATATTGGTTTGTTCCACGCTATTGTTATAGAGGACTTGCTGCTATCCAGAACACGAGGATTACCTGGGGGGCCAGGCTTAAATACAGTATCACAAGCTTTATAGAATGGACTGGTTGGGCTTGGCTCACTGACACCAGCAGCATTTTCTGCCATGACTCTGTATTCATATTCATGGCCTTCTGTCAGTCCAGACACTTTATAACGTAAGTCAGTAACAACCCGTTTGTTACATTTCACCCACCGTAGACCAGTCTTGTCTCGACGTTCCACAATATAATTAGTTATTGGGCTCCCACCATCAGAATCTGGATGTCCCCAACAGACAACCATAGAATCCTTTGTAATTGCTGTAACTTCAGGTGTTTTAGGTGGATCAGGTGGAACATATGGATTTACTGCAAGAATGGGCTCTGATTCCAGAGGCTCACCAACTCCGTATTTGTTAACAGCCATAACTCGGAACACGTACTCATTGCCCTTTAACAGTTTAGTAACCTTCAGTTTAGTCACTGGAACTTCTGCGCCTACAGATGTCCATGCCAATCTACTTGTTTCACGTTTTTCAACCACATAATGGTCAATCTTTGCTCCTCCATCATCCAGCGGAGGTAGCCAAGACAGCACACATTTTTCTGCAGTGACTTCAGACACAGCCAAAGGCCCTTCTGGGGGACCAGGTCTATCAAGAACTTTAACATTGAAGATATGCTTGGCAAAGCCACCAGGGTTTGTTGCAGTAAGTGTATAAGCACCTCCATCTCTTCTTGAGGAATCTTTGTTGGTGAGATTGGTAGAGAAATCTGCTATTTTTATTTCTAATTTTGCTGTGTCTTCAAGTTCTTTTTCTCCCTTTGTCCATGTCATAGTTGGTGGAGGGCGACCTGACACATCAGCCTCAAGACGGAAAACTTCACCTGCTTTCAGCACTATGGTGTCCTTGTATTTAGCATCCACCTTTATCCTTGGTGCTTCAATGTCATCTCTACAAGTGATTGCATCTGATGGCTCTGAGGGTTGACTAACAGCTCCAGCAGCATTCCTAGCAATGACACGGAATTCATAGGCAGCATCTTCTGTCAAACCACTCACAGTGAACTCAGTTTCTAGTATATTGCTGAAATTAGCCTTCAGCCAACGGCCATTAGGAAGGTCTCTTTTTTCAACAGTGTAGCCAGTTATCTTAAAACCTCCATTATACTCTGGTTTAGTCCACTTCAGTGTAACTGCATGTCTTGTAATGTTCAGAGGTATCGGCTTACCAGGAGGATCTATTGGGTCCAGGGCAAACACAGGCTCAGAAGGCTTGCTTGGCTTACTCTTCCCAGCCAGATTTTCTGCTATAACACGGAATTCATATGCAATGCCATCAGTCAGTCCAGATGATTTAAAGATATTTCCTGACACCAGCATTTTACTTACAGTCTGCCAAACAATGCTGTTTCGCTCTTTTCTTTCAATGTGATATCCCAGTATTGGGCTTCCACCATCAGTAACTGGCTCATTCCAGCTAATAGTCATGGTTTCTTTGGTGACTGCAATCACCTGAGGAGTGCCAGGAGGCCCAGGCACCTTAAATGGGTAACTGGCGACGACAGACTCTGAAGTAATGGCTGGACCAACTCCATATCTGTTTTGAGCTTTAACGCGGAACTGATACTCAACTCCAGTAGTAAGACGAACGGCTTTAAATGTAGTACGTATCACTGTAGTTGCCAATTCAGTCCATGTGGTACTGTCAGTCTGGCGCATTTCTACAACGTAGTTACTTATTGGTACACCACCATCATTCAAAGGAGGCTCCCATGAGAACGTTAGGAAATCACATGAAATTTCTTCAAATTTGATTGGTCCAGTAGGTGGTCCAGGTATGTCATGAACCTGAACTGTGATTACTTCACTAACTTCTCCAACAATATTTTTAGCTGACAGTGGATATTGACCACTATCACTTCGAATACATTCATTGATGGTCAGTATGGTTGCGGTTGCTGTGTTTTCATAATTTACTCTTTGTGTTTGCTTAAGTATCTGGTCTTCTTTCTTCCAAGTCACAGTAGGCCTTGGACGACCAAGTACAGGGATTTCAATCTTGATATTGTCACCAGCTTTGGCAATGACTGTTTTCTGGTAAATAGCACGGAGGTCAAACTCTGGTAGCATTGTTTGCTCCTTGATAATAACTGGTCTGCTTTCCCTTGGGGCACTTCTTCCAGCACTGTTAACTGCCATAACCTGGAAAGTATACTCTTCATTTTCAGTTAGATTTTTCACTACACAGTCCAGCGTTTTTACAGTGGTGATGTGTGCCCACTGGTTGGTTCCTTTTCTCTGTGCTTCAATTACATACCCAGTGATCTTGCTGCCACCATCATGTTCTGGTTTTGGCCAAGCTAGGCTAACTGAGTTCCGTGTTACATCCATAATATTAAGGCTCTCAGGTGGGGATGGGGCCTCAGAAGCTTTTACTGGTTCTGTAGTTTCAGCTGGTTCACCAATACCATACTCGTTTTCAGCCAGTACTCTGAAATAGTATTCACACCCCTCAGCCAAATTCGGAATCTTGAAGGAACACTTCTGGCAGTTGGTTGTGACTGTTGAGTATGCCTTCCGAGTGGATTCACGTTTCTCAACAATGTAGTTTGTTATACGTGAACCTCCATCTACTAGAGGCATATCCCATTGGAGGGTGATGCTGTCTTTGGTTATTTCTCTAGGCTTAAGGTTTATTGGTGGACCTGGTGTATCCAAGACTTTTACATTTACAAAGCCAGTCTTCTTACCAGCAGCATTTTCAAGAGTCATTACATATTTTCCTGCATCATATCTGGTGCACTCTGTGACAATCAAGAGTGTAAAAGAGTCGGTATTTTCAATACTGGCACGTCCTTTGAGTGAAACATCATCTTTTGTCCATGTAACTTCTGGAGTTGGACGTCCTTTAATTGGTACAAAAATCCGAATAGTTAATCCAGCTCTAACAACAAGCGTTCTTCTTAGCTCAGCATCCAGTTCAAAGTCAGGAATCTCTTCTCGGTCAGTGATTTCCACACTTGGAATTATTACTGGTTCACCGACACCTGCAGCATTCATGGCAGAGATTCTGAAATTATACTTGGCCCCGGTCTGCAGATGAGCTACAACAAACTGAGTGATTCTTAATGCAGTCCCTATTGTGTCTTTCACCCATTCATCTTCTCCTTCTTTTTGATGCTCTACTATATAGCCAGTGATTTCAAGACCACCATCATAGTGAGGCTTGTTCCAGGCTAAAGATGCACTTGTCTTTGTGGTATCAGTCACTCTTGGATTAGCAGGTGGACCAGGTGGGTCTGAAAAGCAAAAAAAAAGATAAAACATTACATTTCAGCAGAATTCAGTCTCTGAATGTGCTCCCTACCCATCCCACCGACCCCCAAAAGAAAAAGCATGATACTGACAGGCAACGTCTTTGCAAAGGACTGAGTTTGAAGTATCACTTGGGGGTCCAACTCCAGCTCTATTTTCTGCACTGACGCGGAATTCATATTCATTTCCTTCCAGAAGACCAGTTACTTTGCATCTAAGATCCGAAACCGGTTTCTTTGTTGCTCTCACCCATCTTAAACCTTTCTTTTCTCTTCGCTCTACATGGTAACCTGTGATTTCACTTCCACCATCATCAGCTGGCCTTTTCCAAGTAACTGTGACAGTATTTTTGGTCACATTTGTTACTTCTGGTTTTCCAGGAGGGCCTGGAGGACCTGCTCAGGAAGAAAAAAGTATAGTTAAACAAAAAATCATGTCTTTAGAAATTAATAAAACCACACTGGAATCTCTTAGCTTGTTCTTCTTACCAAATCTATCCACCATTTTAACTGGTTCTGATTGTACTGGTTCACCCTTGCCATACTGATTTACTGCTGAGACACGGAAAACATATTCATTTCCTTGAATGAGCTTGCTAACAACATGCCTACAGCTCTCAATGTTTTCAGCAACCAATGTCCAGAGCAGTCGACTAGTTTCCCTCTTTTCAAGAACATATGATTTTACTGGTGATCCACCATCTTCTGCAGGAGGTGTCCATGTAAGAGTCGCTTTTTCTGCTGAAACATTGCTGATCTCAATAGGCCCTGGAGGTCCTGGAATATCTAAAACTTTCACATGTACCGTTTCTTGCTTAGTGCCAAAAGGATTGGTTGCAGTGATTGTGTATTCTCCAGAATCTTTTCTGGCTGCATATTTGACACTTAGAGTAGAAGAAGTTGGTTTGGTTTCAATGTGCACAAGCTCTGAGGGTCTAAAATCTTTTCCAGCTTTTGACCATGCTGAAGTAGGAGGTGGCTTGCCACGGATACTAATAGCAGACAGTGTGATGGTTTCCCCTGCCTTTACTGTTAAACCTTCCTTCAAAGTAGGATCCAGGACAATGCTTGGTGCCTCTGTCAAAACAAAGACAAAAAATATTGATTGCTACAACAAGAACACAGGGATAAGAAACAAAAGAGATTTGACAACAATTATTCCAATAAAAATTCTGCCTTTTTAGTGCCATCTACTTACCATACTCATCCTTGCATATTATGGTTCCTGTGGATTCAGATGGAGGACTGATAGCTCCAGCAGTGTTCTTTGCTCTGATTCTGAATTCATATTTGCAGCCTTCGGTAAGGTCAGTTACAGTAAATGCACAGTCTGGAACATTCACATGATTAGCCTTCATCCAAGTCTTTTTGGGTAAATCACGCTTTTCAACAATATAGCCAGTTAATTTATGTCCGCCATCATATTTTGGTTCTGTCCAAATGAGTGTTACTGAGTTCCTGGTTACATTGATAACTTCAGGTTTCCCAGGAGGATCTAGAAAAGAAAATAATAAATAGTGGTCAAACAAAAGCTATTTCAAATTTCAGAATTTTCCTTTTTATTCTCCTGATGACTTACCAATAGGGTCAAGTGCCACAACCGGTTCAGATGGAAGACTTGGTTTACCTACTCCAGCCATATTGATTGCCATTACTCTGAATTCATATTCCAAACCTTCAGTTAATCCTGTCACTCTGAAATCTTTCATTCTTATTGGCGTTGTATTTGCTCTCTTCCACAGAAGACTATTTCTTTCTTTAACTTCAATATGATAACCTAGAAGATAAATGAGGAGATGAAAATATAGGGGGGTTTCCAGAAATCTTAGTTTCTCACAACATTGTGAAACATCATACTGCCCGTATTGCACGTTGCATACTCATTGTGCAAGAGGAGCAACGAAAACCAGGTTACAAAATTGATGTGGACATACACGATGGATGCACATAATTGCAATCAGGAGGTGTTTGTAAATGGAAATTGCTGAATTTTTAGACCCAAGTACTGTCACATACAGGTGAGTTTGGGTTTATTTCTTTACATTTTGGCTCTGAGCAAAGATGTTGTTTCTCAGTTAGTATTTTCCCAACATTGGAGTTATTTATTTTTTTAAATAGGAAGTAAACCAGTGAAATCAGTCAATTAATCAATCAAACACTCAATTTAGTGCATAAACACCTGTTACTTTTATCTTACCTTTTGATTACAGAGAGAAAGAACTATTATGAACTGAAATACTAGGGAAGTTTTGGGGGATGTACCTGTGATTGGTGAACCTCCAGTTCTTCTGGGATCAGTCCAAGTTAAAGCTACAGACTCATGCCGAACAGCAACGATATTGGGAGGTGGAGGAGCATCTGGGACATCTAAATCATATTAAAAAAATGCAGTAATGTTAAAAATTATTCTCACCCCTAAAATAAATTTTTTAGATTTCAAAAATTATAATGGATACTCACCAAATGGATGTTTTGCAATGACAGGCTCTGATTTAAGACCTTCTCCTACTCCATATTTATTTTCAGCCCTGATCCTGAATGTATATTCATTTCCTTCATGAAGTCTCGTAACTCTAAATGTGGTTTTCTGGACTGCAGAGGCACAAGTCACCCACTTATTGTTTACATTATCTCTCTTCTCTAGAACATAGTTAGTGATTTCTGAACCACCATCATCTTTTGGAGGACCCCATTTTAAGGTTATGGCATCAGCTGTGACTTCTTCAAATTTCACTGGACCTGTTGGTATGCCAGGTTTGCCAACAACTTTCACAAAAATAGTGCCTTCCTTGCTGCCAGCAACATTCTTCAGAGTTATCGTGTATTTTCCTGCATCAGCTTTCTGGCAGTCATGTACTACAAGGGTGGTGTTAACTGCTGTAGATTCAAATGCAACTCTGCCACTCTCAGTAATTGCCTGGTCTTCATCCTTCTTCCAAGTTACAGTTGGGACAGGCTTGCCTTTCATAGGAATTTTAAGACGGAAATTGCTACCCTCTTTAGCTGTGTAGCACAAATCAGGTAGATCCCTCAAGTCAAGTTCAGGTGCCGCTGTAAAAAATGAAGGAAACCAGTTATTCCACTATGCATAAACTCTGTAGTAAAATTAAGATGCTGTTTTAAAGGTGTCTTATTTCTGTGTATACGTGGTGATGATAGTATGCATAAAATATAATTTGGATAAGCAAAGCATTGAATGAATTATCTTGCTTCTCACCAACATCATCTCTTGCTACAATTGTGATCTCTGATGGAGTTCCATATCCAGCGTCATTCTGGGCCCTCACTCTAAAAGTGTATTCTTGTCCTTCTTTTAAGTCTCTCATTGAAAAATGGAGGTTCTTTCCTCGCATGACTTCTTGCCATTTATCTTCACCAGTCAGGACCTCAACAATATATGCAGAAATACGGCTTCCACCATCACTGATAGGTTTCTTCCATACCAAATTGCATGAGGATTTTGTTACAGCTGAAGCCTTTAGATCCACAACTGGCCCAGGTGTTTCTAGAAGGAAGAAAAGCATAGTAAGTTTTCATTCAAGATAAAAATAAAGATTATTTTAACCAAAAAAATAGGTGAAAAGGATTCATTTTTCCTACCAGAAGCTTTGACAGCATCACGAGTTTCACAAGGATCACCAATACCATATTCATTTTCAGCAAAAACTCTGAAGAAGTAAGATTTGCCTTCTTCTAAGTTAGTTATCCTGTAGCTTGTCTTTGGACATTCTGTTGTTACTGTGGACCATGATTTTCTTTCTGCATCACGTTTTTCAACAACATAATTTTTGATTGGACTGCCCCCATCTACTAGAGGAGGTTCCCATGTAATGAAGGCAGAATCCTTAGATGCCTCCTTTACAATCAGGTTAATGGGCGGGCCTGGAGTATCTGGATAAACACAACACCACCATATTTGATTTAGTGATTTTATTTGATTTTTTTAACAAAATTTTAAAATCCAGTTGAAATGTTAACGAATATATTATAATGGGGAAAGCCCCGAGACTTACCAAGTACTTTTACAACAATGGTGTATGACTTTTTGCCACAGCTGTTCTCCAGACTGAGGACATATTTTCCAGCATCATATTTATTTACATTTTCACAACGCAGGAAAGTGTCAAAATCAGTTGACTTGATGTCTAATCCTTGTCTATCTCTTAGGTTGGCACCCACTTTAGACCATGAAATCTTAGGAGGTGGACGTCCTCTTACTGGCACATAAAGTCTCATTGTGACTCCAGCACGCAACACAAGGACTTTCCTCAGTTCTGCGTCAAGCTCTCCTTCAGGTGGAACTGTGTGATTAAGAAAAAACCCCATGTAATTAAAGCATTATCTTTAAGACAATCACAAAAGTTACTGTGACAAAAGCTCCCTTTTTACTGGCATTTCACTAGACAAACCAACATCTGTTTGAAGATAATTTGCAAATATACCTTTAGTTTTGCACTGATTTCACCTACTTTTTTGTCTCTGCCTTTGCACCATTTATGTTGGAAAGGCTCTTTGTGCCTCTAGAATTCAAAGGAGTTTCATAGCATCCTGAACTCTAATGCTTTTGTTGAACTAAGATAGTTTTGTGAAGCAATGCTTTTGTACGTACAGCAAAATGCATACAAAAGCCAGCATGTCTCTTAAGGAATAAGTGTCACACAATCGAAGAGTATCATAGAGCTTAGAATGGTAACCTTGACTTCAAATTATTTAGAAGATATGAAGGTGACTGAAAGTTTTAAGAAAGATGAGAGATCTGAAAATACTAATTTTACGATTAGAAAATGAAAAAAAAATCTTGAAGATCCAGTAGGAAGGAGAAGGGTATGAAGCATACAAGTGAAAAAGCAGACACCAAATTCTATTCTGCTCCTAATTACCCTCTTTTCTTCCAAATTAGCCACTGTGAGCTACATTTTTTGAGTAAAAACATGTTCCAAATGAATCTGCGCCTGTGACCTGTGACAAAGTGTGTCTTTGAAATTCATCCTATAAACTGAAGCAGGAGACCACAAGGCAATTTTTCAGTGAACATACTTAAAATGTCTTTGGCAGTGTGTTTATCAGGAACATCACTTGGATCGCTGTATCCAATCTTATTGACAGCATAAACACGGAACTGGTACTCTGTATCTTCCATCAGCCCTGTTACTACAAATTGTGTAGCCTGTAAATTCTTGGGTAGATTGCATCTGACCCAGTTGTCTGTGTCAGCCCGTTTTGATTCCACTAGATAACCAATGATAGGGCTTCCTCCATCATATGCTGGTTTGCTCCATGACAGGCTTATTGAATTACGAGTAGTATCAACCACTTTCGGGAAAGCAGGTGGGCCAGGAGGATCTGGGAATTAAAACAACATACAGTTAGCATACCAAATGCTGCATGAGAATATTTGGAAATAATAATGGAAAATATCTAAGACTTTTAGCTTACATTGAGGATCACGAGCATACACGGCTTTAGATGGTGCGCTAGGCTTGCCAGGTCCAGCCTTATTCAATGCTATCACCCGGAACTCATACTCTGTTCCTTCTTGGAGTCCAGTAGCTTTAACAGTTCTTTCAATGACAGGCTTTCTGTTTACTTTTGTCCAGTTAAGAGCCTTTGTTTCACGCTTCTCAAGTATATAACCAGTTATTGGGGATCCACCATCACTAGCTGGTGGCTTCCAGCTAACAGTCATAAAATCTTTTGTTACGTTGCTTATTACTGGGGGATCACAAGGTCCGGGTACATCTGTGGAGATTTATTTGAAAATTACATTCACATATGTAAGTATAGACAAAAACCCAGTGACTAATGGAAATGTTCCACAAAGCACTTACCATACGGGTTCTTAGCAACTGCTGGTTCAGTTAAGATGGGGTCTCCAACACCGTATTTGTTTTCAGCACAAATGCGGAACTGATATTCATGTCCTTCTATAAGTCTCTCCACTGTGCAGCTTGTAATGGGTACATTGGCACTGACTTGGGCCCAGTTAGGTCTGCTTGTTTCACGCTTGTCTACAATGTAGTTAGTAATTTCTGAACCTCCATCTTCCAGAGGAGGCTCCCAAGAAAGCATTGCACGATCTGCATACATATGTTTGATTTTGACGGAGGCTGGTGGACCAGGCTTATCTAGAACAATTAACACCATATTGTTATAGAACAATCTATCTCTTGCTATATAATTTAATTATAAATGCATTTATTAACAGACAGTCTTTAGCTTACCAAGCACTTTAAGTCTAATGGTTGCAGACTTTGATCCACTTGCATTTTCAGCAGTAATAATGTAGTCTCCTGTTTGCTTCCTGTTAACACTGAACAACTCAACTGTAGCAAGATTTCTCTTTGTGGTGATCTTAACACCTTCAGATGGCTTCAAAACTTCTCCTTCTTTCTTCCAGGTGATTGATGGCATTGGTTTGCCATACACATTTGCCTCCAGACGCACATTAGTTCCAGCTTTAACTGTAAGCTGTGATTGCATAGACACATCCAACTCTATTCTGGGAGGAACTAAAAGGAAAGAGTCCAAGAGTTAATCCATCTAGTAGAAGATAAATGTCTCATACTTCACAGGAGTGTTTCTAACATGCACAGACTCCTTCCAGAGTTATCAAATGCTTTTATATTCCTTACCATTTTCTGGATGAATGGTCACTGGATCAGAAGGTTCTGAAGGTGGGCTAATGTTAACTGCTGTCTTGGCAATTGCTCTAAATTGGTACTGAGCATTTTCTTCCAAATCGGTCACAGTGTACTCCTCTTGGGGTATTTGATATGGAGTTGTATTGCACCGAACCCACTTATCACCAGGTAACTTGCAAGCTTCCACAAAGTAGCCAATAAGTTTGCTACCACCATCATGCTTTGGTCTTGTCCATACCAGTGATGCAGTACTCTTGGTGACATCAATAACTTCAGGTTTTCCAGGGGGATCTATGGCAAATAAAAACATATTACAATATCTTTTTCTGAAAAAGAGCTAACACATTAAAAATGGCCTTAATATTACTGGATCTCATTTACTGCATACCTAGACAGCGCAATCAGAGTGACGTCATAGTAAACATGAAAGTACAAACAGAAGGGAAAACTAAAGATCATAGTAAGTTGCAGATATATTGAAAATTATCATAAAAAGAGCCTGTTGCAAAGTATTGGTATGGGTGGCTTACCAACTGGTGCTCTTGCTGTGACAAACTCAGTTGGTTTACTAGGTTTACTTGCTCCAGCTCTGTTCAATGCATAAATTCTGAAAGTATACTCAAGACCTTCGATGAGGCCCACACAAGGGTATTCTGTGGAGCGCACAGCTGTGTCGTTAGCTTTCACCCACAGTAAACTGTTCCTTTCTTTGCGCTCAATGAGATAGCCAGTGATTGGACTGCCTCCATCGCTATCTGGTCTATCCCAAGCAACAAAAATGCAGTCCTTATTGACTTTGGTAATACGTGCGTTCTTTGGTTCACTGGGAACATCTAGAAAGGAATATGAAGATAGACATCAATTGTATGTTTTCTTACTAGAAAGTTTAAATAGAGAAATGCTGCTATCAAAAACTGGCATACCAAATGGGAATCTTGCTATCATCTTGTCAGAAACAAGTGGCTCAGAAATCCCAAAACGATTTTCAGCACGAACACGGAACATATACTCTTCTCCAGGAATCAGTTTTCCAATTCTGCAGCTTGTCTTTGTGACAGAAGATACAGCTGTTACCCAGTCTCCTCGGCTTACATCACATTTCTCAACTACATAGTTTGTAATGTTGCTGCCACCATCTTCAAGAGGTATGTGCCATGAAAGAGTGCAAGCATCAGCATCTATTTCAGAAATATCAAATGGAGGCTGTGGCGGACCTGGTTTATCTGCATGAAAAAAGTATATTAAAAAAAAGGGATGAAATAAAATGGCAACCACTGAAATCTAGTAAAACCAGCTTTGTATAAAGCTGAACTGAAAACCAACAAAATGGAACATACCCATGACTATCACTCTGATTTTCTGACTATCAGTACCAGAGCTATTTTCTGCAGTAAGAGTGTAAAAATCACTATCTTTTCTAGTCACATCCTTAATGATAAGAACAGAAGACTTTTCTGTTTTATGCACAGCAAGGCGACTGGATGTAACTACATCTTGATCTCCTTTTATCCATTTACAGACTGGCTGAGGCTTCCCATATACATGAGCTTCAATTCTCAGTTTCTTTCCAGCTTTAATGTGAACATGATCAGGCATCAGAATCTTAGGTGGGACTGTAAAAAAAAAAAATCACACAAAGGCAAATAAATTAAACATCTGTGACATATTAATTTACTTTTTCTTATTTTTTCATGTGAAACTTCTCTGCCTCTCTCTTAAGTGAAATCACCTGTATGAATGACTAGAAAATCTTTAATTTGCATTCCACTTATGGACAACTAGTTACTGCAAGTGGCAGTATCCATTCCAGTCTTACTTTTACATGATTGTACAGTTTATAAGAGAATATTTATGAATTTGGATTGCCTTCACACATGTTTATGTAGAGATTAGTGCACTATTAATGCACAAAGTAGAATTCCTCTTTTTATCTGTAACGTGTTGCGCACTTATTGCTGACCTTCTACAAGAAACATGAAGGAGAAGAAAACTGAAGTTCTTACTGAGATAAATCTGCTTGCACAGTCAATCTTTCTGTATCCTTGAATTATTTTTCTCCTACTTCTTTTGCACAAAATCAATTTTTTTTCTCAAAAGAAACCTGGTAGCATGTTTGGTGTACTTCCTTCCACTGGCTAGTTTTCATTCTCCTATTCCTCTGCCTTTCTCTTTTTCTTCCTATGTCCCAAATTAAGAAGATTTTACTCATCCTGCCCATACCCTACATCTTTCTGTGCCTTGGGAACCCTGCCAGCTTAAATGAGCCAACCTGTCTTCCCTGATTTTTGTTTATATTCTCAACCAACCTTACAATATAAACCACTTATTTTCTCTTATATTAAAACAGGTTCAGTTTTCCCATTTATCTCTCAAACTACCATTCTGACACTTTTTCTCTTTCATTTAAACTTCATTGAAAGTATTTATTATTTCTCCCTAACTCTTATGTTCTGGTTCCAACTGAAACCATACCTAAAAAATTATTTCATAATTCTGAATTAGTGGTCAACTCTCACTTTTTTCTGTCCTGTCAAAATATTCAGTACAGTTAACCACAATCCTCCAGATAACTCCATAAAGCAAATGTCTTTCTGTTACTCAGAAACCTGTATATCTCGCTCATTTATTATTAAAGCAGCGTATTAGGCAGTACTTAAATTGTTACTTACTGAGTTGTTCTTTAATTTCATATTCTCCTGTAGCTTCTATTGGCAAACTTACTCCTACAGCATTTCTAGCTGCCACTCTAAAGTTGTACTTCTTTCCTTCTTTCAGACCAGCTACAACAATGGAGAGATCTTTAACAACTGAATATTCTGTCCAGCGATCTGCTGGTTGATCGTGTTCCTTATAGCTAACTATGTATCCATCAATTTTAGAGCCTCCATCACGCAGTGGTGGCAGCCAGCCTAAAGTAGCACTATTCTTTGTAATTTCAGTAACTTCAAGTTTTCTCGGTGGATCAGGTTCACCTTTAAAGGAAAAAAAGAAACACATTAAACATTGAATTTCCAAGATTTTCTTACTCTTGAATATTGGATGCTATCCACGCAAATTCAACAACGACAATATATAAATGCGAAACTCACAATAACTTCAAAGGTACTATATTCATTGATCATAATATTTGAAATAAACTGACACAGAAATACTAATGTTTATACTAGATTAGTTAGCAGCATTGTTCAGTTTAGAAGTACTAACTCAAAAAATGCAAAAATATGACTAAAATTAGAGAAGAACAAACAGAAAATGCCCATGCAGGTAAACATAAAATATACACAAAGGCATACTCACTTAGAGGATCTGATGCTAGAACAGGTTTTGGTATGTCACTTGGAACACCTGACCCATATTCATTCACTGCTGTTACTCTGAAGTAATATTCATTTCCAGGCACAAGGTTTGCTATTTGGAAACTAGTTTTCTTTAGTTCTGCTGTGACTGTTGCCCAGGTCTTCCTGTCAGCCTCCCGTTTCTGCAGGATGTAATGAGTCACTGGGCTACCCCCATCATTCTCTGGAGGTGCCCATGAAAGATGGCAGGACATCTTGGTGACATCTGAAACCTTGAAGTCTGACACAGGTCCAGGAGTATCTATGAAGAAATTTCAACTTATGTTAGTATTTTCTTCTTTAGTAAGTTAAAATTAAAGGAGACCAAAAGCTTTCTACAGGGAGGGAGTTAGTGTTAGGTCATAGAGTTATGCTCCAAAATTGTTGCACCTGGGGATCATAAATATTCCTGCAAGGAACACCCAAAATAGTTATAAAATTGTCTTGAGGTATTTCTCTCATTACTTACCCAGAACTCTGACGTTCACAAATACAGCCTTTTCTCCAGCTGCATTAACAAGTGTCAATGAATATTTGCCTGAGTCATCACGTGTTGAATCAGGAATGACACAGAAGGCCATAGTGTCAACCAGATCAACTTGTCCTTTTCTGATAACATTATCAATACCCATTCTCCTCCAGGTGACTTTTGGTGCTGGGCGACCCCTCACAATGGCAAAAAGTCTAATAGGGCACCCTGCTCTGACTGTGACTAACTTTCTCATGCTGGCATCCAGCTCAATCTCAGGAGGTTCTGAAAGACAAAGAAATAAAATGCAAAGTTTTGCACAAGAAATAAAATAAGCCTAAAGCAAATGAAGTGTTGTATGTAAACAGCCCAAAAGAGGATGAGAAAACTCACCAAGAATTTCTTTAGGAGACACAGCTTCTTTCAATTCTGCTGGTCGACCAAGGCCAACCTGGTTTTGGGCAGAAACCCTAAACTCATATAACTGCTTCTCATCCAGGCTGGTAGCTGTGAATTCTGTATGAATAACTTGAGCCGCAACATTGCATCGTTTCCATCCTGCTTCAGGATCGGCACCCTCAACTTTTGGTCTCATTTCCACAACATATCCAATAATCGGAGCACCACCATCATACACTGGTTTTCCCCAGCCAAGGGTTAAGGAAGTCTTTGTGCTATCAACCACTCTCAGGTTTGTAGGAGGACCAGGTGGTTCTGAAAGACAGTAAAAATTACGGATTAGAACACAGCTGTACAGTTTAGCAATCTGTTAACATTAAAATAATAAGAAAAATTCAATAGTATTTTACCTATTGGGTCTTTGGCTATTACAGGTCTTGATGGCAAGCTTGGTTCTCCAAGTCCGACTTCATTTTCAGCACTGACACGGAACTGGTATTCGTGACCAGGGAAGAGATTGGTAACCTTCTTGCGTCTCTCTGGGATTGGAGTTTTAGTAACAGGAACCCATCTTAGTGATCGTTTCTCTTTCTTCTCTAAAATGTATCCTGTAATTGATTTGCCACCGTCATATTCTGGTGGATTCCAAACCACAGTCATCTCTTCTTTGCTGACTCTTGTGACATCTGGAGGGTCAGGTCGTCCAGGTCTATCAAATTTTGTTTTTGCAATAATTGGATGTGTTTCTGTTGGTGGACCAGTGCCCATTTTATTCTCTGCACGCACTCTGAATATATATTCATTACCTTCAATGAGGCGTGTCACTTTGGCATAGTTTGTTAGGACAGAGGAAGAGAATGTAGACCAAACCATACGCTTGCTTTCACATTTTTCCAGGATGTAGTTCTGTATTTCACAACCACCATCATCTTCTGGAGGATCCCAAGTAACAGTACATCTATCACTTGAAATGTCAGTGACTTTCAAGTTTCGTACAGGACCTGGTTTATCCAAGACAATAACAGTAGCATATGCTACAAAGCTACCAGCTGCATTAGTTGCCGTAATCACATACTTCCCACCATCAGTACGCCTCGATTTTGTGAGAACAAACTTAGATGTGTCAGAAGTGTTTTCAATACTGACTCTTGGAGACCTGGTGAGATCTGTGGCATCTTTGTCTTTGGCCCATACAACTTCAGGCTGTGGTTTTCCTCTGACTCCAGCCTCAATTCTAATTGTGTCGCCTGCTTTCACGGTTAGAACCCCACTTAACTTCAGATCTAGCACTGGTTTCTGGAGATCTTCCTTCACAACAACTTCAGCTGTTTTTACCCAGTTACTTTCACCGGCCTCATTCTTAGTTTGAACTCGGAATTGGTAAATTTTATTTTCCACACATTTATCTACCATGTAGTGGGTTTCCTTAATGCTGCCTTTGTGAACTCTTTCCCATTCATCTGAATCTTTCAGTTTTCTCTCAACATGGTAACTTAAATTAGGACTTCCACCATCATAGTCTGGCCTTCTCCATTTCAAATACACAAATGTCTTTCCTTTCTCTGCAATGTGAAGATTTTCTGGCTCTCCAGGCTTGTCAATAGGATTGATAGCAAGGATAGGAGTCTTGGTCTCAATGCAAGGACCTGGACCTATTTTGTTCTCTGCACAAACTCTAAAGAAGTATTCACGGTTCTCTACAAGATTTGCCTTTACTAATCGTTTAGTAATATCAGAGGAGACAATAGACCATCCCCTCTGATTAGGTTGACGGTATTCTACAATGTAATTTGTAATTTCAGAGCCACCATTATCCACTGGACTCTCCCAAGAGATCATACATGAGTCTTTTGTGACATAGCTTATTTTCAGGTTCTGGCATGGTCCGGGTCTGTCAAGTACGTTAACAATAGCAAAAGCTTGAGCCTGCCCACAGCTGTTCTTAGCTGCTATTATATATTTGCCATGATCAGATCTTTTGGCTTCTTTCACTTGCAGTTCAACATTAGGTAGATCATGAAGTATTTCAACATGCTTTTCTTGGAATAGTACTTTGCCATCTTTAGACCACGTTATTTCAGGATCTGGTCTGCCTTTTACCTTACCAGTAATACGTATTGTTTGACCTACTCGGACAGTAATTAAGTCTCGACAGGTCACATCTAGGCTTATTTCTGGAGGAGAAAGAATATCTTTTGCAAGTACAGTTTCTGGTAGTTCTCTTGGTTCTCCCTCTCCCACAATGTTGACAGCTTTTATTCGGAACTTATACTCATTTCCTTCTATTAATCCAGGTACTCTGAAAGCACACTGTCTAATGAGCTCATCCTTATTAATCCTATTCCACTGAGTAGTTCCAGTTTTCTGACATTCCACAATATATCCCAGAATTGGACTGCCACCATCCTTGAGGGGCTTTGTCCACACAAGATCAGCTGATTCTTTAGTTTTGTCTTTTAATTTTGGATTTATAGGTGGTCCAGGAGGAGTGATAGGACGTGATGCTTTTATTGGATCAGAGCTTGGAGATGGTTTGCTTAAGCCCACCATGTTTTCTGCAAAAACTCTGAATTCGTATGTGTTGCCTTCAAAAAGACCGGTGACTCTGTATTTCATATCAAGTATAGGTGTCTTATTGACACGCACCCATTTACCAGATGCTTCCCGACGTTCAAGTATATAACCAGTTATTGGAGTTCCACCATCAGATTTTGGTAGGGTCCAAGACACTGTTGCAGCATTTTCTGTAATATCATAAACAGTTGGTTTACCAGGTGGGGATGGTGGATCAAACATGTATTTAGCAACTGTTGGTTCTGAATCCAGGGGCGCACCAATGCCTATCTTATTTTCTGCACGAACACGGAAAATATATTCACAGCCTTTCTGCAGTCGTGGAACCTTAATTTTTGTGTGACTTGTTCCAGAGCTAACCACTCCCCAAGTTTCTTTCTTTGATTGACGCTTCTCAACAATATAATTTATTATAGGACTTCCACCATCATCTTTAGGAGGGCGCCAAGAAATAACCATATATTCTGGTGTTACTTCAAGAATATTAATAGGACCAGTTGGTGGGCCTGGAACATCCAAAACTGTAAGATGCAGAGCCACAGTTTTGCTGCCAGCTGCATTAGATACTGTGAGCAGATATTCTCCTGTATCTTTTCTTACACAGTCTTTGATAGTAAGCACAGTTGAGTAATTGTCAGTCTCAATCTTGTATTTGCCATCTGGTTTAATTTCAGTGTCATCAGTAACCCATTTTGCTGTGGGAACTGGCACACCTCTCATAATTGCTGGGAGGCGCACTGTAGTGCCAGCTTTAACAACAAGACCTTCAATTAACTTCACATCTAGATCCACAGATGGAGGTACTGAAATTAGAGAAAAATGAAAATTATTTATTCAGGGCAAATGCTTATAGGAAAAGAGAAAAAAATCAGTGAAAAAACATGAAAAACCAGAAATTACCTAGTTTTTCTTGACACTCTATTGGTATAGTTGTATCTGGAAGGCTAAGACCAACAATGTTTTGAGCTCTCACACGGAATTTGTATACTTTTCCTTTCTGTAGGCCTGTAACAACACAGTCTAGCATAGGGACTGTCTGGAACTTTGTCCATTCATCTGCACCATCTTCTTGATATTCCACCAAATACCCAGTTATCTCAGCACCACCATCACGATCTGGTCGATTCCAAACAAGGGAAACTTCAGTCTTGTCAACATCTACGTGATGCAGATTCTTTGGTGGCCCTGGAGGATCTTTTAAAATACAAAAAAAAAATGGTTACTAGGTTGAAAAATCTACGGTACCAGTGTATCATGTTCATACCAACAGGACAACCTCAAAACCACAAAATCCCATATGAAGAAAACAAATCATATGAAAAACACTTACGCAGTGGATCTATAGCTTTGATAGGCTTAAGTGTTTCCACATATGGACCTCTACCATACTGATTCTCAGCTGCAACTCGGAAGAGATACTGAGTGCCTTCCATCAGATATTTAGCCATATGACTGCGTTTCTTGGAGGATGATGAGATGGCTACCCACTGTGCAGAAGCTACATCTTTCCTCTCCACCACATAGTTGGTAATCACAGAGCCACCATCATCTTCTGGTTCCATCCAAGTAAGATAGCAAGAGTCGCATCTAACATCACTGATTTTCAGATTTCTGGGTGGACCAGGCTTATCTAACATTGATAAAAATATAATTCATTATTTGTTTGGTAATGGAAACATTTCTGAAAAAACTTAGTAAACTTAAACTATATTATATTTTATGTAAGTTTTAGTCCTTTTTCTACTTTTTCATATTTGCAAGAAAATACAAATATATCTTTTTTTTTATGCGGCTTACAAATATTTTCCAGAAATTCCTTTTATTTTTTAATCTCCAATTATAGAGCACCAAGATGTTGCATAGCAGGAACACAAAAGGATTACCTAAGACCACAACTTTTACTGAGACAGTCTTTGAACCAGCGGGATTTTCAACTGTCAGGGAGTATATTCCACCATCTTCATGGACAGTGTTACGGATTTCAAGCTTGCTGCCAATTCCTGTAACTTCAATATCAGCTTTGGGTGAGACCTCATGATCTTCTTTCTTCCAAGTAACTTTTGGGAATGGAACACCTTTAATAACAGCACTAAGTCTCAGGGTATCTCCAGCTTTTACATGCTGCTCTCGGGCCATGTTAGCATCAAGTATTAACTCAGGAGGTTCTGGAATCAAAAATACAGGTTTTTACAAAATGAGGAAAAAGAAGTCTGTTCTTAGGTAAACTTATCTGATTTTATTAAACTCACCAAGCCTGTCCTTTACTTCTACTGGATCAGGAACATGTGCTGGATCAGATTCACCGGCTGCATTGACTGCCTTGACCCTGAATTTATAGGTTAATCCCTCAGTAAGACCCGTGACTTTGTAGTTTGTTTCAGGACAAGAATCTGGTGTAAGATTAGCCTGTTTCCATTCTTCATCTCCAACTTTCTGATACTCTATAAGGTAGCCAATTATCTTGCTATTTCCATCATGGCGCGGTGGTTGCCAAGATAAATCAACTGAATTTTTAGTTTTATCTACTGCTTCTGGATTAACGGGTGGACTTGGTTTTGCTGTTAGTAAAGTAAAAAAAAGGAAAGAAATGGGAGAAAAAGGAGAAACTATTAGAATAATATTCTAACTGAAACTGAGTGCATTAAAAGTTCAATGAGAAATTAAATGTGATACTTTACCAATTGGATCTCTAGCAAAAATTGGCTTTGATGGTGGACTAGGATCACCAACACCAATTTCATTTTCTGCTGAAACACGGAATTCATACTGGCAGCCTTCAAGGAGATCAGGTACTTTGAACTTTGTACCAGGGAAAATTGGGTCTTTGGTAGCTTTGACCCATCTTGTAGCCATTGTTTCCTTCTTTTCTACAATGTAGTTTGTTATTGGCTTGCCTCCATCATATGGTTTGTTCCAAACCACTACTGCAGAGTCCTTGGTTACATCCTTAATGATTGGTTGCTCAGGTGCATCAGGAACACCTGGGGTGAGAAGAAAAAAAGAGTGTGTGAGTATTACAAATAGAATAAAGATTGAAGTATCCAAATAAAATTGAAAATTCAAAACTTACGGAAACGATCCTTGGCTTTCATCTCATCAGAGATGAGAGGATCGCTTATGCCATAAAGATTTTCAGCATAAATTCGAATTTGATATTCTCTTCCTTCAAGCAGCTTGGGAATTTTGCATGTTGTCTTCACTGTGGCAGATGTAACTGGCATCCACAAGTCTTTGTGTGTATCCTTCTTCTCAATTATGTAATTTGTAATTTCACTGCCTCCATCATCTAATGGAGGTTTCCAGGAAACTATCATATGATCTTTAAAGACTTCATCAAATATAACTGGGCCTACTGGAGGTGATGGGCGATCTGTTTAAGAAAAAATAAAGCATAAAGCTTTTTTATGAACTTCACAAAACAACATCGATTAAACAGTGTCAATACAGTAAATATAGTATAAAATTAGAAACTTGATATCACAGTTATAATAAGGAGTCAAGACTTCAGGGCTATTGCTCTGTAATACATGTTCAACATACTCGATTTAATTCCTTAACGCTTATAATGTATTTGGTGATTAATATCTTCTACAGTGTTGATATTCTTTAAATGCATGTAGAGACATTCAATTATTCATACTGTATAAAATAATTCAGAGTTAAATATGTACTCAAAATTAATAAATAGCTTTTTAGTATAACTGAGAATACAGTAAATTGAATTATTGTAACAAAGAACACATTTCAATACTTAAATTTTATAAAACTCAATGAATTCTAATCACTAATAAAAATCACAGACAATATTGCTGTTCAGTAAAACCTACCAACAACATTAACTTGACAAAATCCTTTTCTTGATCCCGTGCTGTTCTCTACAGTAACACAATATTTGCCTGTGTCTTCACGGACAGATTTTAGTATTCCCAAACAAAGAGTTGTAGGAGTTGTCTTGATCTTTATTCTGTCATCTTCTTTCACAACAACATCGTCCTTAAGCCAAGTAACCTTTGGTGCAGGTTTGCCTGAGTAACGTCCAGTCAAGCTGAAAGCTTCACCAACTCGGACAATAAGCTTGTCTCTAAAGTCAAGGTCAAGTGTGGGAGGAGCTGAAAGACAGTATTAAAATACACAATGCCCACAAATGTCAGCAATATTAATATGTAAAGGTAAGGAATCAGTAAATGTAATTACTATTTTCAAAAGAAATATGAAAAAGAAACATACCAATTTCATCCTTGCATGTGATCGGTTTAGTGCAAAATGATGGCTTGCCTTGTCCCACAATATTGCAAGCACTCACACGAAACTCATAGGTGTCACCCTCTTTCAAGCCTTCTACAGTGAATTTCCTGTCAAGCATTTTCTCCTTTGTAACTTTGTGGAATTTGTCTTTTCCAATGAGACGGCTCTCTAGAACATACATGGTGATATCTGAGCCTCCGTTATATTTTGGAGGGTTCCAAGTTAGTGTAACAGAGTTCTTGGTAACTGCTTTTACTTCCAGGTCTTCTGGACGGTCAGGAACAGCTGTGAATAAAGTAAAAATAAAGTAGATTCATTTTTCTGCATATTCAAAAATCTTCCTGTGTATTAATCTCATATGACAGTTATCCAAACCAAAAATATTCTTACTTATTGGATCTCTAATGAGAATCTCTTTTGTTGTTTCTGTGAAAGGACCCATGCCAATTATATTCTCAGCTGCAATTCGGAAAAAGTAGGCTTTCCCTTGAATGAGTCCCTGAATAGTAGCATTCTGTCTTGTAACTGTGTAGGTCACTGGAGTCCAAGCTCTATGGTCAGATTCACGTTTTTCAATTATATAGTTGGTAATAGGAGAACCACCATCATCTTCTGGAGTAAACCATGACAATTTACAAGAGTCATTGGTTAGATTCTCCGTAAGGAGTGGCATTCCAACTGGGCCTGGCACATCTGAAAGCAAAGAAAAAAATGGACTATTGAAGCATACATGCTGAATCTTACGAGATAGTACCTGTTCACGAGCACTGAAACTGCTATTTACCTAGCACATCAACAATAATTGTCTTCTTCCTCTCACCACCATCATTTTTAGCAAGAAGGGTGTATAAACCCTGGTGACTTCTTTTACAATTTCTGATGACTAAAGAAGAACTAATAGCTGTTTCTTCAACTTTGGCTTCTTCTGGCAAAGCTTGCTCATCCCTGCTCCAAGTCACTGTTGGAGGCGGTTTTCCTGAGACATATGCTATGATCCGAATTACTCCTCCAGCATGAACAACAATTCTGTCCCTGACACTTGCATCCAAATTGATATCAGGAGCCACTGAGGGAATAGAAAAAAAAAAGTCAAGTATTTATTTTTCTTATTTTGAGTTAGAGGTACTAAAAATGTAAATCAAAATGATAAATACCAATTCTGTCCTTCATTTCAATAATGTCTGTAACTTCTCCAGGCTCTCCAATGCCAGCAGCATTTACTGCTCTAACTCTAAATTTGTAAAAACAACCTTCTTTTAATCCTGTCACAACGAACTTGGTTCCTCTAATTTCTTTATCTTTTACCTGGAAAAAAGCATTGTAACAAAGCAAACGTCAAGATATGATCAATTTCTCTGCACAGTTTGAAACAAATCTTACATTAGATATTATTTCAGATCTACAAGCACACAGAAGTATTAAGCATATATGGATCTAGCCCACACAGAATTAGTCAGAAATTTTTAAAGAAATATATGTCATGGACCAAGAAGCTATTCTGAAGATTCGTCTTTTTTTCTAACATATTCTAGCATAACATATTCTAACATATTCTAACGTATTTTAACATATTCATAGAAGGTTGTTAGAATTTAGCAATTTAGCAGTTACGATAGTCTGATCTCAGAAGTATTACATGTATTTTTGGACACATAAACTCATATAAGTGAGAGCAATAAAAAACCAGAATTCAGCTCTTTTCAAAACCTGTTATAAAGTCTCTTTACCTGGAAACAGTATAGGAAATGTAGGTCTTATTTAAAAAGAACCCATCTATTAATGGAGATATAAAAAAGAGCCAAGGTGTGCACCAGTTTAATTTTCAGTAATACACTGTTGAAAAAAATGAGGAAAACGTAGAAACATAGTAGTTGTAAGCACTTTGGCATTGTCTGATACCAGTGAGGGTTACTTTTCTGACAGTTCTAACTTGGTCTTCTGTGGTTTTTTATCACATTTTACCTACATATTCTCCCACATCTTTAAATAAAAATTATAAAATTCTATATCTAGTAATTCCAAATTTAACAACATATTGAGGAAGGGCATGCTTGGTCTTGTATTTTAAACATATGAAGATAATTATGGTGCAAACTTTCAGAAAACAACTTGAATAGCAAAAATTTTTTAAGAATTATTTTTTTTTCCTGGCGCGATTCATATTGATAGACACAGAGAGAAGTGCAGATTCTGTAATGGTCTTCCACCTACCCGTTCCCATTCTTCCTTTCCTTCCTCTTTAAACTCAACAATGTAGCCAGTGACTCTAGAACCACCATCCTTTATTGGTGGAGTCCACTCCAAGTCTACAGAAGACCTTGTCCAATCAGTAACTTTTGGTATGGGAGGGCCAGGTGGGGCTGAAAAATATTATCATACATGATAACAATGTATTATATGTTCTTATTTGAATATTTTCAAATTTAGAAAAAAATAATTTCAAATGTTTACCAATAGGATCTCTAGCAAGTGCTGGATCAGATGGCATGCTTGGTGGGCCAACACCAGCCGCATTGATAGCTGAAACACGGAACTGATATTCAGAGCCTTCAATAAGGCCTGTAACTTTGTATGAAACCCCCAGTGTCATAGGCTTGATAGGATCTCGGTTAACCCTGGTCCATCTCTTTCCAGTGGTCTCTTTGCGCTCCAACCAGTAACCAGTAATAGGAGAGCCACCATCATGTTCTGGTTCTTCCCAGTTTACCGTCATTGAGTCACGTGTTATACTGCTAACTGTTGGCTTGTCAGGAGGTCCAGGGACAGCTGAAGGAAAAGAAAATTCACATGTAGCTTGTAAAAAATATTCTAAAGATAGATGGAAATAGCTAGAGTGCAAAAGAGCTTACACACATGGTCACCATTGCACTAGGCAGCTAGCCAGCTGCACAAGATTTCTTTCCCCATTCAGCTTCTCACCCCTATTCAGGTACATTTAGTTCTGTGAAAAATGAAATACTATTCTCTAAATAAAAACTGTCAAAAATTATTATTTTCTAGCCTTTCTGGATCACTAGCTCATTTTAGTGTCCAGCCTAACACTTGTTGCTTGCCAGCCCAATATTCCTCCTATGTCTGAGCTATTCTGTCAAGTTTGTCTTTCAAAACTGAAGGTAGGAAATTGATTCTTTCTGGTCTGTAAGGTTAATAATGTCTCAAATACAATATAATAACATGAATCTTATCAAACAGACACTTGTATATTTAAGCCTTAAACATATTTAGATTCTACTTTAATATAACACAAGGAGGGAGAAAAATGTTTTAAACACTACATATGCTTTTAAGAACCAGGTACTACTGCTAAAACTCTTCAAGCTATTCTAGAAAACTTAGTGAAGAGAGAAAACAAAAGTGATATTTAACAGATTCTGTATGCATACCAGCATATGGAAACAACTGAAATAACTTGAAAGCTTATTTCTACTTACTGAAGAGGTTTCGTGCTGTTTCTGGCTCACTATCCAAAGGTTCTCCAATACCATATTTGTTTTGTGCCATAATGCGGAACACATATTCATGGCCCTCCATCAGCTTGGGAACAGTGAATATGCATTCCTTAGGCTCATTAGTAACAGGCACCCATGTCTTCCTATTTGCTTCTTTTTTCTCTATAACATAGTTTGTAATCTTAGAACCACCATCATCTAATGGAGGAAGCCATGATATTGTCATTTTATCAGCCAAAATGGATTCAAATTTAATAGGTCCTACTGGAGGTCCAGGACGACCTAAAGATACATTTTGAGAAAGAAGAATTAATCAAGTATCAAACAAATGTTATCAATTAATGTAATTGTGAAAGTTCTTGATATGTACCCAGAACATTCAGCCGCATCTCCTTTGAAGCAGTTCCAAGGTTATTTTCAGCTATTATAGTATATAAGCCTGTATCATTTCTGCGAGACTGTTGGATCAATAAAGTGCAAGTATTTTCATCTACAATCTTGTTGACATGTTGATCATACACCACTGGTAATTTGTCATCTGGCTTCTTTGGAGGAGCTTTCAGCCATGTTAATGTGGGGAAGGGTACACCCTTTATCTTGGCCACAATTTTAACATCTGTTCCTTCTTCAACTTCCATAAATTCTTTGAGCTCAATAGATGGTGGACCTACAAAAAAATGTTGAAAAAAATAGCATACAAAAATACTTCAAAATTTTAAAATGGAATTTGTATTTACTAGTATCAGTACTTACATGTCTGGTCTTTGACAACAAGTGGGCCAACAGTGGCTGAAGGTCTACTAGGACCTGCTATATTTACAGCTTTGACTCTGAATTCATATTCTCCACCTTCTACAAGATCCTCAACAGTAAACTTTGTTTCTTCCACATCACGTCTGTTGCACTGCTTCCAAGACTCTTTCACTTCTCCAGTACGATCCCAGCGGAGACATTCAACATTATAATGAGTAACAGGAGCTCCACCATCATTCTTTGGTGGTTTCCATGTCAGGCTCACTGTGTTCTTGGTTACAAGGCCAATCCTCAATTTAATAGGTGGATCAGGAGGATCTTCACAAGCAAAACAGAAGAGTGAATAAATCCACTATACAATACCATGTGGTTTTAAAGAATTTGTTTGACTTCAATTTTACTTACGAATTGGATCCCTGGCTGTGGTCCGCTGAATGGTTTCTGCAGGAGGGCCAACTCCAAAACGGTTTTCTGCACGTACCCGGAAGAAATACTCTTGGCCAGTTATGAGATCAGGTACCACAAAGGAAGTACTGCCACAGTTTGGATTGACTTTAGTCCAGGCCTTCCCATCAATATTTCTTTTCTCTATAACATAGCCTCTGATTCTATCTCCACCATCATCATCTGGCATCTTCCAAGAAAGTTTACAGCTACCTCTTGTGATATCACTTACTTTTAGGTCTTTTGGTGGGCCAGGAACATCTGTTAAGAAAAAAGCACAACAGACACAATTTTATATAAGCATGTAGAAAAATAAGACTAAGTCCTAATATTTGGATACTTCAACATATGCAAGCCATACCAAGCACATTGACTCTGACATGCACTGTCTTTTGTCCTGCTTTGTTCTTTGCTGTAATACTGTATCGTCCAGAATGACTTCTGTTGCACTCAGGGATGGTAATCACTGAACGTGTATCACTTGCTTCCACCTGTGTATCACAGGAAGAAAGAGAAGTTATAGACCAACTCTGAATACTTATGTTTCAAAAATGCAACTACACTGAGGTTAAAAGAATTGCTTGCTTTACCTGAGCTTCTGCAGGTACATTATGACCTCCCTCCTATAAACAAAGGGAAATAATATAAATGTAAAAGGGAGTAGGCTTAAATGTCTAGAAATAAGTGCAGAAAGAAAAAAATCCATTACTTTTACTAACCTTTGCTGCTGTTTTTGCTTTTCCTTCATACTCCCAAAATGTTTTTGGAACTGGACGACCCTTGATAACAGCTGGGATTTTAATTGTTGTGCCAGCACGACAAGAGAGCAAATCCTGTGCTCCAAGATCAAGGAAGATTTCTGGTTCCTCTGCAAAATATTTAAATATATAAATTTTAAGAGCTATTGAAAGTAGAATTCTGTCATCACTGAACTGAATTGCCCCAGAAACATGTGGAATGCATATTCATGTGAGAAAGGCTGGGCGTGCAAAAAGGAAACTGGGAAGTATACAAATAGAAAAACTCACTGTAAATTCTTCATAAAATAAACAGTATTTCTTTAGTATGTCTGTAGATACTATCAGTTTCCTAATGGAGCATTCCTTGGCAATGGACATCATGACACTTTCGAAAATATGAGTTAGTGTTTTACTACATTCTTGTATAATTGTTTACTCTGTTTTGCCTTTGGTTTGCTTGGTATCTTTTTTGAACATTCATAGCAGTAAGTGGCATTTAGACACAAATACCTAAACCAGTTCTCAGAACTCTTACCTAGAATATCTTGGACAGGTATCTCTGATGTTGCAGGACTTGGTTCTGACTCTCCAGCAGCATTTACAGCTTTCACCCTAAATCGGTATTTTCTGAGCTCTTTCAAGTTTGGAACAACACATTCACAAGTAGGAAAGAGTTTGTCTCCTTCATTCACCTTCTTCCATTCAGTACTACCTTCATCTTGCATTTCAACAATATATCCTTTTATAGGACTCCCACCATCCTTTTGAGGAGGCTTCCATGCAAGCGCTACAGATGATTTGGTTTTGTCTTTGACCTCTGGGCAAGAGGGTGGACCAGGCACAACTGGCAAAACAAGAGCAAGTAAAATTACCTGAGTGTTAGTGTCTTTCTGTATTTTTCTAGATAGTTTCTAGAAGAATGCAAGTATTTTAATTTCTTTACCTCTATATAGAGTGTAAATCCTAGAATGTGCATACTATTACATATATTACCTATATTAGCAAGGGATACTGAAGGTACAAGGCATAAAGATTGAACTGCTTTAACAGTAAAGTAAAACAATAATATAAAAATATGATTATAATTGAAGTATATTTGGCAATGCCTAAATTGGTATAATGACAATATTATGTACAAAGAGAGGCAAAAAATTAAAATTAAAGCTAATTATTTTTAAAATTTTAAAATCAGGAAACTTTGTGTCTCTATATCCTCTTAGGTTTAATACAAACAAAGCATTACTAATTAATCTTAGTAAATTAATACTTTCTTATCAATAATTTTCATTAATAAATTAAAAGTAAGTAATAGTAACACATTTTTTGTTCTGCTGTGATACAGTCCTCTAACACAGTCATACAAATGATATACTTACATATGGGGTCTGCTGCCAAAGCTGGATCTGATGGTTCACTGGGAGGGCCAATTCCAGCAAGATTTTCAGCCATAACTCTAAACTGGTATTCAACACCTTCAGCCAAACGAAGCACATTGTGCTCTAGACCTTTTACTGATGGTTTTGTTACTGGAGCCCTGTTGACACGTGCCCAGTAGACACCTCCCACCTCTCTCTTCTCCAACCAATAGCCAGTTATTGGGCTGCCACCATTGTCCAAAGGAGGCTCCCAAGTCACCAGCATAGATGATCTGGTACGATCCAAAATTTTTGGTTTTCCAGGAGGTCCAGGAAGACCATAGGGATCCTTAATAACAACTTTTTCTGAGAGGCATTCATCACTTATTCCGTATTTGTTTACAGCCCGGACCCTAAACTGGTATTTTTCATTTGTTGCAAGATTCCATACCTGAAAAAAGAGGATTTAAATCAATACCTGGCTACTTTCAGAATCAACTTATTTGGAGGCAAGCAGAAGTTTTCACTTTAAATTCTATCTTGCCATCGGACTGACATACCTATGTTTATGTACTACACAGTTCTATTTGATGTCCTAAGGATACTCTTATTTCATGTGCATAGGACTGAATAAATAAAAATGTCACTGTGTTTGCTTGCAGTTGGTAAAAAAAAGAATAATTCTGGAAAATGGAAAGGAAGGTGCCTTCTCTTTAGCTCAGATGGGGTTAAGTAGCAAAAGTGAACAATTTCTTTTGCTTTGTCACATGAGGGATAACACTGATACACGGATGGGGAACATTCATCCAGTAGTTCTGGAGTCTAAATGGAGCTTGAGCACAGGCACCTATGCAAGTAGCAGTTTCCATTAAATATGTAATATTGTCATTTTTTATGCATACTAAAGTATGTAATAAAGATATTTTAAAAGTTACCCCAAATCTTCTCTCAACAGCGCCTTTGGAGACTTCTTCCCACTCAGATTTCTTCTTACTAGCATCACGTTTTTCAATAATGTAATGGGTAATTTCACTACCACCATTATCAAGAGGTGCATCCCATGTTAAATAGCATGACTCTGCTTTAATATCAGACACAGCAAGATTTCTTGGTGGAGAAGGACGATCTGTATGAAAGCAATAAAGCACGGAACTACATTAGAAAAAAGGCAAAGGCATTTTAATAGCTGTCATTTTATTAAAATGTTGAATCCTTACCATACACTTCGACGTGAACATTGCGAAATGCAGTGCCAAGACGATTGGACGCTCTCACAGTGTAAGTGCCTTTATCATCCCTCACTGCTGCAGGCAGGATAAGTTCAGTTTTTGCCTCAGTTCTAGATACTTCTTCCTTGGTTATCTTAAGTGCATCAGATGTTTGGTCAATCAAAACTTCATTCTTGTCCCATTCAATCTTTGGCATTGGCAGGCCTGTTACATCAGCAGGAATGTTAACTGGTTCTCCTGCCTTGACTTTGATAGTATCTCCTCTCACAGCCAAACGCAATGTAACAGTTGGAGCCACTGAAAAGAAGGAAAGTGACAGAATGAAGATGGAGATGAAACAGAGAAAGTGCCTTGAAGTGTTCTAAAGATATTTATATGGATTTCTTTAAAGCTGATATACCTTCATCATCTTGTATAACTACATTGAGAGGCAGTGATGGCTCACTTTCTCCAATCTCATTGACAGCTTTCACACGGAATTCATACATATGAAGTTCATCGAGTTTTTCAACAAGAAGAGACGTTTTTGGACAGAGTCTTGCATTAACTCTTTCATAATCTTTTGAATCATGTCTCCTCTTCTCAACAATATATCCTAAGATGGGACTACCACCATCACTGCGTGGAGGCTTCCAATCAAGTGTAATGGATGACTTCGTCCTCTCTGTGTACATGAACCTCTCAGGTGCTGTTGGAGGACCTATTAACACAGATAAATTACAATAAGAAAAAATTAAAACATCAGAGATCTTTAGGTCATAAGAATGCAGCAGCTGTGGCCTTTTAAAACCATAGTTTTTGCATGCAATGAATCTGAGTATGATTACAACTTGTATAAATTTTCTCATATATGTGGAGAAAAAAGTAATAAGTAGTGTCTTGGTAGGCACCGGTATTTTGTATGTAAAGAAGCACACTAGCTTCACTGATTCAGAAATCTGACTGATGTGATGCAGCTAAGGCAGATGCCTATCCGTGTACTTGAAAAATAAACACACTTCTGCATAGAAGGAAAGAAAAATATTGTCTAATTAATCTGACATTAATTTTTTTTTTATTTTTAAAAACCCTGTAAGATGAGCCATCTTACCTAATGGATCAACTGCAAGAATGGGTCCTATTTCAACAGGTGGACCAGTACCAAATTTGTTCTTGGCACTAACACGGAATTTGTATTCCTGCCCTTCAATTAGACCTGTAATATCACATTTAGATCTATCTGTGTCTACAGCTAGTCTCCATGTATGCATTTTTGCATCCTTCCTTTCAACAATGAAGCCTATGATTTCACTGCCACCATCATCTTCAGGATCAGACCAGTTAAGCAAACACATCTTTCTGTTTGTGACCACTGGCTTTAGGTCAAGGACTGGTCCAGGAACATCTGAAAAACAAAATCAAATAAATAAGATAGAGCCCCATAGTGACCAAAAAAAAAAAGCTTATTTAATTTGAGAAAACATTTTTCTTACCAAATACTTCTACTCTGGTTCCTGCAGATTTTGAACCACTGCTATTGGTAGCAGTAATTACATATCTTCCATGGTCTTTTCTCAATGCATTCTTAATAGTTAACTCAGATTTTGTGCCAACGTTTTCAATAACAACTCGATCTTTGTCTAATTCACCCTCCTCTACAACCCATGTAATGGTGGGAGCAGGACGCCCTGTCACAGTAGCAGGAATTTTAATAGTCTGCCCAGCCATGACCTGAATGCCTGCTTTCACAGAAACATCCAGCTCAACAGTGGGAGGCTCTGTCAAAGAAATAGAAATAGTTCATTAGTTGAAGGGATGGATTCAAACCCAACTTTTAAGTAGCTGGGCATTTCTTAAAAATAATACAATTGCAATACCTTTAGGTTCTGCAACTGTTGCGGGTTCAGTTTCCCCAGGTGGCCCTTCACCAGCCGCATTGAGCGCAGTAACACGGAGTTTATAGTCTGCACCTTCCCTGACTTCTCCAACAGTAAACTGCAGGACCTTAATGGGTTTTGCTGTACAGCGTGACCACTCATTTACACCCATCAGTTGTTTGTACACATGGTAACCAGTAATATCACCACCACCATTATACACAGGAGGTTGCCATTCTAGCTCAATGGAGGTTGCACTTGTGTCAGCAATCCTTGGAATGGGAGGACCAGGTGGCACTATAAATAAATAAACAAACAAATAAGTGTAAATCAAAGTTAAAGGCTATGAATCCTATCTTGTCAACTGTCTGCTGTTAGCTTCTGCTAAGCCACTTACTTATTGGGTCCTGTGCAGTTTTTGGATCTGATGGTGGACTAAATTTACCAGGGCCTGCTGCATTTTCAGCACACACTCTAAAGATATAAGTTAAACCTTCCAACAGTCCTTCAGCTTTTACTTCCAGTGCATTCACAAGGTTCCTGTTGACCCGAGCCCAATGGGTACTATTAATTTCACGTTTTTCAATCCAGTACCCTATGATAGGGCTGCCATTATCTTTTGGTTCATTCCACTTAACCAGCATACTGTTGCTGGTTACATCTTCCACATCGGGCTTATTAGGTGCATCTGGTGGAGCTGGAAAACAAAAAGGTGTTTTGGTCACCATTACTGTCTCTTCAGAGCTTACTCAAAGCTAAGAGAGAACTGAAATATAAGAAATTACTAATCTTAATCCATAGTTTTTTCCACTTTCTTAGAAACTTTGATTCCTAACGGTGATCAGTAAGCAAATTTGCAATGGTTCTCTCTTTTGGTAAGAATTCTAGTCTATGAACCATAGAGAATGTCACTACTCAGAAGAGAAGTATTTTAAGTTTTATGAGAGTGACCATCATTTTTACATGTTTATTATTGAAATTAGGATATTTTTGACAGTTTCCCGTGTAATTGTCACATAGCTCAATGTTCTTCTGGGAAACATCTGCATAGATAAAGCTGAGTATTCTAACAGTCTGTTATAGTTCCGCACTTTGTTTTCTTTGTTTTCTGAAAGGGTTGTTTTTCACAATTAAAACTTACAGAAAGGATCTTTAGCTGTCATTGGTTTTGAAACACATGGTGGTCCTGCTCCAACTCTATTTTCAGCAAATACACGGAATAGATATTCTTTTCCTTCAATCAGCTTTGTTACATGGAATTTGCAATGCCTGAGTGTTGAACTGACAGTGACCCAGCCCATTTCAGCTTTTGTATTGTCTTTCTTTTCCAGTACATAGTTGAGGATTTCACTTCCACCATCATCAAGGGGAGGCTCCCACTTGCAAATGACAGAATTTTTCCTCAAATCTTCAAAAACAAAGTTGACTGGTGGCCCAGGTGTATCTGATAGTAAAACAAGAAAAATCATGAGTACTCAACTTATGCACTTTTTACGTAATACTCTGCAGAACTAGGTGTTTTGAGGACATTCTTTACATACCCAACACATTGACTTCACATGAAGCTTTCGCAACTCCATGATCATTTTCTACTTTAATTGTAAATGTGCCATGGTCAGCTCTAATGGAGTCACGAACTGATAGTATGGACTCTCCCTCCTTGTGGTTGTCAACACTCATACGTTCTGGCAGTGAAAGCTGGAAAGGTTTCTCTTCTTCAGCTTCGCCCCTCTTCTTCCTAGGTGCTGTTACTCTCTTTTTGATATCCTCTGGTCTGACAACTTCATCATTCCTCAGCCAAGTGATAGATGGATAGGGCGACCCTGAAATATGTGCCTCAAGTATGATCTCATCACCTCTCTTCACCTCAAGGCCAGACTGTAGGTTTGCAGCAAGGAAAACTTTTGGAGCCTCTGTAATAACAAAGAAGGAGAAATGGAGTGTAGAATCTTTCAAAATGTCTGAGGATGTATGGCAATCAATACAAATGATCTAATGAGCAATTCATACCAATAGGATCCACAGCTTTCACAAAAGGAGTAATTCGAGAAGGCTCACTGATGCCAGCAGCATTCTCAGCACGAACTCGGAACTGATACTCCTTTCCTTCCTCAAGGCCTTTCACTGTGTAAGTCAGTAAGGGTACCAGATAGTCATTGCATCTCTCCCACCTCTCCTTGCCCTTAGCAAGCTTTTCTATTATATAGCCCATAATCTTGCTTCCACCATCAAACAGGGGTGGTTTCCACGTAAGAGTTACTGATTTTGATGTTGGATTATGGACTTCAAGGTCGACAGGTGGATCTGGGGGCTCTGTGAAAGAGCAGATCAAAAGAGGGTCATATGAGAAAAGAGTATGAAGATTTTATTTAAAATTCAATTCTTTAGATTATTTAATAGGAAGACAAACTTACGTTTTGGGTCTTCTGCAATGATCGGGTTTCTCAGTTCAAGATAATCACCCCCTCCAATCTTATTGACAGCTTTAACACGGAAATAATATTCACAGTTCGGGATAAGATCTTTGACTTGCCATGAAAGCTTATTTTCACCAGACATGACTGGGATGTATGTTTTACGACCTGCTTCCCTGCGTTCCAGAACATAATGCAAAATAGGAGTACCACCATCAAAGTCTGGAGGCTCCCAGGATACTTTGCAAGAATTCTTTGTTACTTCGCTTGCCTTAATGTCTTTACATTGTCCAGGTGGACCTGTTTTAAATAAGAATGAAAAAAATTAGTTAACTGAATAGATGTGAAAGTGTATTCTTATAAATATGAAATTATGTTTCATTGCTTTGCTTTGCAGCAAGCAAAGACCACAGACGTGGACTACACAGCATCTATATGAATTTATGTTCCCAAAGGTGAAAAGTAGACAGAATTCTTAAAATACTTTTGTATTGATATGGTACCTACACAAAATCACTGGGCTTTGAGCAGTCTCTGAATAATTAGAGCAACTTGAGGTAAATTTTCTTTTCACTGGACTTCATAACATCAATGCCTGTATAGCAATCTACATATGTCTGAGTTGAAGTGATTTGCCCACCTGGCAGAAAAAGTATCCTTCTAGTCCTTTCTACTGTCAGCTGCAGGGCCCAAACGAAGATAAATATATTCTCAGAATGGCAGAACATAATTACCTATGACTTTGACATTGACTGAGCCAGTTGTTGATGCCAGCTTGTTCTCCAGTGTGATAGTATAAACACCAGCATCAGCATGGACACTGTCTATCACTTCGAGCAATGCAGAGGTGTAGTCACTCTTCATTGTTGTTCTGTCACCAGCTTTCAACTCCTTGCCGTCTTTGTGCCATGTTATAGTTGGGGATGGAACAGCTCTGAAGGGTATAGGGATACTCAGTTTCTGTCCTTTAACAACAACAATGTCACGAGTTTGCAGATCAATGGTTGGATTACCTGTAAAAGTAAGTAGAAGGTTATTAGAAAGTTGCCAAACACCAGTCTTTTTTTCAGTTACTCATAGCTTACGGAAAAAAAAAAATAAAAAAGGAATCTATTCTTACAGTCTGGGTCCTTGGCAACAACTTTTTCTGAGATGTCTGATGGCTCACTAGCTCCAACAGCATTGACAGCTCTGACTCTCAGCACATATTCTTTGTCTGGAACAACACCTTCATCCACTTTACATTTTAGATCTTTAATTGGACGAGAATTGATTCGCATCCATTTTTCTGTTCCTGCTTCACACATCTCAACATTGTATCCAATAATTGGAATTCCACCATTCTTCTCTGGAGGTTTCCATGCAATGCAAATGTGCTTTCGGCCTGCATCTGTGACATGTAAATCCTGAGGAGGCGAAGGAGGGCCTGCAGAAATGAAAAAGTATTGTGTGATTTTTCCTCCCAGAACAGTACACTGCTTCTAAAATTCATACAATGTATTACTCTACATACTTGTTGGATCTTCAATATGAACGAGGTCAGTTGGTTCACTGGGATGACCACATCCAGCTTCATTTTCTGCACGAACCTGGAACTGCACATCTGTACCTTCAATGACATCTGTCACTCTGAAATTGCAATCTGGACCAGCTGTCTTCCCAGCTTTTACCCAGCGGGTAGCTAATTTTTCTTTCTTTTCAATAACATATCTGTAGAGATTGGGGAAAATACTATGAGGCACTTGAAATAGGAGCACTTCAGGCTTCTTGTTCAAGAAAATAGATGAAAAGAGATTAAAATAGTTTAGACAGTGGAATAGTAAAGAGAATAATGGATAATAGATTCAATGAACTTTTCTTCACACATTAGCCACTTAGTCCTCGTAGGTCTCAGCCCCTAATAGGGCTGACATCACTGACAGACTGAGGTCTGAAAGTCAATCCTTGAATTTTGTTCTGTGTTTTAGAACTGAACTGAACTGTGTACTGAGGTTGTAGAGAGCTGCAGAGGCAAGATAATCTCCAAGCTACACTTGTATCTTTGTTAGTTTGCATCTCAGTGGTCAATCCACCGAGAATATTTGTAGATACTATTACTCGGATATCAAAATTCTGCTTAGGACAGGCTATGGCCAAGTAATGCAAATTGAGTGTCTTCTGTTTCTTCAGGCAGACCTCTGTAGTTGTCTGTTGGTTTAAGATGTGCTTTCTGTGATTGGGAAGGAGTAAAACAGTCCATTTGAAAAGTGTTATAAAGAAGAAAATGAACAGAAGAGAGGTAAGTCTTCATTTTAGCTGAGTGTATACAGCTTGAATGACAATTAAGGCAGAAGGAAAATGCTACCATATTCCCTGCTAGATGATTTTAAGTGTCTACTATTCTGTGGGAACTGGAGACTATGGTGACTTTTTTTTTTCTTTTAACACAGTTCCTTATTAATATATGCTGTTTGAGGATGTTGACATACAATCACTGTTCATGCACATTAGATATTTTATTTGCATCATTTCTACATTTTAAAATCACACCCTTCATTGCTTTGACCACATGGCTTCTCTTACATTCATCCACATCTTTCTCACATAAAAGGTGTCAATGTAAAATTTTAAATAGCTTGAGAGAAACATCTTCATTTGTTAAAAGATGTTTATCTACAGAAGCCTACACAAACTGAAAATGACCTTACCTTTGAATTGGTCTGCCACCATCATTCTTAGGTGGTTCCCATTTCAAATCAACATGGCCTTTTTTCACTTCAACTATTGTAAGGGCATATGGAGGCCCAGGGGTTGCTAAGGTATAAAAAATAAAGGCACACATTAGAAGACTATGAATTCATGACACGTGAGCTACTCATCACTCAGTAAATGAATCGAAACTTACTGAAAGTATCTTTAGCAAGCACTGAGTCTTCAATTTCACAGTAGTCACTCTGTCCAATGGCATTTTCAGCAGCCACACGGAACACATATAATGAGCCTTCAGTCAGTGGGCTCACTGTGTACTTGGTGTCTTTCACTGTTGTATCAACTGTCTGCCAACCTTTCCGCCTTACATCTCTTTTTTCAACAATATAGTTGGTAATTGGGGAACCCCCATCTTTTTCTGGTACTGTCCATTTAAGATCTGCTGTATTTTTAGTAATATTAATAACTTCAAGCCATCGGGGCGGTGAAGGAGGATCTGCAAAATAGGGAAAAAAAAGGTAAACCAGGATGTTGCAATTCCCATGAAAGATCTCAGAAGACAGGGAATACCCCAAAACTATTAAAACTTTGTATTTCCTGAACTGAAGGAGAGCAGATTTCAGTATTTCATAAGCCTTCCAAGAGTTCATTTAGTACCTACAGAGACAGGCAGACATGGAGCTTTTAAAAAGTCAGAGAGAGTGTATTTGCAGTAACAGCACATTCTGAAACAGTACTCACAGAGCCTCTCCTTGCACAGCACAGGGTCACTGGGCTCACTGGGCTCACTCTCGCCAGCCTTGTTCACAGCTCTTACACGGAATGAGTATTCTTGTTTCTCCATAAGATCTTTTAGGAAGTGTTCAGTTGTGGGAACTCCTTCAGCCACTCTCACCCATTCATCTGTTCCAGTCTTTAACAGCTCAATGACATAAGATTCAATTTTTGCCCCTCCATCATGTTCTGGCTTTGTCCAGTTCAGGGTAAGGAATGTCTTGCCAATATCTTTCACAGTTGGCTTTCCAGGAGGCCATGGTGGATCTAGACAAGAGTCCAGTATTAATTATGTCATTGAAAACAAATTTTTTTGTTGTTGTTGCTAAATTAAACCATTAAAAAATGTGTTTATTGTACCGATTGGATCTTTCACTAAGATGGGCTCTGTTTCCCTGCTTGGTTTTCCAGGTCCTGCAAGATTCTCTGCCAAGACGCGGAACTTGTATTTCTTCTTATTTGTAAGACCTTTAACTCTGGAAATAAAAATTAAGTTTGATTAAACCAAACCTAGGCATCACTTCATTTCTAAAACATTGTTCTCTCCACTCTTCATACTACAGATTACAGAAAAGCTGAAAATACCCAAATTACTGCTAATTGTCAACACTAAAATGGTGCACCATGACAGAAATGAATGTTTTGAGAATCATCTTAGATTTTTGCATGTTCTATGGTTTTTAGTTGATAAGAGTATCAGGAGAATAAAACCTAAGGACTTTGGTAAATTGATACTTGAGATGACCATGTCTGCCACTTTAGAACATCTTATGAATAAGCACAGAAATTATTAAGCATAACATTTAAAAAAAAAACCCCAAGACAGATAATCCTTCTGTAAAGACACCCCTCATTAAAACTAATTTAAAAAGTAAGCCATCAGGGGTAGTTGGATCAAAACCTATGGAAACCAGGAAAAAATAAGAACAATGTAAAACTTAATTTTAAAGCTACTGTCTCATTTTTATGTCTCTGTGACCTATTTTACCCTAAACTGACTGTAATCTTACTTGAATGTTGTATCTTTCACTGGCATTTTGTTGCATTTTATCCATTTGTCCTGCTCAGGATCATATCTTTCAACCCAGTAGCCAGTTATAGGACTGCCACCATCTTCATCTGGTTCATTCCATGTTAAAGTGACTGAATCTTTAGTGACCTCTGTAGGCTTGAGACCTGTTGGGGGGCCTGGTGGATCTGTATAAATTGATTAAAAACAAACAAAAACCAAAACCATCAGACAGGGCTGAATTTTTCCTTCCTGTTAAAATACTGTAAAAAAAATTTTATTAACTAACCAAATGAATATTTGGCAATGATGGGGCTACACTGTGCTGGCTCCCCAACACCATACATGTTTTCAGCACTGACTCGAAACACATATTCCTTATGAGGAGTTAAATTGGTAGCTCTGAATTTTGTATCTTTAATAGTTGATGACAATTTGTCCCATATTTCACTGTCTGTAGGTCTTTTCTCAAGGACATAGTTGGTAATTTTAGAACCCCCATCATCTCGTGGAGGATTCCAGGTCAGAAGGCAGGATTCGTTTGTGATTTCTGATACATCAAATGCAGCTGGTGGACCAGGTTTATCTGCAGAGGACAAGACGTGGATGTTAATTTTCTGCTTGCATACATTGGTACATTGTTAATGATCTATATAAATAACATAAAGTACATGCATACCAAGAACATTAACTTCAACAACAGCAGTAGCACGTCCACTGGAATTTACAGCTTCTATAATATAGGTTCCACTGTCACTCCTCTTGCTGTCTGTAATAGTGACTGTAGAATGACCAGGCTGGCTTTCAATGGTGATTCTGTTGTCAGGTCTCAAAATTTTGTCTGCCTTGGTCCAGGTAATCTGGGGCTCAGGCTGTCCAGTTACTTTAGCTGGCAGCTCAATTTTAGTCCCGGCTTTCACAGTAAGTCCAGCTAGAAGCTTCACATCTAAGAAAATTTCTGGAGCCTCTGATTTAGGAGAGAATGAAAATGTTGTTAGAGAAACAGTATTTCAGAGACTGGTAAAAATAAAGCAGTTATGGCAATTTAGCAAGTGAAGTAGTTACCTTTTGCATCAATGGCCTGAATATCATCAGTTGGCTTACTTGGCCTACTCGCTCCCATTCTGTTCAAAGCCTTAACCCGATAAGCATACCACTCTCCTTCCTTGAGCTTTGTTACTTCCATTCTGTCAAAAAAAAGAGAGAATCAAATATTTAGAGTAGTGAGGATAGCACAATTACTTAAGAGGATGTATCTAGTGGGTTGATTTACTTACTTTGTTTCAATAACAGGCTCCCCACATGTCTCCCACTTGTCTGTGCCACGCTGGGATTTTTCCACCAGATAGCCCTTAATGCGTGCACCACCATCATACTTGGGAGGCTCCCATGTTAGGAAGATTCCTTTTGATGTTGGATTTCTCCATTTAACATTTTCTGGTGGGTCAGGAACCGCTATTAACAATTAAAAACATATGGAGTCTTAGAAATCAGTCAAAGAAAGATATTTTATTTTTATATCTTATTCTGAAGAAAATCAGCAAAATGTTAAATATGCTCACTTGCTGGTATTGACATGTTTACAGGTTCATCAATATATGCAGGTTCTCCAGGGCCACATTTATTGCATGCAAAAACTCTAAATAAATATTCTTTCCCTTGGATGAGGTCAGGTACAGTGAATTCTTGGTCAACAATATGATCCATAACCTAAAGAGAAGAAAAATTTTATAAACACATTGGAACCTATTTCCAAAGAGTGATTGCAAAAATAAGACAAAAAACTCAGTACCACATGTGAAAATAATATATCAATAGAAATTTAAATGAGAAAGAATGAACTTACTTTGCTCCATGTTTTCCGGCTTACTTCACGTTTTTCAATTATATAGCCAGTAACTGGACTTCCACCATCGTCTTCTGGAGGTTCCCATGCGAGCTGCACTGTACTCTTAAGTACTTCTAAAACATTGAGTTCTCTTGGTGCACTTGGACAAGCTGGAAGTCACAGAAATTGCATTATTTCATAATTGGTGTTTGATAGATGATCTCTATGTAACGTATCTACCAGAAGACTTAGAAGACAAATATGGAATGTTATTGCTAAAATATATACATGTTCACTTACCAATGACATTAACATTAATTTCTCCTGAAACAGATGACACAGGGTTTTCTAATGTTAAGTAATAAATTCCCTTGTCTGGGCGCTCACTCGGAGTAATTACAAGTTCTGCAAAGGAGGCAGTGGTCTTCATTTTTACACGATCACCTTCTTCTAAGACTTGGTCACCAAAAGACCATGTGGCAGTTGGCACAGGGTACCCAGTGATGGGAACACGGATCTTGATTGGTTCTGGTACAATAACTTCCAGTCCATCCTTAAATGCGCTTAGGTCCATTGTAGGTTCAACTGGAAAAAAAATGGAAAAAGGATTCAACAGATTATTTTGAGGTGTTATGAACACGGTTAATGATACTTGTACTATGAGGCTGATTCTGACTGTATCTCAGCCTGCAGGTCTAGCTTGCTGTATCTCAGCCTGTCTTGACCTAGCTTTGCCTTATGGCTCCCTAACTCCTGGCTAAATGTTTTGGGATTTTTCAAAGATATTTGAGACAATAATGGAGGTTGGTATTACCAAGTATGACATCTAATTCACCTTTTAATATAAAAACTTTGCATTCTTAAACTTTTTTCAGGGATCTTCTCTGCTTTTCTTTCCTTCTGTTACCTCTCACTTTTTACAAAGGTAGGTCAGGAGACAAAAGGTCATGCCTTGCTCCTCAGGCAACCTAATAGGCCTCTATCTCATAGTACAGATAATTATCTGCAGAATTCATAATGGAGGAGAAATAGTTCATGATCTCAAATGTCTAAGGTGTGCCAGTTATCTGGTGAAAAATATACATATTACCCACAAGATGCACTTTAATTGTGTGCCTTATCTGATTATTGTTTTTAAGAAACAGCATGCAGCTTACCAAAAGTATCATCTGCAGTTAATGGCCCAATAGCCTCTGCTGGGTCAGACACACCAGCTGCGTTTTCTGCTGAGACTCTGTAGTAATAACTGGATCCTTGTTTCAATCCAGTTACCTAAAACACACAAACAATCATTTACTACCTTGTGTTAAAGATAGTCTACACATTTTGCCTGTTGACGAAGAGAACATTGTACCTTAAAAGTAAGAGCAGGTACTAGTTTTGGATTACAACGAATCCACTTGTCTGTTCCTTCCTCTTGCCTTTCAATAATATAGCCTAAGATAGGACTTCCTCCATCTTCAAGAGGGGGCTCCCATGTGAGCTGAACTGATGATTTAGTTTGATCTGAATGCTCAAGGTTAATGGGAGGACTTGGTCTCTCTGAAAGAAAAATGGAGACAAATAGATTTGTGTAACTGATAAAGGAGCATTGTTCTGCAAATTATCTGTTTCTACCTTACAGTATGTCTTTAAAGCCTTTGCACATCATTTTCTAAACTGATTTTTTAAATTGAGGTTGCATCCTAACTTCAGAAAAAAAATACCTGCACTTCTTACTAAACCAAGCAGTAGCAAGGTACTCCTGCTATGTCTGAAGGACAAAAGTAGGGAAAATCTAACTGTACACAGTATTTGCAGCACACACATTTGTCAACTGAACTTTCCTGCACACATAGCATCCAAAGTGCTCCTGTCTAATAATGCAATCATAATTTTACATGCTTTGCATACTCACCGATTGGGTCCATGATTTTTACGGCACGTGTAGCAGGACTTGGTTTGCCAACTCCAACCATGTTTTGAGCTCTTACTCTGAAGAAATACTCTTCATTTTCCACAACATCAGTCAGGACAGCTGACAGTTCATCAGCTCCTGTGGTCATAGTTGGCTCCCATCTGATGGTAGCTCTGTTACGCAGTTCAATAACGTAGCCAGTAATCGGGGATCCTCCATCATCCTCAGGTGGTTCCCACCTAAGTGTGGCTCCAAACCTGTTCACATCGGTAACTTCTACATTTTGAGGAGGACCGGGAACATCTGCATTTTATTTTAGGAGGAAAAAGGAAAAAGAAGTCATGTAGGTTTTACCAGTTGCTAGAATTTGTACTGCTTTTTTTTACACAACCATCAAACACTGAGGTTTTTGTAAGTTCTGCTCACCAAATTTGCTCTTAGCTTCCACAGGTGTGTCTGTTTCCACTGGCTCACCAGTGCCCACTCTGTTGCGTGCACTAACACGGAAGAGGTACTCAACTCCTCCTTTCTGAAGTCCAGTAACAGTGTATTCACAATTTTCAGCACGATCTGTGACCACAATCCAAGTCTTACGCTTGACATCACGTCTTTCAACGACGTAGCCTATGATTTTACTTCCACCATCACTTTCTGGTTCTTGCCATGCAAGACCAACTTCACCATCATAAGTTTCAGTGACTTCCAAGTTTCTAACTGGACCTGGAACATCTGTTAAAGATATGACAATACTTCAGGCCATTGCATCTACTTTTTTTCCTCTGGAGTCTGAGGGGAGACATCAATATAACCTACAGCTTTCCCAGGAGGGGAAGCAGAGGGCTTCACGCTCAAGAATGGCTTTTTACTCTGTGAAATAATGGTAAGCAAGATTTTAATGACATGAGTACTTACCAATGACCTCTACATTGATGAATGCTTCTGCCTGGCCATGTTTGTTTCGAAGCACAACCTTGTACCTTCCCTTATCTGATTTCTTTGCTTCATAAATTTTGAAGGTAGTGCAGTCAGTTGTTGTATCAACAGTTGTTGTGGGCAGACTTTCCCCTGCTTTCAACCATTCAGCTTCTGCTCTTGGGTAGGCATCATACGGGACAGTCATAGTTAAAGGTTTCCCAACATCAACCACAAGGTTTTGATCACCAGTCTTGATTTTAGGTGCAGCTAAGAAAGATGAATGTGAAAATTCAGTATTTGCATATACATATACATATACATATACATATACATATACATATATATGTATATATTTGTGCAGCCAGCAAAGAAGCTAACACAGAAAAGTAAAAGGAGCTGCTAAGGAAATTATTCATTTACTTGTTGGACAACTCCAGAGAAAGAAATACAGGCTGATTGGTATGTACTGTGTCCTCCTATAAAATCAGGAAAGAAGGAGTTGCTTTTTGAGAACTAAATTAATTATTCTGTAAAATAGACAAATTAGGAATTATATGCCTAATATGACTAAAATGAATAGGCCAAATAATTTCCATTAGTTTTAGTGACTTAATTAAAAGCTGAAAATTCCTTTAAGCTTAAATCTTACTCTTTGGTATACACACATTGAGAAGGGATGTGTTTTCTTCAACTGCTGGATCAGCATGTTTGTTGTTTAAATTCATATTAATATAGTTAGACAGAATTGTTAAACAAACTTCAAATAGTTTCAAGCTTTTCTCAGGCTGATTGTCTATTCATTTTAGGTCAACTCTTTGAAAGACCAAAAATCAATTTAGTTAAAATAAATGCACTAATCTAAGATTTTATAAAAGAAGCACAAAGCAAGCAACTTACCAGCTAATTCAAGCTTAGCTCTAGCTTCCTTATCTTTGGCGATAAATCTGTATTCTCCTTGGTCACGGGGCTTTATGTCACACACCTGCAGCCTGTGGACCTTTCCTTCACTCATCATCTGATGTTTGTCACCTTGGATGATAATCATGTTGTTTCTCAACCACTTGACCTCCACACCATCTTTGTTCAATTCAGCCATGAAGATGACATCTGCACCGGGAGCTTCGTAAATATCTTGTGGTGGCCGAATTATCTCAACAGGGATTTCTGAAATAAATGTTAATTTATTTGGTGTTATTTGTTTATTGTTTCTAATGTTATTAAATAATGTAGAAATAAATCCCATCCAGTTTTACACATACCTTCAACAAAAAGTCTTGCCCTAGATCTCCTGTCATCCACTCCACAGGAATATTCACATTCATCATCTAGTCTACAGTCTTTTATGATTAATCTGTGCAGATTTCCATCCTTTTCAAATTGGTATCTTTATAGGGGAGAAAAATAAGCATTATTTTAATTTCCAGACAAAACAATAAAGTAAAACAAGTATGTTTAGCATGTTCAGAAGCATAATAAAGTGTTCATACTTTTTGCCTTCTTTGATTTCTCTTCCATTTCGGTACCATTTTACACTGACTTTCTCTTTGGAAAGTTGGCATGTGAAGACAGCATCATCAAATTCAGTGACAGTCTGGTCCTGAAGATGTTCAGTGAAGTCTGCTGGTGCCTCTGTGATGAGAAGCTCTGCAACTGATTTGTCTTGTCCAGCAGTAACAGTGTATTCACCTTCATCTACAAACCCACAGTCTTTAATGATCAATGAGTGCTTGAATTTATCAATTTTGTACAAAATGCGCCTGTCAAATGTGATCTCTTCTCCATTCTTTGTCCATTTGAGAGTTGCATTAAGGCGATTGACTTTGCACCAGAATGTGACAGTTTTCTTTTCCATGGTCTCAATGTCTTCAAGGGGCTCAACAATTCTGAGATCCTCCTCTGTTATGACAAAAAAGCAAACATTTTTATATCTTCATATGAAATTGAATGTAAACGGTGAAATAATTTCAATGTAGCGGAAGTTATTTACCTAATACTTTTAAGGCAGCAGAGCTTTTAACATGTTCACCTCTCTGGTTTGTCAGTGAGATGGTGTAAGTAGCTTGATCTTTCAACTCTGCATCTCTGATTCTGAGAGTGTAGACTACACCCTTCTGAACAATAATGTACTTTGCACTATCAAATATTGCCTCATCATTTTTGTACCACTTCTCTTTGGCACCTTCTTTATTGACTTCACAGTTGAAGATAATTTCTTGACTCTCATTAACTTCTTGGTCCTTAAGAGGAGTTATAATCTTGAGTTTTTCTGAAATTGAGAAACCAGAAGAAATAGGACATCATGTAGTATAAAGAATGAAACAAAACAAACACCTACACATTGATAAAATAAAGCTTACCGATCACTCCTAAGTGTGCTGTAGCTTTAGCTTCACCAACCATGACAGAATACATTCCTGTATCTCCTAGAACAGAGTCTTTAATCACAAGTGTTCTCTTTTTGCCGTCTGAAATGATGTCATACTTATCACCAGGCTCCAGGACTGTGTCACCCCTCAGCCACTGTACTGTAATGGCTTCTTTGGATACTGAACAGACAAATTCAGCTTTTTCTCCTTCAAGCACCTCAAGGTTTTGTGGTCTGGTAAGAAATTCTGCTGCAAGTTCTGAAATAAAGCATNGGCACCTCTTCATCTCCTTTAAGCCAAGTAACTTCAGCATTAGGCTTTGAAACTTCACAGATCAATTTTACAGTGTCATTTTCATTTACTTCAAGATCAGGAAGATTTTTTGTGAAAACAGCCTCTTCCTCTGCAAAAATAATTTTGAAAGATGATTAAAGCCTGCCATAAAAAAACCCTACCCTCATATTTTTTATTGTTCACATATTAGATTTGAAAACTGTTTACCTATCACTGTAAGTAGGCCAGAAGTTCGAGCTGTTTTTGCTTCACAGGAATATTCAGCTTCATCATCAAAGACACATTTACTGATGACAAGAATGTGTTCTGCACCTTTAGAAATTATGTCATATTTTTTGCCTTTTCTAATTTCCATGCCATCCTTAAACCACTTCACCTATTTCAGAATAAATTAACATGGTTGTTAATATGCTCATCATAGATTTCAGTATGCTCTTTTATAGCAACATAAGAAAGCTTTCACCTCTAGCTGAAGGGGTTACAGAGATTAAGAAGAGTCACTACATACCTTGACATTTGGACGAGAAATTTCACATTCAAACCGAGCAGATTCCTTTTCTTTAACCTCAAGGTCAGTCAGAGGTTTCAGGAAGTCAACACGAATAGCTGTAAGTAAATTGAAAATTTTTAGTAGAGGGAAGTCTATTTTGGAGAAGTAAAAAATTGCCAAATTGATACTACTGCCAGTCATAGATACTAGTACATTGCCTTTACAGCACCTAGACATTTTGTAGAAAACTAAACTACTCACGCTCCACATTGAGAAAACATGATGTCTTAAAATCCTTAGCATCACAGGCATATGTTTTTGCATCGTCCAGTGTGCAGCCATGGATGATGAGTTTTCTGACCCTGCCATCAGAAATGATATCATACTTCTTTGATTTGTGAATTTCTTCTCCATTTTTGAACCATTTTACTTTCGCATTTTCCCTGGAAACTTCACATTCCAGTACTGCAGTGGCTTCTTCTTCAACAGTCTGGTCCTCAAGTGGTTTAGTAAATTCAACTGGGGGTTCTAAATGAAACAGAGATATTTTTGATAGAAAAGATCTAAATTATAGCCAGTCGCCAGCTTGTACAGAACTGTTCCATGCTGTTTACTAATTTTCCTTGACTGAATAATCAAAAAGGATCTTAAATTTCCCTACTGAAGGTTTTTTAAAACATTTTTTATTTTTAATACACAGACATTTTTTTGTAAATTCAGGTAATTTCCTCATTTTCAGCCTACTGTAAGATTAGACTGAATGTCCATGGGGTTTTTTATTAAAAATCATCACAAAGCTTTGCAACTCAATTTCTTTAGCTGAACCATACCCATATAATCTCAGTGACTCTAAAGTTAGACTGTGAACTTAGAGAATGCTTAGGGGATTTTTTCAATTTTTCCTTGAATTACTGGATCAGTGGGTGCAGTTCTTTTACTTAATGATAACCCAGCTTGCAAGCAGTACAGCTGGGTATTCTGATAATGTTATGTTGCCCCTTGACTGATGGTGCAGTTTTTGCAGTTTTACTCCCACAGGTTTCTGGATATTCAAAAGAATAGAAAAAGCCACTGGGAGCCACCAGTATTCATGGGTCCTCTTGAGGCCAACTAAATATTCAGGTCTGCAGCAATGCCCTGGAAGTCCTAATGAACTAGCTCATCTTCAAGATTTGACCCATTTCCAGGATTTTCCCTTGTTCAGCTCTTCTGTGAAGTGCAGAGATTTTAAGTAGGTGGCTTTTTTAATCAGGGAAGTTATTTACCGTTAAATATTGTATATACGATCCCACTCATTTGATAAATAGTGTGTATTAGCTTCCTATTCCAGGATGAATCAAGAATGGACCATTAATGTTAATTATGGTTTAACTAAAATGACTGACTTACCTTTCACAAAAAGATTTGCTTGAGTTCTGAAATCTTTTGCTGTCAGTGACACCTCTCCTGCATCTGTTAACTTGACGTCTCTAAGAATAAGCGTGTGAACTCTCCCTTCAGCACGGGTCACAACCTTACAAAATACATAAAAACCCCTTTGTGAACATCTACAACAAGTATTTAAAAATATTTAATGAAATAGCCTTCTATTTATGATCTGTGGAGTTTGGTTGTCCACTTTCACGTGAAATTTTGACAACTTCCTTTTGTATATACTAGATATAGCTCAATCCTCTCAGCTTTGAGGATTTTGGGGCTGACTTGAGATGATGTCTATTTTGAACAGGTATTAATAGATACAAAAAATAAGCAAATTTATGGGAAAAGTTGGCATTACTGCTGACTACATGTAAAGTAAAAACTTTTGCAGCTATAAAGAAGTTTGGCATCCCCCACAAACATTTCCCTGGACATGCCAATTTGACTTTCTATTATTAAAATGTGGTAAAAAATTCTGCCAAAAAGACTACTTTCTGTCTTGACCTATTGCAGAAATTACTTTGCAAACAAAAAAAATCACTTCAATGAATAAAGGTTATAAATGTTCAACTGAAAGCCAGCCACAGAGGTAATAAAATCATTCGGATTAGCAACAGCTAAAATGAAACACTTGTACAATTAGACTGATTCTTAAAGACAGTTGTAAATGTGTTTCAAGACACTACTTTAAATGGGTAGAAAGTGAGGCACTGAGCAAATATATGGTTTACTCTCAATTTCATCTTGATAAAGTTTCAACTGTTCGAATGATGGTTTTGACTGTATACTACATGAAATCTGACTTTTTTTCATGTAATTAAAATGATAGCTCAGACAGAAAAGACCAAATATAATGTTCCATTATACAGAATACCGAACATATAACATTTTTCTTGCCAGGCAGTTATAAGCATCAATCCACTGCACTCATCGATAGTTTTTAACATTTGTATTCTGAAACACAGAAGTAATTATCTTGATTTATTTCATGACTCATCTGCTGAGTTTCAATTTTATCTGTCCTTAAATACTGTAAGGGTAAGGATCCCTTATCTTCATGATAAGTTTTGATTTTCCTATTTCCATATTCCATTTATTTTATTAAATAGTTTTTATTTATGCAAATTTCTTAAAGCTCAGAAAGATATATCAAAACCTGAAAAAAAGTTTAAAATTGTATTTAAAAGAAATAGCAATCCATACCAAAGTATTATTAGCAGCATTATTACAGGTTCTGGCACTTTGCTAGGTTATGCAATGCTTTGAAAGTTTACTTTGTCTTAGGTTTCCAGTTTTTATTTGAATTTGCATGACTTTTTTAGGCCTAGTGTGCAAAAAAGAAGTCTTACAACCATATAGTAATATCCATTTCCATTTCTTAATGTATTAATTTATGTTTATTTATTTATTTCCCTACCATTAACTTTAAACATTAAATTAACTGCATTCCAGGCTGCTCAGATCTCAGAGTTAAGAGCCAGCACTTGATGAAGGGTTAAAAATAGCTAGTGAGAAGTGCTTGACAAGCAAATCTGCCCAGAGAGTTATCTGGAGAGCCAGAACAAATGCCTGAAATGGAATTTGAATCCTCTTAATCCCCTTATATGTTGAATTGGACTGCAACTCAGCATTCAGGAGAAAAAAGGCTTTTCCTGATAGTGCCTTTCAAAATCTTCTCACTGTAACCACAGGTAACCTGAGCAAAAATTACTCAGTATCCTTGGGGCTGAGTCTCCAATAGAATCAGGTATAAAATCACTGTTGTAATGATTGATATTTTGGAACCTTAGTTTCCCTTTGTATTATAAATAATTATAGCATCCCAGAATACTGGAATTTCTGGGAAAAACAGTTGTATCTGATTTAGGGACAATTTAGCATTTGACACAGCAGTACTACAGTACTGTTGTGCCTTAGTACTTCAACTGACAGAGAAAAAATATGAAATAAAGAAGAGGAAGAGACTTGAAAGGGAAGGAGCAGGAGGAAACATGAGAAAAAGTAAAGTTTAGTTTCTTTACCTGTTCACTGGGCTCCAGTTTCTTGCCTTTCAGGAACCATTCTACTGGGATTCCCTCATAAGACAGTTCACAATCGAAGGTTGCTGATTCCCCAGCTGTCACTGTTACATCCTTGAGGGGCCTCAGCAAACCAATTACTCGAGCTTGGTAAGGAGAAGACATAATTTTTTGATTAGTCACTTCTACCCAAGAGAGAGCTTCTGCCCTTACGTACTAATCTCCATGGTGGCTTCCCTCAAGAGAGCCAGACATCGCAATGCTGCTCTTTAAATTCCGTAAATAGAAGAGGCCCCCCTGGGCTCTTAGGGGAGGGCTGGTCACCTACAATTTCCTATTTGCAGAGTGTGTTTCTTTAAATTGAACAAGGTCAGCAGGAAAGTTGCTCTGCATCTGTCTCCTTGCCAAGCCTTGCATGCCTGTTGCTAGATAAGGCATGTGTTTCCAAAATAGCGAGGGCTAGGATTGGAGTGGGAAACAAGTGGTCTTCAACCATGTAGTCTGTCCCTGTCCATCAAGCTCTTAACCCTATCCCCAGATATCACTGTTATCCTATCCTCTCCCATTAACGTGACACTTTGATGCAGCAGAGCCTTTGCTTGCAATATTTGATTTCATAACAGCATATATGATGCCAGACCATGAAGCAAGGATATATGAATCAATGATATATAAGGTTAAAAAATACATACGACATTCCTTAATGAAAAAAATTTAAGACAACCTGAGTAACTAATCCCCGAGTTGCTGTTCTGGGTTCAATACAGTATAGAGATTTGCCACCCATTCCAAAGAGGCAGTGAGTACCATGTTTTCATTTAATTAATAAATTAATTTTAGTACAAAAGACACTTACGTTTCACTCGAAGGTGAGCACCAGACTTGGCATTTGCTGCTTGGAAATCTACTCCACCAGCTTGATCTAGGCGTACATTGTAAAGTGTAAGGAAGTGCTTTTTCCCTTCCTCCTTGATTTCACATTCCTGCAAAAACAGAATTGAATAATTTTTTCAGTATCTTTTTTGCGCTACTCACTGAAAGAGCCCCTACTTCTCATACCATGTATCTGTTTTCTTGTACTCCATTCACAACTTTTAGGCCCATGTAAAATATACCTTTTATACATTAATTCATAGGCCCTTCCTTTCAAGCTCTCTTAATACAGTTGGCTTCCTCTTGGAAAAAAAGAGGGCAAGAAAGGGCAAGAGGCAACACATTTCTGTGCTGACTGAGTAGCCAATATATCTATATATATGTAGACCAGTCAGAGGCCTAGTTCCCCCAAGGGAACTAGATATTGCTAAGCTTGCACTGTGACCTTTCCTCAAGAAGACCTTTCCTTCCTTTATCCAGACAGTAATTTTCATGTAACTTCCAATCTTTGTGTATTGTTCATATTTGTGCCATTACATAGAAGCCAAATTATTGCCAACTGTGACTGTATTCTTCCTTTAGTTTCCAGATCCTTCCAGCAAGGAGTTTAGAATATTTGATTAAGCTCTATACCATTTTACACCAATTTTAGCTGTCATAGAAATGAAAAAGAGATTGTACATGTGATCTATGTCTATTTAAACTAAATATAACTTAAAACCCATAGGAAAAAGCATGCAATCCGAAGTTTGCATTTTTAAATGCCATTATGTTTAAGTGAAATTCACAAGGTGTTTGCACTTTGGATACATGATTGTTAGGTATTGTTAGCAAGGCAGAAGTACCGTTTTATGTAAAAAGAATTTATTATTTAGCTACTTTGGATTCCATTTGTACTACATTTCAAACCTTAATAATTAAAAAACCCCACTATTTTTAATATAGTGACTCGTCCTGAAAGCAGAAAGAGATCAGATTTAGTTTCTGCAGTCACCCTCTCCTTCACACCCCACCTCCCTGCAAAGTGTTGAGACACACAAAAAATAGCATGAAATATTTGCTTACAGGTGATTCAGTCAGAGGTTCTCCTTTTAGCTTCCAATTGCCATGGACACCTTCCTCAGAGATTTCAATATCAAAACGGGCAGTCTCTGTCTCAATCACCTCCACACTGTATAGTGGTCGTACAATCTCAATATCCCGGTCTGGAGAAGAAAAACGCGATTGACTCCCTCAGTCTCTAGCAAATCCCAAAAGATCTCTACAGAGCAGCCCATTAAAAGAACCATACCTTCAATATCAAGTTTAGCAGAGGTTTGATCAGTACCACAGTCACAAGTGTACTGTCCAATGTCTTTCTTCAAAGCTTTCTTGAGAATAAGGATTCTCTTTTTACCATCAGCCTTAATAACGACATTCTTTGATGCAGTAATTGGTTTACCATCCTTCATCCATTTCACTGGGGCATCTGCTTTGCTGATTTCACATTGTAAGATTACTTCATCTTTCTCCACAGCAGTGTAGTCCTGCAGCTTCCCAGTAAAATAAGGGTCTCCCTCTGCAAGCAAAAGTTAAGACATATTTCAGTCTGAAGTTTCAGTCTTCCAGAAAGAACAATTAATTTCTACCATAAAATACATTTCCTGTTTATATTCTGCAAGAAGGATTAAATATAGTCCTTTTTCACAGTTCTGTTACAAAAAAAGGAAATAATAAACACCTAAGAAACTATTCAGGGGGTTACTAATATTACTGACAACATTATTTTGATGCTCTAGGAGCTTTAGAGCACTGTTCTAAGTGCTCTAAGTTACTTACTAACTTTGCAACTTTGCACAAAATTTTAAAGTTATTGAAACCATCCCTTGTGAATAGGTAAATGGAAACCCAAGGAAGAAAAACAAATTGTTAGATTTTCAAAATCTTAATTTAGATTTAGGCCAACCCCAAGACTTATACATCAGGTAAATTCTTTTGGTTATTCTTACCAAGAACAGTGAGTTTAGCTTCTGAGGATTTGTCCATAGCTACCACTTTTATCTGAGAAGTATCATCAATAGTAAGATCTTTGATTGTGAGTGTATGGAATTTGCCATCGTCTGTCATTGAAACCACTTTGCTGGTATGTAATCGTTGGTCATTCTTGAACCAGACCACTGTGATGTTTTCATGGGAGAGCTCCACAGTAAACTTGGCAGTTTCTCGCTCCTTCTTTGTTACATCCTTGAGAGGAGTGATAAATTTCAGGCGGATACCTGTAACAAAGTGACATGATGTAATGTTATCAATATAAACTATGCAAGCATATGATGCAAAACTTTCCTAGAAAGACAGAGTCTAACAAACCTTCAATAATTAGCTTGGCACTTGTTCTTTTATCCTCAGCTTCAAATGTGTATTTTACTTCATCCTCAAAGGCAACAGATTTAATAATCAGAGCATGCTTTGTTCCGTCTGAAATAATTTCAAATTTTTCATCAGGAGTGATCTCTTCTGTTCCTTTCAACCAGCGGAAAGTCTTGGGTTCTCTGGATACCTCACATTCAAACTTAGCTTCATCCTTCTCAAAGACCTTCACATCACTTAGTGGAGTGATAAAGATAAGAGGCAGTTCTGAAATCAAAGAAGAGCTCTCTCAGATCAGTTCATACCAGGATTTCTGACACGAGATTTGTTCTCATGCCCTGAAATACACATGGAAATGTTAGCCAAGTGCAGACTGTACCTTTCACTTTCAGATTGGCAGCACTTTTAGCATTGGCAGCTTGGAAAGACACTTCTCCCGTCATATCAAGTTTGCAGTTATGAAGGACAAGAATATGCTTCTTTCCATCTTCAATGATTTCACAGTCCTGGTGATAAAGAAACACACGTCCCACCCCAAATATTAGTATTCTAAGAAACCACTAAGAAAACATTATTATTAATTGTGTTTTTCCACTGGGAATTATGGTCTAAAAGAAGAATCCTTACAGGTGAAGGTGTTAGGGTTTCTCCTTTTAGCTTCCATACAGGATGGACATCAGGCTCAGAAATTTCAATTTCAAAACGTGCTGTTTCACCAACAAATACTTCCACTCCATACAGTGGGCGCTCCACTTTAATTAAGCGAGCTAAAAAAAATTAAAAGAAAATAAATAAAAAGTTCCCATCTGTTTACTCACAAATTGTATAACATAGAAATGTAATACTGGAAAGCATCTTAAGTCTCTCCCTTTTCCTTCTTTTGGGTATTCAAATGCTATGACCAGTAAATGTTTATCTAACCTCTTCCTAAAAAAGCAGCAAGTTGGCAGTCTACAAATTCCTTCTATAATATGTCTGAAAATTTAATTATTTTTGGTAAAAATATTTTTCCTAGTAATTAACTCAGATATCTGTTACAGTGAACTAAACTGTTTTTTTCCTGATGGTAACTGGACAGAGAGTAACTGATCATTATAACTGATCAACTGTCTTTGTAACTGCTATTTATATATCATCAAATATAATGTCTCTTATAATCACTTTTAGTAACTTTAAATCTAGATATTTCAGCCACTCATCATAACAGCATGCTTTCCACAGGTACATTTTTGGTCTTGCTCTCTAGAAAGCGTCTGTCAGCCTACACTGGCTTACAAAGGTTTCAGTACTTTCCCTTAGGGAAGACACGATTACTTACACTCAACGCTGATATTGGCAGTTGTCTTGTCAGTTCCACAGTCACACTCATAAACACCTTTATCACTCTCTGCAGCCTTCTTGATCTTCAGGATACGGCGCAAGCCATCCGTTTTTATGGAAATTCTGTTGGAAGCTATTAGTTCTTCACCATCTTTGTACCATTTTACTGGGACATCTTTGCTAAGTTCACACTCCAGAGTAATATCATCTTTCTCTACAGCACTGTAGTCTTGTAATTTCACAGTGAAATATGGATCGGCCTCTATAAAAGCCATGGTGGATAAGATAAATTAGTTATATAAATATTCTAAAATGTCAGTATTTTGTCATTTCTACTTATAAAAGAAGCTTAATATTTATTCTATAGCAGGTTTTAAATTATTTAGGTAATTACCTAAGACTTTCAGGTTGGCTTGTGTGCTCATGTCCTTGACTACGGCCTTTATTTCTGAGATATCATCAAGTGTTACTTCTCTCATTTCTAATTTATGAACTTTGCCTTCTGAAGTAATTAAAACTGTTCTGCTTGTGTGAAGTCTCTTGTCATTTTTGAACCATTTCACAGGCATATCTTCATGAGAAAGCTCAAACTGAAAGTGAGCTGTTTCCCCTTCTTTCACTGTTTGATCTTGTAGAGGTGATATGAACTTCAGCCTCACACCTGTAATGTAGACACATAAATGCAATCAGAAAAAAGGCTAATGTAGTCCTGAAAGATATATTCTTTAGCCTCCTTTTTTGTTCTTTTGTTCAGGAGAAAAGACTTGCCTTCAACAAACAGTCTTGCTGTGCTCTTCTTGCCATCAACTTCAGCAGTGTATTCTCCCTCATCATCAAACTGTGAATCATTGATAACAAGAATGTGCTTCTTCCCATCTGCAATGATGTCAAATTTTTCTCCAATCTTGAGTATATCAGTGCCCTTAGACCATATAACATTGGCCTCTCTGGTAAGGACACATTCAAACCTTGCTTGGCGCTTCTCAGGAACAGTGACATCTTTTAGGGGCACAGCGAAGTCCAACTCGATTTCTGGAAGCAAAAGATAACACATAATTTGTAATGTGCCCCATGTGAACTCTGTCTAAGCTGGTGTCACTCTCCAGGGAGCATCGTACCTTTTACTGTCAGGATAGCTGTAGTGACAGCATTAAGGGCCTGGTAAAGGACTTCACCAGCTTGCTCTAACTTGACTTTGTGTAAGGTTAGGAAGCGTTTTCCTCCTTCAGCTTTGATTTCACATGTCTGGAGAGATGAAAGACTTTATTAAATACAAAAGCCAATGCAATGCAAATGTCTTGCTGCTGGGTGCTTTTAATAAAAGGATTTTCATTAACATTGTATATGAGGAAAAGAGTCAGGTAGGAAGAATGAAATTGCTTTTCAAGGAATATTAACATTTTTGCTCAATAATTAAAGAATGGAGTACATTTCTTCAGCATTTCACACACTTCTTTAGAATGACAGAATTATTCCTACAGGGCATGTAGGATATTTCTATTATTGCTTGAATTACGTGCTGTAATACCTTAAGAAAATAAAGGCCTTCAAAACTTAGCTTTTATAAAATATAATCCTTACTTAGAGAATCTATATTCTGCACTGAACAGCAATGACACGTTTTAACATAAAGATTCAAGGAACCTGTTCACAGTATTTAATTTAAATAAGACGTTGTAAAATTCTAGGATGCTTACAGGTGAAGGTCTCAGGACTTCTCCTTTCAGCTTCCATTCACCAGGAATATCTTCTTCAGATATTTCTGTATCAAAGTTTGCTGTTTCTTTCTCATAAACTGTTACATCCTCTAGTGGCTTCAGAAGCTCAACTTCACGTTCTACAATGCACAAATGAACGCATATATGATTAGATCAAGTTTTGATAGAGCTTCATAATAATTCAGGTTACCCTTTTTGTTTGTTTATTTAGATGTTTTTCAACATTGGCCTACAAGCGGATTAAATATAATCCAAATAAAATTTTCCTTACCACCAAGGGTCAGTTTAGCTGGGTATCTGCGACCTTCAACTTCCACTGCATATTCTCCAACATCAGCAGGACCAGCATTCTTGATTTTCAGGAAAATTTTGTTTCCTTCTCTCAAGATTTCTGTCTTGTCAGTGGGTTCAGCAGGGATTTCCTCATCTCCTCTAAACCATTTAATGTTTGGTGTATCCTTGACAATGTCGCAGCTGAAAGTAGCTGTTCCTTTTGGTTTAACATGCTGGTCTCTTATGGGTTTTACTAACCAGTCCCTTATAACTTCTGCATGACAAAAAGTTACACAAGAAAACAACTTAGCAGACTTCTATTACAAATAGATGTCATTAAAAGAAGAATAAGAACTAAGAGATTTTTGTATTACAAGAAGCTTTCAATAGCTGTAAAAATCTTATCTGTCCACTTATATTGCAAGACAATGAGAAAAGGTTTTCATAATTTTAAAGCAGCCCAAATATCCTAGAGAGAAAAAATAAAATTATTTTACTTGCTTACCTACTACCTTAACACAAGATGAGCATGATAGTTCAGAGTCTTCCACAGTAACAGTGTAAGTGCCAGCATCAGCATCATCTGAATCAGTGACTGTGAGAGAATGCGACAAACCAATAACACCCAGAGCAAATTTTCCAGGCTTGGCTTTGATGATTTTACCATCCTTTCTCCAGACCACATTTCTTTCTTTGTTAAGCTCACATGTTAAGTACAGTGGCTGAGTTTTAATGACAGTCACTTCTTCTTCAAGGGTCTTCACAAATCGCACTGGGAGTTCTGTGGGAAACAAATTATTCTGATTTGTCTCCTTTATATATAAAACATGTGATGCAGAAATACCTTATTTAATATGTGTAGTGATCAAGGGAAACAAAAGGATGCATCTACCAACTACTGTAAAATTACGAAGCAGCAGTTCTAGCTTGAGGGTAGCTAGTCTATTGATAAATTCAAAACAGGAAATACCTTCAACAATAAGTTTGGCTGTAGAGGTCTTCTCTTTGTTCCCCAGTTTTAATACACAAGTATATTCACCAGCATCAGACAGCTGGACATCAATAATATGCAGCTTCCTATCTTTGCCATCAGCAATAAATTTGTGTTTTGGGCTCTCTCGGATGTTACTTCCATCTTTCATCCAGCTGGTAATTGCAGTGGATGGTGAAATAAGGACTTCAAAGATTGCAGAAGACCCAACAGACTCAGCTTCTTTTAGCACTATATCTTTCATCTCCTTGACAAACTTCAGTGGTACAGCCTTGAGTTGGTATGTAAATGGAGGCTCTTCAGGAGGTTTTTCACCACCGCTGCCTGGCCTGAGTTTCCTTCTTTCTGCATCTGCTGGTGAAGGTGTCTTCTTGGCTGTAATTCAGATTCAGAAATGAATAAATTAATTCAGATTAATTGCTTTTGATTGTAGGCTGTGCTGATTTTTTTTGGGGAAATCTGACTGTAAGTGATATCCTACACCATATGCTCAGTATATAAAGCAGGGGAAAGAAGAAGGAAGGGGGGTGTAGGGGGGAGACATTCAGAGTTATGACATCTGCCCTTCAAGGGATGGAACTCTGCTGTCCTGCATATGGGTAAACACATCCCTGCTCATGGGAAGTGGTGAATGAATTCCTTATCTTGCTTTGTTTTTATGCTCTGCTTTTGCTCAACCCATGAGTTTTTTCATTTTTACCCTTCTTATTCTTTCCTCCCTCCCACCACAAGGGAGTGAGTGAGTTGCTGTCTGGGGCCTGATTGCCATCTGGAGTTAAACCATGACAAAGTATTGCTTGTAATATCCTACCTTTGACTGGACTGATACCCTTCGGAGATTCTTCTTTTGGTGGCTTGGCCTCTGAAGTAGAACAGCAAGATTATTAGGAATGTAGTTAAATAAACATATTAAAAGTAAGACAAGCATTTATTTCACATATTTTTATAGATATTATACAGATTTTTTTTCTTCTTTTAGTTACCTACATATAAAAGGGGAGGAAAGGATATAAACATATCCCTGTTTTTAGAGAAATGATTCTTTCTATATCTCAACAGTAAGTTCAATATCTTCAAGTGTGGGAATAATATATTCAGCAGTAGAGCCTAACAGGCAGCTTAAAAACTCCTATTTCCTTAATGCATTGTCGTGCCCATTAATTTGTAAAATTTTGTCATTCCTTGACACTTCATTTTGATTAGGCCCTTGATCAATACCCATCTGTCAGCCAAAATAGTTTAAGTGCCTATTAAAATTACATGAAGTTTTGGTTTTTTTTTTAAACCCACACACTTTTGCTAACGAATGTCACAAAAATATAAGCTGTGTAAATTAAATATATGTTTCAGGTCAATGTGGTACTTTCACAAGTGAGGGATGTTCTGTTGGTAACCTAATTTGTGATGAATCATCACAGACTTTTGAAAATATTACCCATGCTAGGAGCCCTCTTGTTACCTTTTTGTGAAAGGAAACATCCAAGATACTTTCAATGAGAGCATGATATGAATGAAATGCGGAACAGATTTTATTGCAGTGGATGGAAAAACAAATAATAGAAAAAAAGTATGAGTTTTCCTGAGACGACAATGGCACACAGAACAATTTATGAAGTCTTAGAAAAGTATCAGAATAAGACAATGAACAGTGACCACACAGCTGTATGAACAGACAGGTAAGACAAACACATGAAGAGTGGCTGGGTGCCAATGAAGCCAGCTGACAGACTTGATGGAATTGCGAATGGTGTTACTAAAACAGAGTGGCAGGTGGTATTCTCCTGAAGCAAATGGAACAAGCACCTCGTGGAAGAATTTGGCATCAGTCCTCCTCACCTCGCTTTGCATGAGACTTTGCTGGAACATCCAGAACTTCATGTGATTCTCCAGGTGCATCCAAATTCTTATTTTCACTTGAAAGTCTAGTGGCCTGCTCAGTCAGATGAGCAGGTTCTGATTTCTGGTATTCTTCCTCTCCTGCTTTCTTGGAAGTTATTACCTTACCTATGTTTGAAGAGTAAGTATTTTCTCCATTTGCAAGGATCCCTTTGTTCGATGATAACTTGTCTATGAGCTTTTCCTTCTCTTTTTTCATGGTACCAGATGTTCTTTTTCCAATGTTATGTTCAGGTGATGTTTTTTCATCTGATAGACCTTCTGTAGATTGCTTTGCTTCAATTTTATCTTTTCTGCTTTTGTGAGCTAGAGTTTCTTTATGTTCATCCTTAATAGTAAGAACTTCTTGAATTTGTTTTTCATCTTGATTTTGTGGTGCCAGAATAGCAACTTTCTTTAGTGACTCAGATACTATTCCCTTTTCATTTTCTCCCATGGACACTTCACTTTCCATTCCTCCTGTAATCTCTGTATCAAATTCTTTTTCCACAGGCAGAATTTCAGGGGCTTTGGACTGTCTAATTTTGCCTTTTCTTAAGTGTGTGCTGAAGACAGTTTCCTCTTCCTTCTCTGGAATCATCTTCTTGCCTGGTTTTTTATCACTTACAGGTGCTTTCTCAGTCAACAATTGTCCTAAACCCTCCTCATAACAAACTTCTTTCTCTGTAGGGTATTTTTCTCTTGCTTTCATTTCTACTACCTCTGACTTAAGAACAGATGGTTTAAAGATTGTGTGAGATTTTTCTCTGGGAACCTCCTCATCTTCAGTGGGGTGTTCTAGATCAACATCTTTTCTCAATCCTGGCTGAGACTCCTCAGACAGGTCTAAGGAATGTACTTCTGCTGATGAAAAATCCAGATTCTTATCTTTCTCATCATCTCGAATATCTTCCATTTTCTTTGCTTCTTTGTTAAGACCCTTATCTACAGGAATTTCAGATACTGTTCTACCAGATTGCTTCTGAATTTTACTTTGTATGCCATGACTCTTCATAGATTCTGCAAGAGGAACTTCAGATTTCTCTGGAGTAAAACCTCCTATCTCATCTTCATTTCTGAGCTGAGGAGTTTCAGCTATGCCTGTCTCTGTGATATCCTGTACAAATAAAGTTTTATCCTTAATGTGAAATTTTTCAGGTTGCAAACTTCTTTTCGATTTTTTCTCTTTTCCTAGAAGTCCCTTCTGGTCCCTTGGCTGATATGGCTTTCTGGGTTTAGGTACAGAAATTGACTCAATTTCTTCTTCTTTTTTGTAGTCTGGAATATTTCCTTCATGAAGAACACTAAACTTTTCAGAGACTTTCTCTATGGCATCTTCCCTATGAACAAGCAATTTAATTTCATCCTCCTTTTCTTCTCCAGAATCTCTTTCCACATGCTCAGATGTTATAGAAATCAATTTCACTTCCTCATCAGGTAGCAGTAGCTCCTCTCTTGTGTAAGTAATGTTATCCATTTCAACTTCTAATTTCTCACCTGTAAGGGTAGTCTTTCCTGAAACCACAGGTGCCATTTCTGGTTCTTCTTCTTCAGAAGCCAGGACGAAATATTTAAGAGATACTCTCTCCTGCTTATCTGTCTCTGAATTCAGTATTCCACCAGCTGTTTCCAGTGAGATTTTATACTCAAGTGGCTCTATGGCCGGAAGTATCTCCTTAGGACTTACTTTCTCTTTTGCATGCAAGCTTTTTTCATCCGAAATCTTCTTTAACACAATTGACTCAGGCTTTTTTTCTTCCACTGAGGGCATTTTATCTCTATGCTTTAGTACAGATGGTGCATCAGGCTTTTCTGCAGCTACACAGGTTTCAAGTATAATTTAGAGAGTAAAATTCCATAAGAATAAGAAACAAGGACAATATATTTTAAGACAAATTTTACAGCTATACCTGAAATAAAATGAACATTGAACACTTTTTCTCTACACAACATACTTACAACTTACAACATAACCACAAAACAAAGGTGAGAACAGCACACACTAACAGAAAACCTAAGTAAACCACTGTTAGTAGTGTCATCTTAGACCACCAGTTTAAATCCAGTTAGGATTTATAATTTAAATTGTAGGTTGAAAGTAGCAGAAAATGACAGCTATCTGGTCACTAACCTAAAATAGGTTTATTGTGCCACTGCAGGCTACATCACCAGATAAATTGCCAAGAGACACTAATGATTTGGCTTCTCAAATGCCCAAGATCTGAGCTCTACTGCAACATGAGGCACTTTGAATGGTGGGCGAGCAGAATGGACATCAGCTCTGCTGGTGGAGAATGGACTCAGAGTGTTTCAGAGGAAATGAAACTATCACAGCTTTTTTTTTTTTCACAGCAAGTTTTGTTCTGGGGTCCTAAGCATAGTAGGTGAAACTAGCAATATTCTAATTCTTCAACATCACTGTCAGTTTTCCTCAGGGCTTCAATGACAAACCAAAAACAGGAAACCAAACAACATAATTGTTTAGAAAGACATGTAACTTCTCTTTGTCTATACAGAAAATACAAAACGCAATTCACAAAACATGTATCAGGACATGAGGAACATGAAGAAAACAACAGAAGAGGAAAATTTCATAGTAAGACAACAAATAAACACACATATCACCATCCAGACAAAAGAGCACAGACTGGTCTCCATAGTATATCGGAGATGCTTTTTGTTTTAAATTACGTGCCAGTACGTAGAACAACAAGGTCCTTAAATAGGACCTCAAATCTGCCTGTAATGAATGAATTATTGTACAGCTCTTCCCTCTTTTTATGCTGAAGGTATTAAGGTATGTCAAAGAAAAACCTTGTAAATAGCATAGAATACACATAAATACCTGCTTTCTTTCCAACAACTGGAGCCGTCACTGGAGCAGTAACAGTGGGTTCTTCAGCTGGTTTGGGAGATTTTAGAGCTGCATGGAGAAAAAAAAGTTTTAATACATTACTTTAAGTATGATGCACTTAAAAATGTTTTTGTAAATGGTAGGAAAATTCTAGTCTCATTAACTGTAAAGGCCTTTGTGTGGACACTTTTAATATTCAGCTGTACAAGGTGCTGAGTCATTTTGTCTAGGCTATGCCTTTGCAAGAAAAGTTGGACCAGATTACCCTTGAAGTCACCTTCCAATCTGGTATTCTAAGATTCTGTGAAAGTCCTTGAGGTGAGAAATCCCTGAACAGAAAATACTAGACACAAAGGCTTCACCATGACTTTCACGACTTAAGAATTCTTACCTACTGCAGGTTTAGGTTCAGGCCCAGGAACTGGGACAGATGCTTGCTTAGTTTCTGCCATTTCAAACACAGAAATTACAAGTAGGTTAGTTTACATTTTTTACAATCACATTGAGCATTAGAAGTTAGGAGCAACAACATAAAGAGAGCTAAATGAAGACAGAATTTATTGGTTTCTATTTTATTTGGCAAAAAAGCAAGAAAATACCTTGAGATTAACTCTTGTAAAGCAAGACTGCAAACAATGGAAAAAAGATGAATTTTTCAAGCATTGAAGAATAAAGACAACAAGAACCCAGAAGACTGCAAATGGTTAATGAGGACATGGTAGTCATGACATACTGGAGGACAGTAATGCATCATTAATATAGCATGATATTCAGCACTGAATATCGTTTAGTTGCTGCAAAAAGGAAAAAGAGCACCACACGTCTGTACCTTTTGATGGTTCAGGCACAGGTTTCTCCTCTTTTTTTATGGCAGGTATCTCAGTTCTCTTTGTAGGAACTTCTGGGACTTTAAAATAACATTTTTATTTTGTAACATATATTAGAACACCTTAAATCCCTAAATAGAATACCATCAAGTGTATTTCAAAACTTTCATCGTTTTTACATGTAAACAGTTTCAGATGTTCATCAGGTTTAGGAATATATATTTCTTAGAGTAAGATTTGAATAAATTAGAAACTATAAATGGATAAAAAGACACACATTTGTAAAATGTTACCTAAAAGAATGCTTGTATTAACTGTTATGCTGTAGTTATATTTTTATCAGTATTACATAAAAATACTTGTAAAGCTCTTTTCTATTCCCAATGCAGAATTCAGACCTGAATGT
>VXBU01013937.1:0-19012 GCA_013400315.1 Bombycilla garrulus | reverse complement strand
TTAGGACTTAAATTGCCCAATTAGGCCAATGCAAGCTATGTTTTAAGTTATCAGTTTAATTCCTGAACATAAGAAAATACTACTTAATAGTGGGATTAAAAATATATATATATAATTTAATAAATAGATTTGATAGCAATCTAATACCTTCAGGTTTCTTAATTTTTTCTACTGGTGTAGGTACTGGTTTAACTTCTGGTTTAGGCTCTTTTTCTGGTTTAGGTTCTTCCTCTTCAGGTTTCTTTTTAAGAACTTCAAAAGAAAAGAAATCTCAGGTTTTTAAGCACCGGCAAACAAAAGAATAGGACAGTAAACAAGACAAAGATTAAAAACATCAATCATAAAGAAAAAGGAAAATAAAATATATATCTCACTAGAAATAGAAGATTTGTGTAAGTATTCAAGACACTATTCTGAAAGTAATTTAAAATTCAAGTCATCTAAGGAAAAAAGGCATTTTTATTAAGAGCAGTCCATCTGAGAAAAAAGATTTTAATGTTAATTGACTATGTTAGAATAAAATTTCTTGTAATACCTTATATATTTATGCTTTTATTTAAATGATGACTTGCTATATATAATTACGAATTATTAACTATAGTTAAAGATGGTTTTTAGGGACACAATCCTAAGGATTATAGATTAAACTCCCATTGACTTCAGTGAGAGAACAATATTAAATCCCCAAGTATTGTATTTGGAGAGCTCAAATTTATATAATGTCTGTTTTCCATTTTAATGATTTCACTTGGTTTTGTTCTCTCAGTTCTCTGTCTTGGGTATGTAATGACACTGCCATCTGAAAAATTGAATATTATACTTTGTTGTGTTGTCTGAAATTCAAAGGTACAAGGTACACAGGCATGAATCATCCCTCTGTGGTATTTCAAAGAGAACTGGAATTAGTGCTTCATTTTTCTAAGCAATAATTGAGCACAAAATGTTTCAGAATGCCCCAGACTTTGCAGAAAATGGGACTGATATCCAACAGTACCGCAGGGCTCTGTGATCTGTGCGGTACTTCTAAGAAAACCATAAAAGAGAATACATAGAATATATAGTACATTACATACACATGTGACTTTAATAACATTTACACTGTGGGCAGTGAAAGACTCTCAACTCTAGTATAAAGAGATAAGGAAAATGGAACAGAGAGAGATAGGGAGATAGATTTTCATTGCTCTGACCTGTTGTCATTACAGATCCTTTGCATCTGAGAGGCTTTCAGGCTGCACCCCCTTCCTCCCTGCAACTACAACTGTTCTTCCCAAGAAACAGGCATCAGATAGTATTTGATAGTGTAATGTTCCATACCACACATGTGAAACAATTTTACTTAGGGGAATATGCTGAACAATGTTAAAATGCTGGATTCTTAAAAACAGAGCCAAGTTACTATACCTCTTTTCAAAACAACTTCTTCTTTTGGCGGGGGAGTAGCCTCGGGAATTACTCTGCGAGGTTTCTTTACAAGTCCAGGCACTTAAAAGAATATTATTCCAGATTTTATTATATGTTCATAACAGCAGTAAGAGTTAATGAACAACCAGCATGTCCAAACACACAAATCAAACACTAGCTCACTACTGAATATTAGAATCAAAAGTAAAGCTGTTGCTATTGAAGGCAATAGTTTCAATATATTTTCTACATAATTTGCACACAGCCATCAGTTAAGCTTATGTACATAAAGAGAAAGTTTTCATACAAACCAACAGAAGAGAAGTATGGTTTGAGAAAACTATAATGGTTATCTATTCACGAAGAATCATCATCATAACATTTTTATTTCCTTGTCCTCTTTCACTACAGGCTTATGTATCTATTCATACGAGGTGTCAGTGATATTCATAAGGATCCACTTTAATCTTGACACTTGGAACAGCATTAAGAAGGAATGTCCACTACTTAGCTGCTTAGCTTATCTGAAACTCCAGTACATATGAATAATATAAAGGCATACCTGTGAAGTGGCTTGCTCAATACATTATTCATTCCCATCTCTAGAAAGTGTCTCACAAAAATAAGGTACATTACAGAAAAACAATAAACTAAGCATGTTGGAATAATAGTGTATACATTTAATGAGTATTTTATTTTTTATTTCTAGCTAAGCAGAAAACCAAAGGGAGCACCTACACAAGTGATAAAACTAATAAAATCTCTCTCACTCTTCTATGTTTCTCTCTTACATCTCACGAATTTGCATGATGGGTGATTAAAGTGGATATAAATATGGTACAAACATATATGCCCAAGATGGGGGTGCATATTCAGCAAAATCTAGCATAGACAGTGTTTTCATATATTTGAGCAAATTAAACAGCAAGATACTGAGAACCACAACTTTGGACTCATGAGAGGTTTATTTTAAGAGAGATTCCTATATTAGCTAGGTACCTTTAGCAGGTGGGGGCTCCAATTTCGGAGGCTCAGCAGGTTTTGCAGCCACAACTTTCTTCCTTGCCTCAGGAGCTTTAAAGAAAATTATTTGAATTTTACAACACACACTAGACTCCAAAAAGAAAGGAGTTTTCTAAAAAGTCCAAACACTCATTAATAGTATTGATGTAAAAGAAGGACAAAAGGTGCAAAGCTAAGATCCTTGCTGATTAACTGTTTAGAAAAAGTCAGATGGTCTGTAGGAAGCACAATTGATCTGAAACCCATGTTCATATAACACCAGCAAATTATATTGCTGGGGATTCTTTTCATTTGTAAGAATATGTTAAAGAGAGAAGAATTATGTTAAGGATAGAAGAAATGTGTTAACTTGATTAAAGTTTTTTTAATATTTTTTTTTCTTGTAACTATTGAAAAGAACCCATGTAAACGCTGATAAGAAATCACGATGTATTGAGCATTAGTGAGGTGAACCATTAAAGCAGAGTAATTAGAAAAAAATAAAAAAGACACAAAATCATAGTCTAAAAGCATGCTTTTCAAGGTTCATCAGTATAATTTTAAAAGATTGAGTTTTCCCCATTATGACTTCAGATGAATATACCTTTAAGTAGATCTTTTGCCAGTTTAATATCTTCTGTTGGAGCAGGTGGTGGTGGTGGCTTTCGCTTTTCAGGGATCTTCTTTTCAGGTTGTGGCACTTTAAATAACATTAGGTAGATTTAGAATAAATTTCCTACGATGGTAGTTATGTGAAGAGTAATGTACAAACCAAAAGACCACCATTTTCCATTTCCAGTGAAGCCAGTGAAAAAAGTGTCATTGAATTAAATGGGAGCATGAAAGAGCCTTAGGTTACTGCTTCATAGCATGCACACAATACAAATATCCAAGCTGACTTGAAAAAGCATGTTAATAAAATGAGAACAGAAGTAGAAAACCAAATGATGGGAAGACTCTTGTGGACAAGAAACAAAATTAAAGCATTCTAAATAATCTTCAGGTTGTACATAGAATTAAATGATCAGAAATAATTTCCAGAACACAATGGAAGAATCACAGAAAGACCTACAACGTAGAGGTGACCTACAACACACAGGCACATGGGTGAAAAATGAGAGAGCAAGAAAAATCTGCACATGATGATAATGAAAGAAAGATGTGTGGCAGCCTCTAGGGAAGTACTTTGTATACCTTCAACAGGTAAAGCTTCTTCAACTTCTACAACTGGAATTTCTTCTGCTTCTTCGGGCTCAATCTCCTTTATGATTTCATATTCTTTAAAGAATATTGACAACTGGTGTGAGTTTTCAGTAATAAGATTGTTTCCCGTGAACAATTATACAGATATAACTAATAGCAAATCTACTTCAACAGACACAGACAAATACACATTAGGACAAGTAATCACTCACTGTTACTTTTGCAGTTAATGCAAGATTTTGAAAAACTACTCTTTATAAGCATGAGTCAGATTTATCTGAAGGACAGAATTTTTTTATGTATACGATGTAAACTAAACATTAAATTTGTGGATGAGTCATGGTAACAGGAAGAAAAAAATGTCAGTGCTCTCAATTAATTTAAGATTATAACAGCAACATAAATAATAACTTTTGAGTGACTCCAGTTTAGTGGGAATTTTAAAACTGACTCTTAAAAAGAGTCATATCCTGTGCAGGAGCATATATTTTACTTCCAAATATGAAGATATTCTAACAGACACAAGAAATATTGACTAGTATAATCTAAAATATGAAATTAACAACTTACAAACATCACAATGGGAGAAAAAGGAAAATGTCTACTTTAAAGCTTATACTTAGAAGAACAGGACAAAGCATTGTTCTTAGAGTAAAATCTATGGTGGCACAAACCTTCACTTGGTAGTGATTCAGGTATTTTAGGAATAGCAACAGGTACTTTCTCCTCTGAGACAGGTTTCTTGGGTACTTCAGAGACTTAAAAAAAAAATTAAATTTCTTTTATTTTTGTGTATATAAATGTACATATGAAACACAAAAAGACGAAGACATCTAGCACACACAAAATCACAGTAACAGTGGCCAAAACCATGAAAGACTGTGCTCCAGTCTTTCTCAAGGTAGGCTACAGTCAACTGACAAATTTTATAGACTCAGTTATGAACAAAGAAAAGAAAGAACAGAGAAAACATTTCTTCTCAGGAGATGCCTCCTGGCAATAAGTACCTTTGGTTGGAGGAAGCTCTGGTTTTTCTAATTGTGACTTTTTAGGTGTTGTAAGATGCACTTTCTCTTCAGGGACAGTTCTCTCTTGCACTTCAGTTTCTTTAAAGATATTAGTAAATTTTCATTTTTGTGAATATTAAGACACATATATACACATAATAGTGAAAAGTGTAATGACTAGAAAGAGAAGACCATAAAAAATCATGAAGAATAATAATAAATTTAAACAGCAGACTATTCGTTTGGCAAGGCATACATCAGTGAAACAAGGGGAGAACTATTCAGAGAACAGAGATAAGGAGATGCTCAATCACTGATGTTTGTACCTTTAACTGAAGGAACTTTATGTTTTCTAAGAACAGGCATAGGTTCTGGTCCTTTTGGCACAGCAACAGGCTCTGGTTTCTTCGGTACAGCCACAGGTTTCTTGGGCACAGCCACAGGTTTCTTGGGCACATCCACAAGTTTCTTAGGCACAGCCACAGGCTTTTGAGGAATGACCACTGGCACTTCTTCTTCTGCCTCTTCCTCCTCAGTCACCTCAGGCACTTTAAAGATATTAGATCCGTTTACTTGACTGAGCTTAATGTCATGCACATAGAGATTCAGAATGACAAAATGCTGCTCTCACCCCTCTGCACTTTGTGCAGAGGGACAAAGAACACTGAGCACTGCAGCAATGTGGACGACATGGCAGGCTCTTTCAGAACACCACCCTATACCTTCAGCTGGAGAGACTTCTGGCTCTCCAGGCTCAGCAACTGCTGCCACCTCTTCTGCTGCTTCCACCTCTTCTTCCTCTTCCAGGACCTCAGCTTCAGGCACCTCAGGCACTTCAAAGATATTAGTGCATTTCATTGGTGGAAACATAGGGCAAGTAGGAACAACAGCCAGGACGACACAGATGTAGAACAGGACAGCAGGCAGCTCAAACCCTCACACACCACGCAGCACCCTTGTCCCAGCACACACAGCCCTGACAGTCTCAGTCAGGCAGTACAGACAGGCCAGGAGAGGGTAGGACAAGGCTTAGGAGAAGACGATTCAGTTTGTTCTTTGTTAAGTTATCCAAGAAGATAGGTACCTCTGAGTGCTGGAAGCTCTGGTGCTTTGGCAGGGGGCACAGGTATTTTTTCCTCACGAGTAGCCTTCCGGGGCACCTCGGGTGCTTCAAAGATATTAGTAGCAGTCAGTTTTGTACATACAACAGGAGGATGCACAGCGAAATGTAAACTGGAGATTCATTCACTCATGAACATAACCAAAGTGGTCTCACAGCATCAGCCCACGATTCTCTCTCTCTCTCTCTCACTGGCTCACACACACAAACCCCCACAGGGCGCAGGCACAGAGTAGTGATGCCAGGTAGATTCTGACAGAGAACTGCTGCCTATGCATGAGCTTGAGGGTGAGGTGTGAATTAGGGTCCTTAGCAGCCTTTCATCCCTTGGAGGAGAGCCTTTCATTCTCAGTCCTGCTGAGATCTGGCTTTTCTTTGGGAGCAACCTCGGCCCAAGTCTTATCTGTTATCATTCCTCATGAATCTGCTGGGGCTTTACTTTCAGCACTCTGTGTAGTGACAGGATGTGGAACACAGTTTGTCTGACTTTTCCCTATTTTTTTCCTTCTGTATATCCATTTCTTTGTTTATGCTTTTATTTTTTAAACTTATTTTCTTATCCTAAGTACCTATCTTGTTTCAATTTTCATTTGATTGTTACAATTTCCACAGCCTGCTCACTGAAAGGATTTATTAATGATTTTTTTTATTATAAACACTAAAATGTCAGCAATTTATTTAAATTTTTCTATACTGTCACTTCTTATTGCACTTGTGCATTGCTGAGTAAATATTTGGTTTTCATTTCAGAAGATTTATGTCTATTATATACACTACCTGAGTCTGCCAGAAGAGTCACACAGAGTCTTGTCTATTTAAGATAATAAACTTGGGCAGCCACATGAAAAACTTATGATTAATTGCTAAAATACAATGCTTTAGTATCTACTGATTCAGAATAAGACACTAATATAGTAAAATTAAAATATATTTTGACTTGTTTATACAAAATACTACATTTTGAAATATCTAACTGATACAGAGCACAAGATGTAGAAATTCCAGGAAATCACAAATGAAAGAAGAACAACAGACATCAAGAAATAACATGTAAAACAATAAGGACAGTCTCTTTCAGGTTAATGCACAAAGTGACAGGTACCTCGAACTGCTGCTGGTTCTGGCTGTTTGGGCACAGTTACTGCTGTAGGCTCTTCCAGAACAGCTTTCTTGGGCACCTTGGGAACTTCAAAGATATTAGTGTATTTTAGTGTTGTGGGCACTGCAGATGTCTATGTAACAATAAGACAATCGGTAGTAAATGCACGCAGTCCTTTTTGAGAAAGTGCTGTGGTTGCATTCAGTCATCAGCTCTGCTTTGCTTCCAAACTTTGGGATGACCAGGGTGTCCAACACACCACAGAGGAGATGGGAACTCCGTGTGTTGGTCTTTGTTTCTTGGTCAGGGTGGAAATGCAGAAAATATATCTGGCTTCTTAGTAACAGATGATCAGAGATTTATTTGTGGAATCCTAGTGTATTTGTGCATCAGCCAATATAATTCACAAATACTTTGTAATTGTAACTTTTTTTTAGGAAATAGCATTTGATTTATTATCATATTCTTTTCTATCAATTATTTCCATTCTCTACATCTCATTTTAACTTTCCATGTTCTACAGTTCCTTTTGTTTAAATTCTACTGCAGAAATATATATATTTCTTATACTTGTCTCTTCTCTTATTGGATCTATTAATGCATTAGTAAGATAATCACTTGATATATCCAGTCCTTTGCTAGCAAAAATTCTTCATGTACATTGGCATAACCTTACTTTTAAAGAGGTAGAGAACTTACTCTGCTGCTGCCACCTATTAAAAATTTCAGGGATGCAATGTTTTGTTCTTTCACCTTAAAGACTTATTTTCAGGCTCTTCTTCAGAAAAACATGCTATTCTTTTTAAACTAAACAGTCAGTAAATGTCAGTTCCTAAACTTTACTAAAAGTTCAGTAAGTTAGAGATATTTTTCAAGGAATTAAATCTAGTTTTTTCTGACACTCCACATTGCACTTAGCATTTCATAGGCACCTATCTCCGATAGGTCACCATCAAAAAATTAGTTAAACTGAATTCCAGAAGAGCATGGTTTTTTTTTCTAATGATGATACTACTAGTGACCTGTACCTTTGGCTGGTGGTGGTTCTGGTTGTTTGGGTACTGCAACGGGCGTCTTTTCTTGTGGAACAGCTTTCTTGGGCACCTTGAGCACTTTAAAGATATTATTTCATCTTAATTTCACAGTTAAATTAGTAGGAAAGACTGTAACAATTAAAGAGTTTAGATACTTCTAAGCACTGCAATGTTCCTCTAGTGACTGGTTGGTTAGTCATGCAGGAAGATAGGTACAGCAGAATTTAAGGGTCAAAGACAAACAACAACTCTTACACAAAAGAAGGGATAAAAAATGAAAATATTAATCAATGCAGTAAAATAAAAAGCACCTCTCTCCAGAAGATATACCTTTAGCTTGTGGAGGTTCTGGCTTCTTTGGCACAGCCACAGGTTTCTTGGGCACATCCACAAGTTTCTTGGGCACAGCCACAGGCTTTGGGGGAACGACCACTGGCACTTCTTCTTCTGCCTCTTCCACCTCAATCACCTCAGGCACTTTAAAGAAATTAGATCCGTTTACTTGACTGACCTCAAGGTCAGCGAATAGGCAGTCGGCAAAGCAAGAAAAGAGGAAAGTAAACAGTTGACAGACTACCAGGGCTTCCTCTTACGCCAATTACTGCTGCTCAAAGAAGCTACAAAGAGCCAAAGAGCAGGCTTATTGACAAGGGGGTATCTGGAAAACCCCACCCTCTATTGTCGGAAGTGTGCAGGGACACAAAGATAAAAAATGACAAAATGACAAAATGCTGCTCTCACCCCTCTGCACTTTGTGCAGAGGGACAAAGAACACTGAGCACTGCAGCAATGTGGACGACATGGCAGGCTCTTTCAGAACACCACCCTATACCTTCAGCTGGAGAGACTTCTGGCTCTCCAGGCTCAGCAACTGCTGCCACCTCTTCTGCTGCTTCCACCTCTTCTTCCTCTTCCAGGACCTCAGCTTCAGGCACCTCAGGCACTTCAAAGATATTAGTGCATTTCATTGGTGGAAACATAGGGCAAGTAGGAACAACAGCCAGGACGACACAGATGTAGAACAGGACAGCAGGCAGCTCAAACCCTCACACACCACGCAGCACCCTTGTCTCAGCACACACAGCCCTGACAGTCTCAGTCAGGCAGCACAGACAGGCCAGGAGAGGGTAGGACAAGGCTTAGGAGAAGAAGATTCAGTTTGTTCTTTGTTAAGTTATCCAAGAAGATAGGTACCTCTGAGTGCTGGAAGCTCTGGTGCTTTGGCAGGGGGCACAGGTATTTTTTCCTCACGAGTAGCCTTCCGGGGCACCTCGGGTGCTTCAAAGATATTAGTAGCAGTCAGTTTTGTACATACAACAGGAGGATGCACAGCGAAATGTAAACTGGAGATTCATTCACTCATGGATATAACCAAAGTGGTCTCACAGCATCAACCCACGATTCTCTCTCTCTCTCTCTCTCTCACTGGCTCACACACACAAACCCCCACAGGGCGCAGGCACAGAGTAGTGATGCCAGGTAGATTCTGACAGAGAACTGCTGCCTATGCATGAGCTTGAGGGTGAGGTGTGAATTAGGGTCCTTAGCAGCCTTTCATCCCTTGGAGGAGAGCCTTTCATTCTCAGTCCTGCTGAGATCTGGCTTTTTGGGAGCAGCCTCGGCCCAAGTCTTATCTGTTATCATTCCTCATGAATCTGCTGGGGCTCTACCTTCAGGAGTTTGGGTAGTGACAGAGCGAAGAGCTGAAATCCCACCTCTATTACTTTATTATCATTACTATTCTCTTGTATTTTTTTCATTTCTTTTGCAGTGTATGTGGTGACTTTTGAATTTGGTTTCAGTTCTATAATCCTGTATTCAGACATTGCATTTGGTGAGGGTGAGAGTGCACAGCGAGCAGGTGTGATGCATAATTGTGATGCACAAATACAGAAGATCAGTGGTCTTGTATGCAATAATTATGTGCAATGCACTTGCAGATTTGAGGAACCAAATTTCTTGGGTCCCCATGAGGTTATGGTCAGAAGAGAGTTATGTCAGACAATCCTGATTGACCACATATTTAATTAAGTAATGTATTAATAAAAAGTTTGGAATCTTTGTTATTTGGGGTCTAGGTAGTTATGCCTAAGTCTTAAAATACTATTGTCCTTTCTAGGTATGTTCTTCTTTTCACTTTTCCCACAGTAACATCAGTTCCTTCACAGTCCATTAAATCTGCCTTTCCTGCTTATTTTCACTGAAGTGATCAGGTATTTTTTGGTGGGTTTTTTTTCCTGTTTTTAATATTGCTGCATCATGACTCTGTCTGGTAATTACCACTGCACAATAGGACACTTGTCAGTTCGTACTGGTTAAACAAAAACACTTTTGATAAAAAATTATATTACTTGAGATTCTTGGGAAAATTATAATGACAGAAGTTTACATTAAAAATGCTAATTAAAAAGCTCTTTCCCATTCTAATAGTAGAATTTCTACACAGCACAAGATGTGGAAATTTCAGGAAATCACAAATGAAAGAAGAACAACAGACATCAAGAAATAACATGTAAAACAATAAGGACAGTCTCTTTCAGGTTAATGCACAAAGTGACAGGTACCTCGAACTGCTGCTGGTTCTGGCTGTTTGGGCACAGTTACTGCTGTAGGCTCTTCCAGAACAGCTTTCTTGGGCACCTTGGGAACTTCAAAGATATTAGTGTATTTTAGTGTTGTGGGCACTGCAGATGTCTATGTAACAATAAGACAATCGGTAGTAAATGCACGCAGTCCTTTTTGAGAAAGTGCTGTGGTTGCATTCAGTCATCAGCTCTGCCTTGCTTCCAAACTTTGGGATGACCAGGGTGTCCAACACACCACAGAGGAGATGGGAACTCCGTGTGTTGGTCTTTGTTTCTTGGTCAGGGTGGAAATGCAGAAAATATATCTGGCTTCTTAGTAACAGATGATCAGAGATTTATTTGTGGAATCCTAGTGTATTTGTGTATTGGCCATGTTTCATGAATGACTGTGATCTGTGCTGGTTTAGGCAGTCATTGTCATATTTTTATTTGCCACTTTACTATTGCTATTTTTATCCTTCAGGTTGACTTCACCTTTCTTTTTCTGTCTCTGCATGTTTCCTCTTTTCTTTGACTTATATTTTCCCTCTGTCCTTTCCCAGCTTTCATTCTAATTACGAGATGTTGCTTATATTATATGTTGTTTCATCTTATATTAATTTTAATTATTTAAATAGTTACATCATCACTTTGAGTTGGCACTTCACTTGAGGAATGTCATTGTATTTCAGATGGAGAGAACCTGATGGCAGAGGGAATGTTTTCTCTGGCCAGAGCTTGGGAATTCTACAGGAAATGAAATGAGGCATCACTGCACCGATGTAGTGCCTTCGATTTAATGTGTCTTTAGTAATGTTTTTGTATGTCAATTGTAAATGCCTTTCTAAAGGCTCACTGTATTACCTGCTCACAGTAACTTCACAGCTCTTTAATGCTACTTATACAAAGTAAAAACTTTGCAAATCCCATAGTCGAAAATGCTTATGTATGACCAAAATACAGAAAATTTATGAAGAACAGTTTGAAGAAAATATTCTGCTCTGTGATCAGATCCACAGAGATATTTGTGATTGTTTTGCTCTATGTACTGAAAGCAGTACTCTTTTCTGAAACCTATAGTTTCTGTCTATTTTGTCTTTCCTCATAGAATCATCTAGTTTGAAAAAAAAAAAGTTATGATCACCCATCAGCACCATCCATTTTTTGGACCATCAAATCTAAATGTTAATATAACACTGCCCTGTCCCACTAAACCATGTATGAAGCCATCCCTACTAATAATGTGAACAACTGTTATCTTGCATCGATAATATCTTGGCTTTTTCTTTGGTAGACAGCAGTTTATCATATCTGCTTGATGTGACATAAACTCAGTATAACAAAAGTTTAGATCACTTAAGTTGAGGAAACATTTCATACCCCTGCACAGCAATTCATATTTGGCACATCTCTCCAACATTTTTGGTATCAGAGTATACAGTGAAAGATCAATTTAAACTGAGATTCATTTAAAATAACCCTAAAAAGCAAATAACACCCTTTCTTGCGATGATAATAGTGTTGACATGTACCTTTAGGAAGTGAAGCTTCTGCTTTTTTAGATAGAGCAGCGGACACTTTCTTCTCTGGAACAGTCCTCTCAGCCATCTCAGGCACTTCAAAGATATTAGTACATTTCATTTTACATTTACAATAAAACTCAGTATTAAATACAGAGACTGAAACACAGAGGACAACAGACATGTTTTGAAATAATTTAGCACACACTCATACACATGATTTGTGATTTGTTTAGGAAGCATCATTTAAAACAGATCAAAAATGACAGACAGAACAAAAGAGGTTAAAATAATACTTAAAAGAAGATTCAGTGTGATTGTCATGTATTCATGATAACACGTAGCTTTGACTGATGTAGGTTTTGGTTTTTCAGGAACAGCTAGAGAAATTTTCTTTTCTGGGACAGCTTTTTGGGCATTGCATGTTCTTCAAAGATATTAGTATCTATTAGTTATGTGTGTTAAGCTTTAAAATGAGCTGTGAAACAACATACTCCGGGGCAAGAAAAGAGATCCTATGCACAAGAGATACCTTTAGGCTGTGCAGCTGCTCGTTTTTTAGCAGCAACATGCTCCTTCTTTTCGGCCAGCTTGGCTGGTGGTGGTTCCTCTGGTGCCAAAATGAGCTCTGGTTCTTTGGATGCCACTTCAGGCTTTGGTTTTTGAAATGGTGTAGAAAGCTCTAGGTTTTGGGGTGCTAAAACAGTTTCTGGTTCCTCAGACACCATGACAGGTTCTGACACTGCAGTAGGCATTGACTTCTGGAAATGTGCAGCAAAGTCTGTTTCTTCAGCTGCTACAAACTCTGTTTTTTGGGACTGCACAAAATGTTTTGTTTTGGGGGGCACTACAACACGCTTTGATTTTTGAGCTGATTCAACTGTCTCTGACTCCTCAGATACCACTAGGAATTCATATTCCTCAGGGGCCATAAATGGTTTTGGTTTCTGGGATTCCAGAACAGGCTTTTGTTCTAGGAGTTTCACACCATATTTTAACTTCTGGGGTGACACATCAGGAATGGGTTCCTCAGGTACCACAATAAATTCTTGTTTCTCAAGCACTACGTGTGCTACTTTTTGGACTTCCACAATCGGCTTCTCTTTTGGGGGCATCACACCATATTTGAGTTTTTGGGGTTCTACATCAGGCTTGGGTTCCTCAGGTACCACAATAAATTCTTGTTTCTCAAGCACTACATGTGCTAGTTTTTGGGATTCCACAGTAGGCTTCTGTTTTGGGGGCATCACACCATGTTTTAGTTTTTGGGACGCCACATCAGGAATGGGTTCCTCAGGTACCACAGCAAACTCAGGTTTCTCAGGCACTACTGCATGCTTTGGTTTCTGAGATTCCAGAACAGGCTTCTGTTTTGGGGGCATCACACCATGTTTTAATTTTTTGGGTTCTACATCAGGCTTGGGTTCCTCAGGTACCACAACAAATTCTTGTTTCTCAAGCACTACATGATGCACTTTTTTTGGTNCACTACTGCATGCTTTGGTTTCTGAGATTCCAGAACAGGCTTCTGTTTTGGGGGCATCACACCATGTTTTAATTTTTTGGGTTCTACATCAGGCTTGGGTTCCTCAGGTACCACAACAAATTCTTGTTTCTCAAGCACTACATGTGCCACTTTTTGGGATTCTAGAACTGGCTTCTGTTTTGGGGGCATCACACCATGTTTTAGTTTTTGGGGTTCTACATCAGGCATGGGTTCCTCAGGTACCACAACAAATTCTTGTTTCTCAAGCACTTCAACATGTGCTAGCTTCAGGGATTCTAGAACTGGCTTCTGTTTTGGGGGTATCACACCATGTTTTTGTTTTGGGGGTTCTACACCAGGCATGGGTTCCTCAGGTACCACAACAAACTCTGGTTTCTCAGGCACCACAATATGCTCTGTTTTTTGGGATGTTACAATAGTTTCTGATATTTGGTGTGTCAAAACAGTCTCAGGCTCCTCCAATGTCAGAACATGCTCTGGCTTTTGAACTGCCTTCACAGGCTTTAGTTTTCGGGCCACTCCAGCCACTTCTGGTTGCTGTGGTTCCACCTCTTGAGGCTTCGGTTTAGTGTGTCCTGCAATGGACTTTGGTTCTCGAGAAACTGGAACAGGTACTTTCTTTTCTGGCAAAGTTGTCTTGGTTGCTTTATGCACATAAAAGATATTAGTTCTACGTTTAACAACTGCACTGACAATCATACCAAAATTAAATCAACCATAAAACATAAAAAGACAATTGTAATGAAAATATTAAAAATATATCAGGTATCGATCATTTAAGCTGGCCTTTTAAATGATGAATATAGGAAATTTTGGCTTTTCTCTCTTTTCTCTCAAGAGCACATACACACACTCCGCCTCACAAAACTCATGCTCCCATGTGGAAGTACATACATACACTAATAATATAACTTAAGATATAAGTAAAAGCCATGATAATTGTCAACAGAATGGACAAGACAAAAGATATTAATTGTACTGGAGGCAAAAAGCTGAAGATTCTTTCAAGAAACAGCAGTGATGGCATCTAATTTTTCTTGGTGAAGCTTCTGGTTTTTCAATAAAATTGATAACTTCTGCTCTTAGCTACTAGAATTGGTACTTCCTTTTCCTCTCCTATTATAACTTTTAAGTTATTAGCTATGGTGGTTTCATGAACCCAAGCAGGTAAAATAATAAGAATATGCACAAATAGTAAGAAGAACTGAAATAGAATAATAGTAAGAATAACAAACAGGCAATTCAGACATCCAAGATTTGCCACTATTTTTTCAAAAACAACCATGTGTGTCTATTTCACACACATACGTAGTTAAATAGAACAAACATAATTTAGAATTTCAGGAAACAGATAATTAAAATGTTAAAGAAAAGAGGAAAAATACTTTCGCCATTTTGTTAGTATTGAGATTTACCTTCCTTTGGTGGCAGTTCTGGTTCTTCAGGTGCAACCTCTGGTTCTGGGGCGATCACAGGTTCAGGTACTTTTTGCACAGGTATTTTCTTCTCTGGAACAACTTTCTTTGGCACCTCAGGTTCTTTAAAGATATTTGTTAGTTTTAATTTCAGGAATTTGAAGAACAGGAATTAAAAAGACAATAATAGCTCCATCCAAAGTAAAAAAATACCTAACAGCATCAGAAATAAGCCCACCCCTATAAACTATTTGGTTTTTTAGGTTTTTTCCATATTGCTTTATGCATACTATTAGTAGCCACTGTTACTGGGAGCTATTCACAAAGGAAGAAGACCACACACTCTGTAACACTTATAAATATATTATACAAAGTATACAAAAAAGCTGCTAACGCAAACATAAGAAAGATAATACTTAGAGAAACAGATTAAAATTTTTGCGCAGTCTTATTAGTATTGAACATATATACCTTTGGGTGGTGGAGGTTCTGGTTTTTTAGGAACTTCAATGTGTATTTTTTCTTCTGAGATCACTTTCTTCGGCACCTCCGGCACTTTAAAAAAAGCAGTTAATTTTACTTATGTGTATCCGTGGTGTTCAGACATTAAGAAAAAGTAAATCTCAGGTACATCAAAAGCATGAATGCTTTTGGATATGAATATCTAACATCTCCTTTCCCTAGAGAAAATTCTCTCTGCTGCCTCACTGAGCTACAGATGCATAAACTACAATTGAAACAACAAAAATATTTTATAAGACGTTAATAGTAAAAGTAAATTACTATGATGTTAAAATAGTACCCCTAGAAAATTAAGAGGTTATCATTCCTTACAATTAGCTTTAGTCTCTGGGCATCCTGGTTCTTTTGATACTTTAATTGATACCTCTGCTGGGACCTCAGACCTCAGTTCCTTTGGTAGCTCAGACACTTGAAAAATATCAGTAACTTTATACTATCAGAACTTCATAAACATATCTAAAGCATAACATCAAATCGTTCTTAGTAAAAACACCAACTATAAAGATCTATTTTTTCACTCAAAACATTTGCTCACTTGAAAAACCTTTGACAACAGAAGAAAATGTGAACAGAGGTCTTGAAAAATGTCTTCTAAATTGTTAAAAGAAGAAAAGATTTTTTTTTTTTGATTCTGTACTTTTGTCATAATGTCAGGTATCTTTAGCTGGTATAACTTGTGAGGTTTTAGGCACAGCAACTTTGATTTTTTTTGTTCTATGTCTACTTCCTTGGGTCCTTTAGGCCTTTTAGGAAAGAGATTATTTTCAGTTATTATACAAAGTTTGACAGTTACGTTCAAAACTTTTCAGTAGAAATTGCCACAGTTCTTAATAATACCTCTGATTTGACTTGTTTATTGTCTTAAGGTTATTTTATGTCCCTGTAAAAGTCTCAGGAAACACCTCAGAGCCTTCTGGAGTTTCTTCTTCTAGATCAGATTATTTTTCCATTTTATTCAAACATCTCCCAAATCTCTATTTGACTGAGACTGACATTGTCCATTTTGTATTCCTTGGCACATCGTTCTATGCATGATGACTTCTTGGTATCAATATTTTCTCTATGCACACAAGATTTTTTTCTCTATTAGACATCTCTATCACTCATTCTATGCTGTCTTTTGGGACTAGTTTTTCATTGCCAGTCAGGACTATTTCACATCACAGAGGCCCTCTTTTCTCCTCTTCTCTTAAGATTTTTGCTATTGTTCTCAAGTGTCAATCTCATCTCTGCTCAGCCACATCAGTATTTCTAACACACAGGCACAGATCACAGCTATGATTCAAAAGAGAAGAATTTTAAACACAGTAGCATATATAGAACTATATGGGCACAGAAAGTAAAAGTAACAGGAAAACACAAACAAGCAATCAGATGAATAATCTGCACAAACAAGACAGAGTTTTTTTTCCTCTTCAAATTTCAGTTTTCTGTAGTGCAACATACCTTTGGCTGGTGGTGGTTCTGGTTTTTTAGGGACAGCAGTGGGCACTTTTTCTTCTGGAATTTTCTTGGGCACCTCTGGCACTTCAAAGAAAACAGCATTCATTTTTTAAAATTAAAGCATTTAAAATATGTACATTGTAAAGAAGAAAAAAATATCACAAGAAGCATAGCAGAAAGAAATGAAAGATATAAAAAGAGAGATGTCATACAAAAAGTGTTGTAAACTATTACATACTAGTAGGATTTTGATGAGTTTTGCTATAAACTAATTCTCAAGAGAAGAATCTCCTCCTCCAAAAGACATTATTATTCACATAAAAGTTTTAAGTAGCGTTACTCTTCGGTTTTTAAGTGTAACAATATTTATTGATTTCTTAGGAACCTTGTACACGTTAAAGATATTAGTGTTATTTTAAAAATTACAAAAATTAAACATTCAATACAGAGACATAAGACAAAACATATAATGACTTGACAAAACAAGAATATGGATAAGGATGATTTAACAACAGTTACAACTTTGAAGTCTTCATGGTTCTACCCCTCTGCCAAAGAATAAGTTGGAAGTGACTTTGCTTGGAATCTTTTGTCATGCAGTTTTAGATTTGGTATGCTCCCCATAAAGATGAAAACAAGCTAAAGAAGTAATGGCAAAAGTTGAACTTCAATCAAATGCCTTTTAAACGTCACACATAAGAATTCTTCACTGATACTCAGCAGTACTATGTGATAATAACTGGGGTGGGATAAGCTGTGCTTATGGATTGGTTTATGAGATTTTAATGCCCCTCAAACTGCTAGTTCAGACACACTTTTAAAATACATGAATGAATTGTAACAGCTGATTTTTGTGCAAATTCTATTTCCATTCAAAATAAAATCAATTCACCCCTAAGTTTAGGGTGAAAGACAGGGATCAGATTTACTTCCTGCTAGAATGTGATCAAATTTCTGAGGTTGTACCCATGAAGTGAAAATGTTCTGTAAATCTCACTGCGTGTTAATATGGCTAGTTAGAGCTTTCCTTTTTTCTAGTCCCTTTTACCAGCTTCTGATACAATTTCTGGGTTACTCTTGGGTAGAATAAATAGATAAACTCAACTAATTTTTAATGCTTTGACAAAAACAGTACAAGAGACAGAAGAAACTTGTAGAAAAAGAATGAAAGGATGTGCTGACCTATACCTTTGGCAGCTTCTGGCTTTTTAGGTAGAATTTTTCTTCAGGAATACTTTTTTTAGGCAATTCAGACACTTGAAATCTATTTACTGATTTTCATTTTAGGGCTTAAACACAACTTGAGAAACAGAAAACAGAAAATAGGACATATAAAACATAAACGCCACAAATTTGACACGTGGACCATGAACTATTAAATCAGAAACTATGTAAGAAACAGTAAAAAAGTAAAGATGTTTATCAGGGAAAGACCCCAGTTCTACCAGGCTCTCAAAGTACCTTTAGTTGGTGGTGATTCTGGTCTTTTAGGCACAGGAGTAGGTTCTGGTTTTTTAGGCATAGCAATAGGTACTTTTTCTTCTGGAACAGCTTTCCTAATGGCTGCAGGCACTTTAAAGATATTAGTTCAATTTAATGAGAGAAAGACATGTCATGAAAAAATCTCAGGTTTTTCATATTAGCAAGGTACTTAAAGAATGAATACAAATATTAATTATGCTGAACAAGGACTAAAACACAAACATGAATAATTTAATTTTCCTGGAGTTCAAGACTTAGCAAATTGTAGGAAGAAGCGACGAAGAAGTCGTATACCTCTAGATGCTGGAGCCTCCTCTTTCCTATGAACAGTAGAAATTTCTTCTTCTATGTGAATCTCCTCATAAACTTCATGCACTTGAAAGATATTAGTTTAAACACTTAAATTAGAATATCTTCAGAAAACAAGACATGTTAGATAATTAAAAATATAATAAAGTATTTCAGCTCCTCTGAAGATATACAGATCTATTTTATATCCATGTACAAAATTAGGATGCTTACAACTAAGGGATGAAAAACCCCTCATATTCAACCCTGACCTGACCTCTGCAGTTTCTCAGAAGAAAGATGTGTGATGTATCCTAAACTGAGCTACTACCTTGAGTGCAGAGATGGGCCCTGTCTAAGTTCTGTCACTTTTTCTGTATTTTTTTTTCCATTTGGGCTGAT
>VXBU01013933.1:110827-191351 GCA_013400315.1 Bombycilla garrulus | reverse complement strand
CCCCCCGCCCTCCTTTGTGTATGTCTCTCTCAACCTATACATATGTAGGAGTCCTTCACCCAGCACATTCATCTGTTATTTCTTTCCTGAGATTCAGGGCTTTTAAGTGCCACTCTTCCCAAACAGAGCACAACTCTACCAGCAGGATCTCCCTCAGGCTGGGGGGGATGATTTGTGGTGTGGGAGCTCCTGGAGCTCACCTGCTAATGGGGCTGCTGGCTTTGCACCATTGCTGTGCACTGTCAGCTGCCTGGCACCTGTGGGTCTCAATTAACTACGTGCAGGGAGACCAGGATTTACTTTAAAGGCAGTGTTTGCTTGTGGTCTGGTATCTGGTAGTCCTTCAAGGGAATGGGAAGGGAAATGTGCCTTACAGTGGTCTCAAAGTGAGGGTTTCAAATGATGCCATGGAGGCTGAAGACTTGGATTTGCAGTCCAGATTGGGTCTGACATAAGTAAATTTGTTCACACTTACCCTCTGCTACCTCCCATCCAGGCACTGAAAGTGTTACCAGGAAACTCCCTGTGGGAGAGTATAACCATCAGGAGGGTGTCTCGGGTTGANGAAGGCCTTGCTTCACAAACCCCGTAGGCAGTCTGTAGTTGTAGATAGCTCCAGACGGGCTGCTCTGAGGAGAACGGAAGAAACTCCAAGGTGGAACGCAGGAGTCCTGGTACAGGGATGGATCAGATGGGTCCCAGCGGGGCAAGCAGAAGCAGCAGCAGCAGGCAAAAGAACCCGGCCTGTTCTCTTCCAAGCAAAACCCAGCACTGAACTGTGTCCTCCCTAGTCTCCCTTCTTGGCCCGGCAAGCCTTTGTCTTGCAAATACACTTAAGCATCGGCCATCAGGTTCCCCCGCAACAAATGGGACAAAAAATTCCATAACTAAAGAGGACGAAAAAAGAAAAAACTAACATCCCAACCCCCCACAGAGGGGGAGATGGTAAAATCTGGGTGTTTATTCCAGCTCTCAGGGTGCATCTGAGGAAGATGTTTTTGTTTTATTGAATGAGAGAGATTTTATGGTATTGATGGGCTTGTGCCTGTTGTAAGAGCATTTGAAACGGTCAGCTCTTTTGCTTTTACTGTCACTGTTTCAGCCCTGCTTAGTTTCTCCTTTCCCCTACTCACCAAGTGCAGCTGAAAACGAGGTACTGAAGCAGCCTATCTAGTTTTTTGTATGCAGTCTAGTAAATATTAGTGCTGGAAACTGGGCTCTTGCTGCTGTTTGTCTGGTAACATTACCCTCTGTTGTTTCCTTGTGCTGCTTTTGAAAAATGCTGGATTGGTTTCTCTTTGAGAGGTGGCTGGCCCATAAATGTATTCCAACCCACCTAATAATTCTTCTCTCAAATCTTTCATCAGTTTTTTTTTCTGTTATGTAGTTTAAAAAGAAAAAAACCCAAATGCTTCCTCTACCCGTGGAAACAGCAGTCGCCTTGTGCTGCTCACACTGATCACTGCTTTTCCCTTTGTCTTAGTTTATTTTAGAGTTAAGTTATAAGCTGTGTAAGACTAGGCTATTTTTGTTCTGTATTTTTGCAGAATCTTTTACATTGGTCTTCCAAACACTAAAATAAATGCTCTTTGAGGCAAAAATGCCATCTGTATCAGGGCAAGAGGGTCATTGCTCTAAAAATGAAGTTTATTCTGATAAACCATTTTGGCAAGCACATGCCTGCAGAGAGCAATGCCTGTGTCAGGGCTGGGCTTATGACCATCTTCTGTCTTTGTGTTGCGGTGCCCTTTGTCAGCCACATGCCTTATGATCCCACCTTCTCCCTCCGTCCCTCTTTTGACAGTAGCTGTGGTGCTCAGCAGGGGCTCCCTGGCTGTGTTTGCTTTAGCTGGAGAGGTGTTTGCCTTCCCTGCAGAATTCCAGTTTCCAGCTGCCGGGAAACCTGGGGCGCTTTTGTTGATTTATTAGGGCCCAGTGCACCTCAGGAATGCCTTTGCCAAGGAGCTGGGAGTGATGGAGGGGATCCTGCCTGTTGTAGTGTGAAGCCTTCTTGTTTCTCATCACAGAAACACCAAGCAGGAATTCCCCAAAGCAAGGCAGGGAAAATAGCTCACTTGGCTGACTACTTTGGAGGGTGTCAAAGTGAAACTCGGTTAGGTTTCCCTGGCACAGAAGTAAGGAGATGAATGATAGCTGCAATTTTCAGTGAGTTTTTGTGGGAGATGATACTGTGAATTGCCCTACCAGAGGGTTTGTATGCATTTGGTTGGTGTTAAGAGCTGGCATTCCTGAGCCACTGACTAGGGCTTTTTCAGGGGCTTGGCTTTGGGCCTTCTAAATCTTTTGCACTGTGAAGAAGCAAGTTTCAACCTCTTTGGATTTGCAGACTTCTAAACATTTTACGATAGAGATACAACAATGGATTTGGCTTTTAATTATCTTTGGAGACAGCAAAGATATGGGCTACGAGTTTAAAAACCACTGATGTGAGCAGGTCTTCCTGTAGTGAGTTCAGTCACCTTCTCTAATGTGTTGCAGCCATCTGATGTGCACCCCGTTTCTTTGCTTGTATTGCATGCACACACAAACACACATTTCTGGACTTTTCTTTCATTTGAGATTTTGGAGACTGTTACCCCAGGTGATCTGAAACCAACACTGAGGAAAATGTTTGTTTGTACAGGGTAGGGTGGTGAGCTGGTCACTTTGTGTTGATCAAGTATTTGGTAGTTGCAGTGTGTTTATGGGGTATTGGTGCTGAGAAGGAATTTCCTTTCCTGGCTGAGGTAGAAAGGCTGTCCACATACAGCTTTAATCCTTTGCTTTAGCATTCCTTGAGGTTGTTTCCCTATTTTACAAATGCATCTTTTGAGAACTGCCAGGAAAATGTCTCTCTCAAATGGAAATGGAAATTTCTGAGCTCACAGGAATGAAAACCTTTTGGGTCTGTGCTCACTGAGTGAAAAGAGGATTATCAACCAGCCATTCTCCAGTGTGCAAAGCAGTGGAGCAAAGTCTGCAGAGATCCTCTGAAAGTTATTGGCTTTCCCAAGGAAGGGTTCTTGTGAATAGAATTGAATAAGGTTGCTTGCATCCCTCTTGGCTTCCCTGCTGCAAGTACAGAAAGCAGTGAAACTTGGAACTTAGCAGATGCCTGAATAAAATGGGAAATGTTTGGTGGTTTGTTTTTTTTTTAAAGTAGATGCCTTGTGAACAAGTCTAGAGCCAGTGTTCCTGCATTACTGTAAGAGAATTGATGCGTTTGTGACTGCATTTAGGTCTGGAAAAAGCAGGGAGGCAATGCTCATTTTTCCAGAACTGCTTGAAGGGTTCGGAAATGAGGATGGTGTGCTGGAGCAGATGCAGATGGCTTATTTTCACTGGGGACTGTTAAACCTGCCAAAGTGTAAACTGCATCTTAACAGGAAGATGTGAGACAAGGCCTGCACATCTCTCCCTCCTAATTACTACAGCTCAGCTGCTGCTGTCTCTTATGCTTACACATCTGAAAGGTGACAATGACAATGTCTTGAATGGCAAAGCAATAGCAAGAAGGGTTGGTGGATTTTTTGTTTTTGTTTGGTTAGTTTTTTATGTAGTCTGGAACAAAGAAGTTATTCAACCAATAGTCAGAAGTATCCCTGTGAAAAATCTTTCTTTCAGAAACTGCATCTGTTAGTCCAGAAGGTAATTAGAATTTCTGTAGATCTTGATGGCTTGTCTCGTCAGTGACTACAGGTAAAGCAGCAACCAACTTTCTCCTTTTCCCACACTGACAGCCTCAGGAATGTTCACCAAAGCAGTGGGACTTCTATTTTTGCTGTCCTTGCAGTTCTGCACTGGATTGCCTCTGTACACATTATGTTTTTCAAGAAGTTGGAAAGCTCTTCTCACCTGTTGTGGCAAAAATCCCCTGTAACATTTTCACAGTAGTTACTTTAAATGCCAAAACCCAGACTTTCAGATCCTCATCATTCATGGCATGCAGAAGATGAGGTCGTTTTTATGACATGCTCTTAGAGGAGCAGGTACTTCAGTGGGAAAGATGGTACTGTGGTTGTGATTGCATTGCAGTGGTACAGCAAGAGTGGAGGCAGTGGCACCTCCCAGTTGGGCTGCATGTGATTGTTGGATTTGGTGTTTCTCCCTGAAAATCTGTTTTAGGTCACAGTCTCACGTGGCAGTCTTGCTGGTTAGCTATAAATGTGTTCAATCTTCCCTTATCCATGACCCCTACTCTGTTTCACTGTATCCCTGTAAATCTGGTTTAAGAAGCAGCTTTGTGGAAGTTTGTCTTCCTGCCTCCCCACCTGTTCTGTTCAGCTCAGGAGAACATGCTGCCAGGGCAGGATGGGCTCTGATCAGACACTGCATGGGCTGATGGGGCTCCTCTTTCTGGGGAAAAACACAAAGCAGAAAAAAAGGCAAAGCAGTGCTAAAAACCACAGATTTTTTTTTTTTTTAGGTGAGAGGAGAATGTCCTTCTTCATAGCCAGTTCAGAAAAAGGGAATAAAAGCTGAAGCAAGGGGAGGCCTGTCCATTTGTATCAGCCTGGGAAATAGTGGATTTCTCTCTTTAGGCCTTTGCCTCAGGCATCTTGCCAGAAGGCATCTAGTCTCTGTTTACTTCACATACAGTTTCTAAGCCCAAAATGTGCAGAAAGCTCATGAACTGTGATCAGCTGAAGGCCAGAAAGCATGACCTGGTGCTTCATAAAAATCAAGGGGTTGAAGAGCTGTGAATTCTGGATGCTTTGGAAATATGAGCAGCACCTGCTGTGCAGTGTGAACCTAAAGAGCATCAAAGGGTAATCAGCTCAAACATGGATCTAATCTGTATTTATGGTGGGAAAGTATCCTGGAACCTATGCTGAAAACTAGAATTTGCATGAGTGGAGCGTGATGTGTTTTGGCAAACACATGCAATTACTTTCTTTATGGGTCCTGTGTATGGGCTTACTTTCTTCAGAGCACAAAGAATTCAACGCAAATTTTACTTTGGAGCTAAAAAGCATGTTTTTAGCAAAGGCAGTGCAAACAGTGTTGGGACAAACTCCAGGTCTTGGGTGTTCCTGAAGAAACACAAACAACTGCAGAGAAGGGTATAGCTCAGATCCTTCTGCCAGCATGCTTAGCAGGCAGCTCTGTACCAGATCTGGTTCAGGCTTTGACAAGTGACCTCTGTCACTGAAGGGGAACATAAAGAGCCTCAGTGAGCTTTGGCTGAACTAGGCTTTTGCCTGTCTGCTCTGGAGAGAGAGTAACCTCAGTGTTCCCTTCCCTCCCTCCCTCACTGTGTCTGTGAAAATACTAACTTGATTTAGCTGCCAAAAAAAGACATTTGAAAAGTATACATTGCTCTCCTGTGTCCCAACTTCTGTAAAATATGGGTTATGGTTGGTTCCTGTATATGGCACTCAGTAATTTTACAGAAGAGAAAATTGCACCGCTGCAGCTATCCACACAATACTTAATACAGTGAGGTCTTAGTCTGTGCTAGGACTCCAGAGTGCTATTCCGGGCATTATGAACCCGATTATATTACACACAGAGCTCAGATGGCTCAGAGCCACGCTCAGGATATTAACTGTTTCTCTTAAGCTTTGCATTTTGAGATCCTTCTGTCAGAGGAAGGTGGAATGCCGGACGAGCTGGCATTCCTGCAGCAGAACTGTGTGTGAGTATTGTTAGGGAGTGTTTTGTATTTCATTTGCACAAGAGGTAACCCGAGTTCTGGAGCTTGCTAGCGTATGGATGATCAGTATAATAATCTTTTCAATGTACCAGATTCGTAGCTGCAGGTGTTATGGAGGAGGCAGTTACTGATGTAGATGTACAGGAGTGCAGGAAAAACCTTACAAAGTGCTATAAATGTATCATAAGGGGAAATCCATACATAGTGTGTCATTTGGCAAAGAATGTTATAAAGTGGCATCAACTGTAATTGGGATTCTTGACAGCCTGTGCCCCTGAAAGTGTTTCTAAGACTCCGTTTAGTTTGTGATGAAGGTGGCTTTAGGAATAGTGAAGGTCCTTACATTTCTCTCAAAAAAAAAACCCAAAAGGTTTTTTTTCATGATTTTGTAAAAATAAACACCCTGAAAGTCCAAACAACAACAATAATAAAAGGAACCCTTTGTGGATCACCTCTGTGATCCAAACAAAGTTGATGAGTTTCCCACTGTTTGAATACACATTGTCTGCCATGTGGGAACTGTGCAGCTCTTCCTTCCCTCATCATCCTGCAAGTGCAGGAAGAGATAAGAGGAATTTATTTAATCCTGTCCTCACACTGGCTGAATTTGAAGCACACTACCAGACAGGTATGCTGAATTTGGAGCCTAAATGGCTGCCTTGGGTAGAAAAGGGGGGCAGGCTGCTATGGCTGTTAGGGATGTGAGGCACTGGGATTGTGCTAGATTGGGATAAGAGGTGTGCTGGACATGGTAGCACCTGCTGTTGGGAGAGCAAACTCTCATTTTGCCCTTAAGGTAATGAGAATTTACCTTTGTGGGGCTTGGGGTTTAACCCTCTTCCAGTAAAACTGCAGTTTGCAGCTCTTTTCTCTGTACTGGGAGGGATGCCGCTGTTGAGCCGGGAGTGGCTACTGTGCAGCAAAGTTATTCTTTGCAGGAGACAGAAACAAGTGGATGGGAGGTATCCCTGTGCCGTGTGGATCCATGTGCCACTGTTCAGTTCATGCTGATGGAGAGGGGTTGAGTTTGCATGTGTTTTACTGCCCTTTCTCAGAAAGCAAACAGCTAACATCTTGACCTTGCAAAAGCTTGGACATATTTACCTTTTGAAACCACTGCTCTCCAAATGTGGGTCTATAGTGCAAGAAATACAAGTGATGACCTTGGTCTTCCTGTGCCTTCTTGGCTACATTTTTTGTCTTGGATGCCAGTGAACCTGAGATCTGGACATTTCCCTCTGCTGTTTTGTATTAAAACTGAAGAACAAACTGTAATGTGTGGAAGCAGTTTGTGTGACAGAACCCATCAAAGTAAACTTGAGGGGTTGGTGGCGCTGGTTGAAAGAGCTTGGCTGAAACCTGGTAATTGGGCTGGATATAGTGAGAAGGAAAAGGGCAGCTTGGAGGGGACTGAATGGAAATCAGTCCCCAAAATAAATATCACATGAGTGGGACATGAAGAGATAAAGTCTCCTTCAAATCAGATTCTGTGCCTGAGCCTTCCTCCAGAATTTCCCGCAATTTAGACTAATGACCGACTTCACATTTTTAAGTGGTGTTTGTGCTGAACACTTGCAGGCGTGCATTCCCATCCAGCTGCTGAGCAGAAATCCTCGTTCTTCAGCCTTGCTGGGAGCTGTTCTGTGCTTTTTTGTGGCAGCAGCTTTTGCAATAGGAGCACCCCCCCGCCCCAGGATGGCTTTTTCTGTGAAAGAAGGCAGCGCAGCCAGGCAGACATTATCCCCTTGCCGGAAGGAGGGACCCGGGCTCCCTGGAGAGGAGGGACGGAGCGAGTTATTCATTGCAGCTGGCTGCAGTTTGGCCTCCTCTCTCTCTTTGCCCTGGGTGCCAGGGAGTGACAGCTTGTGGGCAGCAGGCCAAGCTGTGAAAAGAGGAGTGTGTGAGGCCTTTAGCTTTTCTCATGCTTTATCAAGCTGCAAAGAATAGCTCAATATTCAGCCAGCATTGGTGCAGATCAGGAGAATGGAAATGCGAACTTAACTCCTGACATGCTGGCTGATGGCTGACCGCAGGCTCTGCACCCACGAGGGCGGCTTTGTACCGCAGCATGTGGGGCAAAAGGGAGGAAAAGTGCAAGAGGGTTTTCCTCTTGTGGTTTGCTGTCTGTGTGCCGGTGGAGGATGGAAACACTTGAAAGTAGAGCCGCAGCAATGACATGCGTCCTGGAAAAGCAAGAAGGGCTGTGGTGTATGAGCGACAGGTCTGTCCCTTCACTGCTGGCACTGCACTCGGGGCTGTGGTGTCAGTGCAGAGAGCAGGACGGGGCCGTTCCCAGGATGTCCCCGTGTGCCGAGGTCCTGCCAGCCCCTGCGAAGGGCTGCCCGCTGGCACTCAGGGAGTTAAGCTCCTCATCGCCCGGGGGTGAGCCTACTTCGGGGTGTTGAGCTCCATTCCCACGGCTTTTCCTTTCTGAGGGCTGGGGGAAGGATCGCCTGGAACAAGTGAAATGCCTGGAGGCTGGAAAACAGCACCCCAGTCCCTCTAGCTTGTGTTGGTCTGGGAGGAATCTGCGCTTCACGGCAGGCTGAGCAGGGGCTGCCAGCCAAGGCTGGGGTCTGTCGCTGCTGGGCAAGAGACTGCATTATTTCTCTCCTTTGGGTAAAGAGACATGGCTTTACGGGCAGTAGAGTGCCTGCCTAGAGACTGGAATAACAGAATTCTCAGCTGGAAGGACGTAAAGTAAAAGTGAAGCCCGAGCAATCCTATGTGCAGATCGTAGCACACGTTAACACACAGGTTTTGTGGCTGAGGGAGAGCAGGAGCACTGCATTCCCTGCAGCACATGCACGTTTCTCAAAGACATAAGGGAGCAGAGTCCTTCCTTCCTGATGCTGACTCTACCTTTTCCTCCTGCATCATCTTGAGCTGCTGAGTTGAGGTGTTTAAAGCCCTGAGGAGCAGGAAAAGGGCAGCTGAAAGTCTGAGAGGCTGGGTAAGGGAGCCAGCAGGTGCTCAGAGCACAGCCTGCAGCTGCCTGTGAGCATAAATCCCATTCTTTCTCCATCAACAGTGCAGGGGTCTGGGAGAGCAAGAGAGCTCTGCCACACCCCAGTTTACTGTGGAGCTGGGTGTATCTGTGTGAGGTACTGATCCTGTGCAGCACCTGTCTCTCACCAGAGGGGGAAGGGAGTTTGTGTACCTATTCAGCCCCTAGAAAGACTCTGGAGTCCTCTCTGAGGTCTAAGGTTTGCAGTCCCTATTCTCAACAGCTTTTGAATTTTAGGCAAGGTGAACTGATGTGAGCAAATGGGACGCAGTAGCAGCATAAAGGAGAGATGAACTGTGGGCTTGCAGTGCAGTTACACAGTTTGATTCTGCTGAGTTGTGTTTGCGCTGGTGAGCAAACCAGGTTATGGCAGAAGCCCAGCACAGGTATGGTTAGAGACTAGATTTTTGCTTGTGCATTGGGTGTTGCATCTGCCCGAGATCTTCTTTGCAAAGAGTGAGGTACTGTGGTCCCCCACTTGCTGTGCTGGCTCTTGTGGCAGGAGGATCTGAAACGGAGAGGGTTTGGGAAGCAGTATTGCCACTGTGGGCAGAGGCTTTTTGTAGCTTGGGTTACCACCCATATACAAACCCTAGTGATAAATATTCTGCAAATACCAGACTAGTGGTGGATCTTGTTGATTGTTAATGCCAAAATCCTAATAAAGACTGATAGGCTGGAGCCCTTGTCTTTTCTGCACCCAGGCACCCAATGGTTGCCAAGCTCTGCTGTCAAGTGTTCTGCAGCTTTTTGCTCTGTCCATTTATTCACCCAGCAATGGGAAATGTGGCTGGAGTGGGAGCTGGGGTCCCAGGCTGATCTGAGCCTCGTGCAATGCAGATCTGCAGTGGATGCACAAAGAGAAACGCTCACTGGCTGCAAGGTAGCTTGGGACCTAGGTGCAGGGAAGGCACCAGCGAGAGCTGGCTCCCCTGCAGGTATGGGGGGGGGGAGTGTTTCCGTTGCGCCTGTTCTGGTTTGCTCGTGTCTATCCTCTTATTCTCGCCTTGAGCTGTCTCAGGCCCAAAGGCAAAATGCTGCAAGAAAGCTCTGTGGGCTTTCCCTTGAGAGATGCGGGCTCCTTGGAGAGTGGCTGTTCAAAGGAAGCGCTGCAGTGGGCTGAATTGAGGCTGTTTCAGGCTGCACAGCTCTGAGCTAATCTCCCAGAGGCAGAGACATTACTCACCAATCAGGAATGTGTCTGTATTTTTCCTAATGAGAACAAGACATTTTATCCCTGTTCATTAGCAGAGAGTTAGCGTGTGCAGTTGCTATGCCAACAGACTCCTCCGCAGACACACTGGGGGTGTCCTCCATGCCATGGTTAGAGGGGTGAACAGGAAGGCTGGTTCTGGCAAGAAAAAGATCCCATTGTTTTCCCAGGGCTGCCTGGACTTTGTGCAGCTGGCCAGACCATGCCTTCTCGAGGGAAGGGAACCACAGCGGGAGTCAAGTGCAACAGATTTAATTTATTGGAAAAATAATCTTTGCATTTCATGCTCTGTTGTTTTTTCCAGCTTGAGGCACACTCTTCAGTAAGAGAAATGAAGGTGTCTCGGCGTTCCCAAGAGTCCACATGGTAAGCAAAATGTGCCGGGAGTCAGCACTGGGATGCCCATGGACTGCTGCAGCCCGCTGGGCTCTTCCGTGTTCCTGATCACCACCGTGTGTGTGGCCACTGTCATGCTGGGCAGCCTCTGGATGCTGCTGCGTGACGAACCCACCTGACCAACTGTGCAGCCTGTGATCAGTTGGACGAGTTCTCCAGGCACGTGGTCTGCTGGAAAGAGTGAGTGGCTGGATGTGGGAGTGTTCACTTGTTCCCTTTGCAAAGGGAGCATTCTCTTTATGCAGGGAAATCCTGTGAAGGATGAAAAACATCTCTTCAACAGAAGCGCTGTTCTGTAGAGCTCTGCTGTAAGCAGATGTATTTACTCCGGAGGTTGCCTATTTGCTTGTAATTTTTTTCTTAGTCACCCCAACCTTCTTGAGAGAGTGACTGGGAATTGTGTGTTGCAGTGCTACCAAAGTCAGGCCACTGTACACCTTTTGCAAGTCTTCTTGCACCTCTGGTGCTGCACTTGAAATATTAAATTTGACTCTTAAACTTTGAATTATCTGTAGAAGGGAATTAATTTAACCTACAGACAGAAACAAACAAAAAAAACCAAAACAAAACTGTGAGTTTCTGATGGTGATCTATAAGTAAAAATGGGCCAGTGAGTGTTGCCAAATCTGAAGACAGACTCCTGGAGCAGGAGTGATGTTCATCTCTGTCTGTCAGTCACCATGGAGCGTGATGAGCTGCTTTGTGTTGGCTAAGCTTTGTGGTGTTGACAGCTATAGACCCTTGAAGAAATGTCTCCCTGAAACGGAATTCTTTCAGGCTGCTTCCTGTTAAACAGGATGGTTATAACTCCGCTGTCAGTTTGCCTGGCGAAGAACTCTGTATGTGAATACATGGAATTTGAATATCAAATGTAGGGTGGTACACCAGAGATCCCAGACTAAATTAATTGCTGGAGATCTGCAAATCTGCATGAACTTCTGGCTGGGAAGTAAAACCCTGGCACCTGGATTCTAAGAGCTGATGTAGATGAGTCACTGACTTCTGCACTGGAGAGATGAGTATCACATTAGAGAGCTGGAAGTACAGGAGCCCTTCATCAGAACGATGTCTGCTTGTTGGATTTGCAACTCTAACATTAATCAGGAGAAATAAAATCACCAGAAATAAAAACAATAAACAAAATGAGACAGCAACCCCCAGCCCAGACCTCTCTGGGGTGTAGCCTGTGTGTTTCAGTTTGGTAGTAGACATGGATGAAACTCTTAGATAATAAAGAGCAAGTTTTTGGAAAATCCCTTTCAATCTGGAGCATCCAAGAATAAATCCTGAAGACATATAATAAATGTACAAAGATTGGAGAGTCTGGTTGCCTCAGCTTTGCATTGCTCTGGGTGGTTCCAGTAAAACCACTAAATCAAAGCTGTTTGAAATAGACAATGAGTAAGTACTTGAGATGACTTGAATTCAGCCCAGTCTCTTCTGGAACCATGCTTTCAGGGTACATAAAAAAATATAAGATCGTAAGGAGGCCAGAGGACTGCATCTTGTATCCTTTGAGATACTAAGGTGATTCTGTCCAGATGCTATTGAAAAAGTGCTCCAGCAAAAGTGCACTAGAGGGCATGCTTTTTAGTACCTTTAATTGTGAAAGATCATGTCTGAACAAACTAACTTCTGAAATGTGAGTTACGGTTATTATCTGAGTCGTGCTCGACTTCATTCCTGTGCAGCCGGAGTAGCAACTTGGTGTTACCTAGGAGAGTGCTACTTGTTCCCTCCTCTTCCCTCCCCTCCTTTTTAAGCAGTTTAGGGGCTGATTTTTATGCCCTATTTTCTGTGCGCCACCAGTTTTTAAGAGTAAAGATAAACACACAACTGCAGTGTTGTGTGCAAGGCAAGAATTCTTCAGGAGAGCATTCACCTTTGCTTCTGAAAACAGCTCAGCTGCCCAAGAAACTTGGGAGAAGGGTTTGTTTTTATTAGGACCAGTTATGGGCCATTTGTGGGGTGAGATGTTTCCTCTAACCCTTAGAGTGTGGTTCAAAACCCTAAATTGTGGGGTAGGTTTATATTTTTAAGAAGCTGTTAGCACTGAGTATTGTAACCCTAGATATTATATTTTTCTGTTGGTTTTAATGGCCTTCCTCCTCTTTTTTAATTCCAATTATACTTCTACATATCTGCATCTTTAATAAATGTTTATTTGACTCTTAATAGTAAATCTGGCAAAGGACAGAGTAAAACCAGGACAGTTATTTCAGCCTGACAGGAAGGTTTAGGTTGCTTAGTCAGCTAAGCATGTATTATTAACAAAGTTCTATATCTCATAAAGAATGTGGGAAGCAATTAGGATTACTGCATTTGTGGAAGAAATCACTCAGAATTTTTGAGTCATGATACAAACAGTTTCCAAACCCAAATATTCTTATATGACTCTGCAGGAGAACAAGGTCTGGTAACAATATTGTTCTGTGTTGCATCAGGAGATCTCTAAACACTGTGCCCGTACTTGAGGAAAAACTGCTGCATTGAAATGTTCATGAACATAGGACAGAATAAAGCTCTGGCCCAAGGATCTTGTGAGGGATCTACCCTTCATCAGGGCAGGCTAATTGAAACATAAGATAATTTGTATTTTCAGAGAACTAACAGGGAAAGTTTTTTGAAAATACATTCTCTTCTGGTGGAAGAAGGGTGCAGCTGAATGCTGTGGCTTGAAAGTAAACTTGCTTTTGAACAAACTCAGTTTAAAGAGTTAGGCTGAATATTTTAACAGAGAGCTATCAGATGGGCAATTCACTACAGAAGTGGGGAATCCCTACTGTATTTGATAACCATCACACTGGTTCCTCCAGCTCTTATGCAAGTTGAATTTTCTACAGTTTTAGGAAAAGAATTGCCATACTAATAGTGGTATCTTCACTTTTTAGAAATGGAGCAGCAGGAACAGTGAACAGAGGTGAGTGTTACCTTCCTACAAAGGGCGACAGAATAAGTTGGGATTCTTCCACCTGAAAAAACAATAAATGACAGTTATCTTCAGTTCTTGAATCACCTGGAAAGTTTAGAGGGGGACCAGCCTTTTTTTTCTTTTCCGTTAAAAGTATGAAGAGGCATTGCATAGGGACAGCGTGTAGTAAGCTTAAAACAGAGTAACAGCTTAGTCCTTGATGTGTGCAGTTAACCTGGGAAGCTTCTTGCCACAGGATGTTGTGAATGCCGAATACCTGTGTGTATATGAGGATATGGTGCAGGTCTAGAGAAGGAGCTGTTGAAGGTTACTAAATGCTTAGAAACCCACCTTTATCCCAAGAAATCCCTGAGCTGCTCGTTGTTGAGGCCTGGGAGAGTATTCAGGGAGGTGAAGTGCTGCTGTGTCTTTACTTCAGTTTGATGTTTCAAGCCAGAGCCAGACAAGTGCAGCCTGGTTTGTCAGCTGGGTTTGTTTTTTGGGTGGGAGGGGGGATGCTAATAGAACTGGTAAAAAAAGAGACTGGCACAGCTTGTGTTCTAGGTTGGTTGTGTGCTGCTAGTGATGTGCAGCATGCACGTCTTGCTTGCTGAAGGCACTGCATTGGGCTGCAGAAGTATGCAGGCTGTTGACTTGAATTTGAAGAGGGGTGGCGAGTGCATTTCTAGAAACTACACAGGTAGGAAAAGTGGTGTGAAGATGAATGTTGTAAGCAGAGAAGCTGACTTTCCCCTTTTCTCTGTGGCAAACGCTGTTCCTGCTATTATGGGATAGTAGGTTTTGTTGTGATACAGAGACTGCCTTACTGCTGATAGCCTACATCTTATTTGTGTTAGTTTCCCTCCTTTGAAAGGGTGCTTCTTGCTTTGTAATGGACTCTAACTTGAGCTAAAATGGGTGATAAGCTGATGCATGAACAGTAAAACCTCACTCCAAAGCTTTTTCAGACTAAAAATGTCATGGCCTATGTGAGGTTCATACTCCTCAGAAGTATTCAAAACACTGGTCTTATTTTAGGTCCTCTCTAAACATTTAAAAATAACTCAAAAACAGGGCTCACTTCTGGATGCTTCACCCTTGGAAGTCAGCTCTTGCACTTGGTTTTAGATGCTTACCCAAATGTGCAGAGGGCACAGTACAGAACAGCCCTAGTTGTTCCTTTAAACTTTTAATTTCAGAAGGAAGAAAAGAATGTCAGTCTCTCTCTTGTTTTGTCTCTAGAGACATGGGGTCTGCTGTTAGGCAGTATTCTTTTGAGTTTTGAGGGGGGTGGGTTTAAAATTTTTGTTGATTAGCTGTGCTGCTGTGATCCCTGGGGAACAGCTTTGCAAAGCTGACCGGTAGTGGAACTGTAGTGCTGTGTGGCTCTTATGACTGAAAACTGAGTTGTTGTATTTTGGGAAGCTATAGCCCCTCTCCAGGGACACAGAAACAGTCTTGTGTGTGCACTGTGTGCTGGAGTGAACATTGCTCCATGGAGTGGCTGAGGAGTTGGGTGCTCAGATTACAGCTGTGGGGAATACAGACAGGCCTGGGGCTGAGGGAGAATCCAGGTGGAATACATACAGGATTAGGACCAGGGTCATGTTGAGGAAGACTGGCACCAGGTGGAGGGGACTGAAGTTCCTTTCCTGTTCATTGCTCACCTATTCTCTTGATTTTGTCAACTCTGATGCAGGAAGAAATTTCTATTCCAAACTCTAAGCCTCATCATTGCAGAGTAGCAATGGGCTCAGTTGTTACCCATTTACAGAGTATCTTTCCTGGTTTGTTCTCAGTTTCTCAGTTACTCTTTTCATCAGTAACTTGGCTCAAGCAGCGATTCTCTGTCAGCTTGCTCCTGTCTCTCAGCTGGACCTGTCTGCCATTCACCAGATAGTCTGTCCAGATTAGATTTAGTTTGAACCCATCTTTAGCTGGTATGATCTTTTCTATTCCTAGCTCATCCATGATTTTAACTAGTGTATTTCCCACTAAGCCCTGAGAAGATTTAAACTACAGCTTTTTTATGAGGCTGAATTTGTGTCAGCCCCACCGTGAATTCCTGTGTTGACATTGTGTGGCTGATTGCTCAGTTTGGTCCATGTATGAGTCTGAAAAGTGCTGTCTGAGCCACACTTTTGTGGGGTTTTGATTAGTTACTGATGTGTGGCAGAGTAAACTGTTTCCCAGAGGAGGGCACAGTCCCTGCCATGTGTAGCTTAAAATGACAGAGGAAGGATGCCTGGAACTGTCTGCAAACAGAACTGTGCTGACCACAGGCTGTGGTTTATCCTTCTAGCACAGATGTGCATATTTCTTCCTTGTTTCTTTGCCAGTCTCTCTGTTCTGTCAAGCTGTTCCTTCTAGCAGAGGAGCAGCCACTCAGCTGTAGAACTCAGTGCTGTTTCTAACAAACTACTGTAAATCTGGTTTTCCTGTCTCCTGGGCACTTTTTTGCCCAGGGGTGACCTTGGACAAAAGCATGGTCTCGAAATGCCAGCCGTCAGCCAGTTGTACTGGCTGCAAATCCTGCTTATAGCAGTTTGCATTTCAGATTGGCACTGCAGACCTGTTCATCTCTACTGCCCTAGGGTGAAGGTCTGGGCTTCCCTGAAAGGGGAAAGGATGAGCCAGTCAGTCCTGCTCAGCTAGTGGATGTCAGACTGTGCAGGTGGGAGGGTAGCAAACCAGATGAAGAGCAGTCTCAAACAAAAAGTCTTTAAAATTCATGGCTTTCATGAGCAGGTTCATGGCTTTCATGATTCTGAACCTTTGTGCCTCTAGGACAGCGCCAAAGAAGTTTTCTGAGCCCTGAACCAGGAGCTCAAATATTTTGCCCGAAAATGTTAGGGTCTCTTTAATCTGAGTGAACAGAAACTCATGTTTGTAAAGCCACTTGAAGGTATAAGATTTCTTACTGGGAATTTTTTCTTGTTATAAAATTCCTTGTTCTGGATAGGACACAACTAGATGTCTGCATGTTAACAAAATACCTGGAGACCTCTTGCTCTGTATGGTTTATTTCTCCAAGTACCTAATCTTGCAGGGTCCCAGTTTCTGCTTCCTTTGCCACTTAATTTTCCTGTTGTTTATTTTCACTCCTCCAGGCTGTGGATCCACTGTGGTATGAAGGGAGAACATTGCCTGATGGCCTGTGCACAGCAATAGTTCTCTTAACCCTCTCTAGATGCAGTCTGGTGATCTGAATTTTATACTTGAAACAACTTTCAGGTGTGGGCAGTGTCTGGCATGGAGGGCTGTGATTGTACAGTAGAAGAATAAGGCTGCATGGCTGCTGCCAGCCTGTGACTCCTTGAGTGCCCTTCCTGGATGGTTCCTGGGCCACCATTCCATGCTGGACTCCACCTGAAAGCACTGAATATCCAGCCTGCATGGGACAGTCTTTGTTCAGAGCTGTTGAGATTGGGGTGAAGTTGATCCTGGCTCTCAGGTCTGTGCCCAACCTGTTCAGCCTTCTGCAGTAGTGTGGGGGGAGCTGTTGCTTCTTAGATGTGTTATGTAGGTGTGAAGCTTTCCAGGCTTGGGAAGGTCCCTAGGCTTTTTGAACAGCATGGTGTGTTGTTATCTGTTACTGGCTTTATGAAAGCCTTGGCATTGGCTTCCTGAGTTGGAAGAAAATGTCTGGTCACCTCAATTTGGATCATTATCTAACAGACCTTTGTAACCTAATTGCCAGACTGTTGAGCCTAGTACTTCACAGCTAATGGCTGAGAACCTTCCAGGCTGAGGCACTAATTCATGGAAGATAATTGATCAAAGCGTCATTTCTGATAATGCTTTAGCATAACTTGAGTAATACAAGGTAGAATACACCTCATCTTGGTTTGAAGGCACAAGCAGATTGTGGTAGTGATGTGGAGTTCTGTTTATTCTGCTGTCTCTTCTGGTTGGGAGGGGATAGGTACTACTCATGTGGCTGCATTGCATTAAATGTATTTGCATGTTTCTGCCTGTATTCATGGCTATAGCCAGAACTGCTGACACTCTTGGAGTGAGAGGGGAAGACTGACAAATTGCTCTCAGGTTGTATGGTTCTGCAGAAGACTGAGGAAGGACAGAAAAGTGAGTTTTATTTGAAATTAGGGAAAACACCAAGAAGGATTCTTCTGTCCACCCAGGGCATATTAGTTCTTTATAGATCTTCTGTAAATCTGAGACTTAAGAGATGTCAAGAAAATTTCTGTAACAGAACAGAGCATCCTGCACTGCTCAATGTCTGCAGAGCAAAGTAATTTATTTAAGGCAGGCTACAGTGTTTATTATTTCTCATTTGCATCTTGACAACTGGATGGTGGAGCTTGGGATGTGGTCCTTGTGTGTCTGCCTGTGGTCTGTACCACTGCTGGCATGAACTCCTTCTGTGGTTGGCCTCTGTTCTCCCTTCCACTGTGCAAACCTGCAGGGCTGATGCTGGCATGGAGACCATGGAGTTTCCTCTTAGAGTGCAAGTATAGGACTGGTGCTTTTTCATAAGAGTTTATGATGTTTGAAGCTTCTCTTCTCTCTTGGTGGGTTACTCCAAGGTCGGGCTGGATGCAAAAGAACTTGCCTTGGGGATGTGGCCTTTGCCTCTGTGAGAGCTTGGTTATGGGTCACAGTCCTGTCCTCTGGGAAGCATGTGCTGGTTGCAGAGGTCTTTGCTCTCCCTTCTGCAGGGCAAAAAGAATTACATTGAGATCCTGTGCTGTCCTGGTTGCTTCTGGATGAAACAGCTGGGCATTTCTGCTTTACAGGGATTGGCACAAAACGGCTATGGCAGAGCAGGATTCTGGCTTTTGTAGCCAGTGGAGCCAAGGCTGAGAACAGGAGGATCCTGGCTGGGGCTGGGTGAGGTGCCCCTAATAACAGGGAGGGCAGTGTGGTTGGGAAGGTGTGCCTTGTTTGAGGTGGAGGCCAGCAAAACATGAATCACATCTGTTTGAAGTAGTGATGAAATCCTAGATGAAGGTTTTCTGTAATACCTGGCCAAACAGTCTGGTGTGCTCCAGCTTTCCTTTCTCCCTGCTTAGAACGGATGGTCCTGACCTACTTTTAGCAATCGTGGTTGTGCTTAGCGCTGCCCAAGGCTTGGCTGCTCCGATGACACACATGGATCTGCTGTGTTCACTCTGAGTGAGGAGTTTCCACCAAATGCTTGGCAGACAGGGAAGAGCTGTTCCTGAAAGAGGGACTGTGGGTGCACTGAACTGGGATCTGCCACTTCTGTGCTCTGTGGCTCTGGCCCTGGGTTTGCTTTCCCATGGTGTGCATTAACTTTTGAGTTGCACTGTCAGGATTCAGTTAGATGGTATCTAAATGTTAACATGAGCGATACTGCCTTTAGAAACAGCCAGAGAGGGTAGGCTTCCAGCTTTCTAAATATGTGATTAGGCAGGGCTGGAGTTCATTCTTAATATTTAAAAATAAATAAAGTCTATAAATGTACTATAAAATAGATGTTTAAATAGAATATCATCCTGGGGCAAATTGCACAGCTCTGTGTAGATCAGTGTCCTGCCTTTGACAAGATCCAGAAACAGATGCTTAATGAAGATTGTAAGAAACAGGGCATGTATAATGTGGTGGGTTTGTTTTGGGTTTTTTTTCATTCTTCCCCCCCTCCATTTGCCTCCCAGCTTATACCCATCATCAGTATAGGGCCCTGCTTGGTGAGGAGTTGTATCTCATCATCTGATCTTGACTACATCTACTCTCCATTAATTTATATAATCCCTCTTCTCACGTGTTTATGTTTCTGATCTCCATGACATCCTACAGCAGTGAGCTCTACAACTCAATTATGCATTTTAAATGTTACTTGAAATATTCTACATCCAATGACAGTGTCCCTGAGCTGACTTAAAACAGTCGTCTGTAACTTCGGTAAGTGCTCTCTTGTTTCTGCACTGTAAAATATGGTAGTATAACCATCTAACTCCATCAATAACTCCATGTTTTCAATCTTGACACTGTCATGTTTCAGACCTCTTGACTTTTCCATATCTTCCCCCTGATTGTTTCTTTGTTCATCCAAAGTCCTACTCTGCTTGATCTCTCCTTATATGGAAGCTGCTCCATGCTTTTGGTCATCTTTGTTGTCCCTTTTGTTATTGTCTTCTTTTTCAGATGCAGGAATCAGAACTGCCTTCAGCATTCCACAGCATAAAGGGGATATGTGTTTTCTTTCCTAATTACTCCCAAGCCTGTATTTGCCTTTTTGCTTGATACTCAATATTGAACTAACCTATGAAGTTTTCAAAGTTTTTCTGAGTGATAATAGCTAGTTTTGATCCTGTTGTGCTTACGTACTTAGAATATTTTTGTTGGTTTTGGTATTTATTGACATTGTGTAGTTACTTTCAAGTGCATGATTTCTCTTACTTTTTACAGTCTTCTCTGAATTTGGTTGTGATTACTGATTTTTTTAATAATAAAATTTGCCACTTCTAGACATATTCCATTTCTCAGATCTTATGTGAATGTAGTGAACAGTGCAGATTGCAGAGTAAATTCTTGGCAGATCTCACTGATAACCCACATCTGACAAGGAAACACCTGTCTTTTAACTACTTATTAAATCATGATAGGGACTGTGACTTTCATTCCACAATAGCTTAACCTTTTTTTTAAGAGTCTTAGCTGACAGTTCTTTTAAAATCAATTTAGTTAATATTAACCAGATTGAAAATTGTCTCTTGGGTCTCAGTTAAACAGAAATGGGAAATCTGTGCTTGGAATTTCCTGGGTGCTCCTGGGTCCTGCTGTTTCTCTCTGCTCCACATATTCATCAATATTTTGGGCAACAATTGGCTTCTTGAACCCATGCAAGCAAAGTTGTTTTTATGTGAGTGATGGGCTTAGATTTATGTAGATTATCGTAGAAATAGAGAATTTGTTCAGCAGAGCCAATTGGATGGCTAACTTGAGTGAGCCCTGCTTTTCTAGCAGGGTTTTATTACAGCTGTAAACCTGTCTAGGCTCTTTGGATATATTCTAGGAGAATGGGATATTTTTTCCTAACTAGGTTTTTTCTTCTTTTTTTTTTTTCCCTAATTGAAAGACTATTTAAGTCACTGATGGTATTTGTCCACATGCAAACGTGACATGTGATGTGGCAGCTAAAAGATCAAGGGGTCCTTGCATGGGTAAATGGAGAACTGGTGGGTTCAAACTGAGGAAAATAACATTTGCTCTGAGTATACAGTATTAGCCAAAGGAGTGCCTGTCCAGGTCAGGTCCTGTCAAAAGGGAATGCCTATCCAGATCAGGTAGCTAAAAAAGTAGGATGTTGACAAATTTGGATGAGCTCAGAGAGCTACTAGAAAAATTAAGTATTTCTGACTGAAGAAGCTCAAACCATTTAATGTATCCATCCAAAGGATTACACGTGGCTGCAATCTATGCTTTGGGAAAGCTCAAAGCTGGCAGGATGTGTAAGGGAAGGATTGCATTATGCTTGTCTGCCCTTCATCTACTTCTTAGGCGTCTATTATTGTCTGCTGCTGCAGCTAGGGTTTCTGTGTAGGTGGACCTCTGTCAGAGTTAGAATAGCTGTCTTTATCTTCTTGCCCAAGGAAGATTAAGAAGGAGGATTAGTTTTCAAACTGTTCATGCAAAAAGTGACTAGAAGCTTCTTTGACTAGGAAGATTTTGTGGCAAGCAAAGTTAGACAATATGACAAGGCATTTTATTTGGGGTAAAGAGCCCGCAGGCATCAGCTTGCGGTTTAAGGTGGTAGTTTCTGTAACATAGAAGCCCTAAGAAAGCACCCTGGTATCACTAGGAGACTTTAGTCAGGAGCTCGTGGGCTAGAAGGGATATTTAATGGTGTTCTGTGGTTTGATTACACAGAAAGTTGGAGCAGATCCTAAAGGACTTTAATCTTCAAATGTTTAACACTGGCAGAATGTTATCTTTTGGTTGTGTTAAGATGCTGTGAAACTATCAGCTGGCTTGATTTCCCCTTTTAAAAATGCACATGCAACATGGTCTTAAGTTCACATTGAGTTAGTGTTTGGGAGGATAATAAAGTGGAAAAGTCAACCCTTGATTTGCAGTGATGGAGTACATATGAAGAAAGCTTCTTCAACAGTAAGCATCTCATGGTTGCTTTATATTCCTTGTAAATGTTTGTGTAGTTGGTCTTGGTTTGTAAAATGTTCACTATTTAACACTGTATTAATCATTAACACTTCATTAACTGGTTGTACTGGAAGTTTAGTGTTTATAACACATTTTCATCAGTGCAAGGGTAAAGTTTGGTTGTGCTAGAGCTGTTTAGAGGAAATACCTGCCTACTACCATCAGTACAGCTGAAATTAATATTTAGGTAGCCCCAGAGATGTAGAAGCACTTTCTGAAGTTTTCCAAAGAGTAATATGCAAACATTATTAAAATATCGCTTGGTTGACCATATTTTGTGCAACATTCTTTTAGTAAAGTACCTTGCAATGTTCAGAAATAACTATCAAGGGTTTGGAAAACATGATTTTCCCAGGTATTTATCTAAGAATGTTGTTAATTCTGTAGTACAGAATTTCTGCCACCTTGACATTTCATATTTGATATTGTCTTCAAGGGTTTGGGGTTTATATTATAAGTCATTTTGACCTCAGCTTTGGTGTTATTCACATCTGGTATAACAAAGCTCCCTTGTCTGTGCCAGTCCTCCTCTGACAGGATTGCTTGGACTTGGGATTCTCCTTGGGGTCAATTTTACTTTGAAAACAGAGGTTTGTGTTCATCTCTGCCAAAGCTGCTTGCTGCAAGTCATCTTAAACAACAGAGCAAGGAACTGGCCTGGTAGTAGTAAATAAGACTCAAAAAGGATTTATTTATTTAATTGGAATGCCATCTTTCACAGCAGAAAACAGCAAGTCTCTGTTGAGCATATGAAGCTTAGAAGGGGGCTATAACTCCGGGCTTTTGTGCAGAAAACATAACAGTGGTCATCTTCCTGCTGCTGGGCCAATTGAATGTGCTGGAGCACAAGGGTCATGGTGCAGCTGGAAGAATGGTGCTTTTAATTTTTAAATCTTTTAGTGCTCACACTGTGGGTTGGCTCTGCAAATGATGTGGTGGAAATTGCAGGTGCAGATTTCAGAGACCTAATTTTTTTCTGAGGCTTATTCTGCTGGGTTTGGTGGTGAGTATGAAATTTAGCCTAGAAGTTGGAACATTAGCTGACCTCTCTACATAGAGGTGTTATTAGGGAAATAATCTATGAGGATTGGAATAATCTCTGTGTTGATATGCTGTTAAAATGTGCCCAAATGAGTTCTGGGTTTGTTTCTTTATTAAATAAGTAAAGTTTCTCAGAGGGATACATGAGGTCAGAGAGGTAAAAATAGTGCTACAGAAAACATGGTATTACTTCACATTTTAAGTAACACAGTAGTGCCATTGCTTTAATGTTACTGGTTGTTGTTATGTGGCTGTGATATAAGTATTCTGTGGGAGAATTGACTAATCCTCCAGCCCTTCTGTTGTGATCCAGATTAAATAAATGAAACTCAGCAGTATTATTTGGATATTAATATTTTATGGTGAGTTAGAGGCAATGTTCAGAGTATTGTCTAGACCATTTTCCTATCTAACAGGAATTCATCAAAAAAATGGAATATTTAAAAGAATCTTTAAACCTTGGCAGTTGCATTCAGAATTAAAGGCTACACACTTTTAGTGCAATCTGTCAGCAACAGCTGTTTTATACACTAGCAGTGAGCACAGGAAGCAAAATGGTTCAGTAAATCCATAAAGAGCTCCATAGTGCAGCCTGTCATGAAACCATCAGATTTAAATGTAGGTTATCCTCCTCCTTCCTGTCCTCCCAGAGAGGTTGTGATGGGCTTAACTGAAAGGCAGGCACAAAAAAGGCAGTGATGCCTGTGCTTGAGAAACAACTTGGAAAATTGAATCAAAAGATGCTGCTGGCTTTTTTTTTCTTCTCTATTCTCATGTAGGGTACAAATGCTTCTAGCTACTGATAGCTACACAGTCCTGCTCATTTCTAATGTATGTTTGCTCACCTAGCAATAAATACAAGTTCATTTGCTAATAGGTCTTTACCAAAGAGCAACAAAGAGCACTATATTCAGTGTTTATCAGTTGTGTAGGGTGATTAGAACCAGCCTGCAGAACATGCTATACTACCGTTCTGTTTTGTTTTCTCTGTTCACACAGAGCCATGAGCACCAGTTTCTTTACCTGGATCACGTTTAAGGACTAGCTCTTAACAAAGTGATTTCCAAGAGGGTATTGGTGATTGAAAGAGTAGCTAGATGTTAGAGCCTTGACCACACCAAGATCTGATTATGGTCTTCTGGAATGAAGGACTAGTTGATTTTCCTACCACTTTCCAGTAGAGGTGCTCCAGTAGGTAAAATGCTTTCAGTGACACATTTGGGGTAGGTTCATACAGATCGATGAGCTTGTAACAAGATCCATGTTGCTGCAGTAGTGTCATGTGCTGGGCTTTGAGCTGAAGCACTGGTTAGTTCTGCCCTGGCGGTTGCCAATGGGGCTCTGTGGGACACAGAGCAGTCCTGCAGCTTGTAGGCATAACCTCTAGCCAGAAAGCCACTGTTTTGGAATCCATACATCCTGGAGACACGTGCCAATTTTACTGTGTAAGTGCTGGCAGAAGAAGGTTGCAGTAGCTCAAAAGAAGATTACAGATTCCTCAGAGTGGTGTAGTATAATGACGTCTTGTGATTCTCAGCTGCTTCCAGATCAAAGATTCTCTTCTCCATGTCATTGTTGCTGTTTACAACATAGTCAAGCTCCTGCTGTTGGATGGCCATCAGCCTGTTGTTTTGTTTGCAGGCATTTTCAGCTTTGAAACTGAGGAGACTCCAGACAGTCACACAACAAGCCATCATGACATCTGCATGATGGCACTGCAGAGGTATAGAGACAGTTGTGTGGTTAAGGGGACCCTTAAATCAAGCTCTCTCTCCAACAGAAATGGTGAAAAAGCATTAAAAATAACCAGCATGTTGGAGTTGCAGCAAGATCTTTTTTGCTCATGCAAACCTGAGGAGTTAGAGTCAAATCAGGTCTCCTTTCTTCAGTCTGTGTGTATCTACTTGCTGGCTTTTCCCATGTAAGGTCTCCCACAGGATGAGCGTTTCTCTCAGGTGCTACAATGTACTCGCTTACCACCCTGGAAAAGAGACTCCTAGGGTAGTTCAGAGCTGTTTGCCAGTCTGGGTAAAGCAGAGTGTGTTCATAGCTCTAGAGCAGAAAGCACTAAGTGTCCATTATCAGGGCAAACAAAAGCCCCAGTGTGCACGTAGCCTAAACACGGCGGTGGTGCGGTGTGAATCAGCGGCTGTGTGCTCGGGGGAGAGCTGCCAGCCCAGAGCCGGGGCATTCCTGCGCCCGGGCATATCCTGACAGTGCTGCCTACTTACCTACAAGAACCGTGTGAAGTGGAGCTTTTCCAGAGCTTCACAAAGCCTATATTTAATAAAGTGTTGTTTTTATAATACCTTCCATCCGCTGGATTTCACAAGTAAACTAATCCTCTCAACTGGTCTTTAGGTAGAGCAAAGATGCCAGTTTTACTGACAAAGGAGCTGGAAAGCAGACTTCTGTGGGTTTTTTGGTTTTTTTTTTTTGCAATAGCAGGGGAGTAGAAGATGGATCTGGAGTCTCACAGCTATTGTTCTCGGCATTGCTACTGTGTTTTCTGCACAATGTGTGCTGGGCAATTTATAGAATGAGTGTAAAATACAGTTTGTGGGTTGAGAAGTTTGTGACCTAAGTTGGTTAAGTCCTGCAGTAAATGCTGGAGTAGTTACTCTTGAAATGCTGCAGACCTTTTTCTACCTCTGTGCTTTAAGCACTTCTGAGCTAAAAGCATTTTGAACTTACCAGGAAGACCCAAGAGGGCTGATGCCCTAGGAAGGAAGTGATGATAGTTTTCTTAACTTTAACTACAAAATTAATATCACCCCTGAGGAGCTGAGTTGCTGAGTTGCCAAAGTGAGCACAGCAGATTACAGCAGGAGATACTGTACTCATCAGCTCTCCGTGGAGCCTCTGACCCAGCTTGGCAGCTGGAGAGCTCTGTGCAGCTTTGATACCCTGTCTGCAAGAGGGAGGGAGGGGAGGAAGGAAGCATTCACAGCTGCATCACCACCTACTTCTCAATTTAAATGAGGTGGTACTCATCATAATTTATTGAGTACTTGCAGCTGTTTCCCTTTGTCCATGGGGAAAGTGTTAATCTAAATGTTGCAGGTACTTACTACCACTTTTCCACCATGCCGTGGGGTTCCCCATGTTGTCCAGAACACTTGTTCTCATCCATGGCAGGGCTTGAGTAGATCATAGTAGGTTTCAAAAAGAGTTGGTCTAAATATCCTCTGGAGAGGAGCTGAACAGATCTAATGGTTCCCTGTGTCTGTCCAACATCCACCCTACCTGGACTTGCTTGCACTTTGAGACATGGGACAGGTAAGGAATGGGGCATTGTGCACAAAACATGTTTAAATCATCTTTCACAGTACTGGGAGAAGTGCTGTGGAGAAATGAGTGCCAGTAAGAGACTTCTACCCCAGAGAATGCAATAATGGGTGAACAGGTAAAGGTGGTCTCCCCCTCACCTGGGTGTGCTGTGTAACTTCCCAAGGAGATTGGGTCCCACAGATTCTGGCTTGACACGACTGGGGACAGACTGATGGCCCCAGGGGGAAGGCAGTGGCAGCTGATCTGACTGAAACGCCAGAGGCCTCATCCTGGCACTCAGGTTCTGCTTGGGTGGGTAATGTTCAGTGGCAGAGATGGCATGGGAAGGTTTCTTTTGAAGCATAAATGGAACAGCTTTAGACCCACAAGAGGCTGTTGATAGCCATAAATGATAACAAAGAGATGGTTTAATTATGGTATCTAGATCAAATACAGAGTGAAGGGCTTGTAAGTTTGCTCCAAGTTGGATCTCAGCTACAGTTTATTTAAACAATGGTCCTGCAGGTTGTCTTAGTGATTTGTTTTACTGAGGTGTTGGTTATTAACACTGTATGCAATGTGCTGGCTCCTATGGAAATTTGGTCCTGTCCTGGAGAACTTCCAATACAGCATCATAGCTCAGCCCTGCAACAGTCAAGTTAAATGTGGATTTTTCTGATGTTACACAAGTGATCAGATTCAATGTTGCATATACTTGCAGTATTGTAGCTTCTCCTGAGGATGCTGTGCCTGTCATCTTTGTGTGGAGATGACTGAATTAAATCTCTGATATCCCTGAAGGCCTCTTGCTCTGGGTGCTATTGAAGGATTTTGAGTATTAATCTTTACTCCTGGCTCCAAGGAGTTATAACAGCCTTTCCTCTTTTGCAGAGTGTTTACCATGCCTCTGGGAACGTTCCTCCTTCCCGTTCTCTGTTTCTTGGGAGCATCAATTCCCCGGGGATTGCAGTATGTCACATTCTCACACAATGCTACAAAATTCCTCCACCTGTCCATGGACTTGGAATCTGGGACCATTTACTTGGGGGCCACCAACTTTCTCTTTCAGCTGACATCCGACCTGCTGTTGGAGAACATGGTTCAGACTGGACCAGTTCTGGACAGCAAGGATTGCCTCCCCCCGGTCTCAAAGCTGGAGTGCCCTCAGGCACACCACACTGACAATCACAACAAGCTGCTGCTGGTGAACACTGTGCAGAAGGAGCTCATTGTGTGTGGCAGCGTCCACCAGGGAATCTGTGAGAAGAGGAGCCTGGCATCCATCGACCACGTCCTGTTCCGGCCAGAGAGCCCTGGTGACACTCAGTACGTTGCTGCCAATGATCCCAACATCACCACCGTGGGACTCATCGCCTACTCGAAGGATGAGGTGCCCTTGCTGTTTGTGGGACGAGGGTACACTAGCCGAGGAGTGGGAGGAGGGATTCCTCCCATCACAACCCGGAATCTCAGGGCCCACGGAGGGGATGTTCAAGCAACAGACTCTCACTCCATTTTCTCCTATGAAGAAACAGCAAAACTGGCTGTGGGCCGGCTGTCAGAGTACAACCACCATTTCATTAAATCCTTCACTTACCACAACAGTGTCTATTTCCTCTTCTACCGGCGGGACCTCAAATCCCAGTCGCGCGAGTACAAGACCTACATCTCGCGCATCTGCCTGGATGACTCCCACTATTACTCGTACGTGGAGTTACCTCTGCTCTGCCAGAGCAAAGCCAACACATACAGCTTGCTGCAGGCAGCCTATGTCACCCGGCCGGGAAAGGAGCTGGCCCAGGGGCAGCTGGACACTGAGGGGGAAGTGCTGTTTGCAGCGTTCTCTGCCTGGCAGGCTTCTTCTGGGAAACTGAGTGAGGAGTCTGCGCTCTGCATCTACACAATGGAGGAGGTGGATCGCCTGACCAACTGGACTAGGGATGTGTGCTACATGAGAGATGGGAAGTCAGAAGAAGGAACAGAAGTGGCTTATATTGAATATGATGTCAGTTCCAACTGTGTCCAGCTGCCAGCGGTAAGGGTCTTGGCACTTTTGAGCAGTCTGCGGCGTGTTCTTGTGCTGCTATGTGTTCCTGAAGTTATCTTGCTTACACAGATGGATCTGGGTTAAAAGCCTTTGGGCTCAGTCTGTTGTGTCCCACATTGGCAGGATGCCTTGCAGAGGGAGAGGTGCTGTGTGTGGCAGTGGGGAGAGCATCTGGTGTAACCTGGCCCTGAGGCCTGTCTTGTAGCAATAGCACTGAAGCTACTGCTCAGGTTGTTCTTTATCTGTGTCATGTCCTGGTGTGCACTGCAGGGAAGGAGAGGAGCATGAGTACATGCTCCTGCATGTTGGGAAGGGAGTTTAAGGGATGTGCTGGGTTCCTGTTGCTTATGGTGAAGGGCACCTCACAATAGCTTCCTGCAAGGGCACTCAGGAACAAAAAGGAGCATTAGCAAAACCAAGTACCCACAAAAAGACATTCAAAACCCTCCTGGATACATTCCTGTGTGACAGGTTTTAAGGGACTCTGCTTTGACAGAGGAGTTGGACTAGATGGTCTCCAGAGGTCCTTTCCAACTTTAATAATTCTGTGATTCTGTGAAAATTGCACTTTCCTATAGACTGCTTTAGTCCTGCAGAATTTTGGGCCTAAGAAGGACCTTCTCCTAAGCTGGCTTTTTTTCTCCAGAGCTGTAAGAGGTGATAATCCTCTAAGTTCAGTGACAAAAGCATGATGGGATATTGCAGGATAAAAATGTGACGTAAAGTAGCTGTGACCCTGAATTCTCACCATCTGGCAGCCACACTGGCTGCAAAATCAGGGACAGTAATACAAACACAAGGCAGCAGCTCTCTCATGGATGTGGTGTCCCAGCACAGGGCTCTGTGACTGTGAACAGCCTGTTTGCACCAAGCGTATTTCAGGTCCTTAGCAGAGCAGTATGTTATCTTGTGTCTTCCCTCTACAGAGCAGAAAATTGCCTCTTCCCAGCCTAGTGCTGCAAAGAGCAAAGTGGTACCACAGAGTTTTGAAATTTCTGGGGTTGGGTTGTGTGGTTCAAAACCAGTCTTAAAATTATGGTTTTCCTTTCAGTAAATAAAGCTGACTGTAGGGTACTTGTGGGACAAGGGAAGGGTAAAGAGCAGACTTGGAGCAGGATGAGTGTAAGGGTAGGAGGAGTATGTAAGAGTTGGGAAGCAGGAGACTGCCCAGCTTGATGTCCTGTTTTCACTGTATTTCTTAGGCATGCCCCATGAGTCCTTTGAAAGGCCACGTGGAAGGACTTGTCACAAGTGATTTTTAGGGCAGCTTAAGGGAGTTAAATGTCAAACAGGTATGAGCAGATGAGAAAAATCCTTCATTCAAAATGATGTAGAGTACCCTTATACTGCTTGATCCAATGGAGAAGTGGATGCACAGGGTGGGAGGAAAAGGCAGTGTCTGTCTGATTCCTGGTGCACGATCCCAGAGTCCCAGCTGGGTGGTTTGGCTTGTGAGGGCTGACCATAGTTTGGTGTCTTATTAACAAGTGTGTCCGATGATATGTAAATGTCCTAACAAACCTGATCCTTCACCATTCAGCACATGGTAGCGGTTGTCATTCAAATTGTATCTAACATCGTGTAAAGGCCTGTGGCAACTCTAGCCTGCTCCAGTCAGGGCTGAGTGGAAGCTGCTGTCAATGGACATTTTATGCAGGAACAGTTTTAACTCGTTTTCAATGGTGGCAGCTTGTGCTGGATGTAAGGATAGTGTCAATTAATTTCACTTTTTTCTGCCTTCAAACCAACTGGTGCGTAAGGTATGCCCTTTTCCTTGGTTAGCTCTGCCTGTGTGTTTCAGCTCAAAAAAGGGAAGCTAAAATGGAGTTTTACAGTTCAATACAGTCTCTTCAACTGGGAAAGAAAAACCACAGCTTGTTTCTCTAAGAATTTCAGACACAGTTCATTTTTTTCAGCTTGCTGGAGATTCGTTAGTTATGAGATGCAGGAGGCTATGTAGATGCCATTTAGTGACTTGATAAATTGGAAGTGTGAAACACATTTCAACAAGGCTTGGGAAGGCTGCCTGTCTTCTGTGGGTGTAGTTTCCAAGGCCTGAATCTTGTCCTTTTGTTTTTAGTCATCTTCATGCATAGATATAGCTTGTCCTATTGTTGTTTCCTACCTGTGCAGATAGGATACACACAGCAGAATTCACAGCAGCAGCTGCTGCATTTCATTAAGACACTGGATGATCCCTCAAGTGCATTTTCTGCAACGTTGCCAAGATGTTATTCATTGCTAGCAATTCAAACAGCTTCTATGAAAATTTATATAAGTACTTTTTACAGACAGCCCCTGCGAGGCCACGACTGGGCTGTGGCAGTGCTGGGAGAGTTTGCACAGGTCACGTTGGTTCATGGTAGATAAATGTTGTGTGTGAAGTGACTTGCCCTTGGCATCACAAACAGGCAACAGCAGTGCTGAGCACGACTGGCTTACAAATATTTCTGACTTGTATGTGGACTTTTCTTAAGCAGTCTTTAAAAAAATCAGCCACTAGTGAGGTCATTAGGCTCCAGAATTTGTACAAAGGTTGCAAAGGATATCTAGAATCCCATTCAAAATAAGCATTTAATGTTTTGTAGCATGGAACTTTGGCAGTGGCCTGCTTCCTGATAAAACTTATAGGAATTGGATAGCTGGAGAAATAGAAATCTTTAAGTTACAAGATGATTGGAAGAAACTTAAAAATTAAATGACAGGTGGTAAGAAAAACATATGCCACTAAAAATGTATGATAGTTTAGAAGATGGTAAAAACCAGCAATCATTAAAAGCTATAACCTCCTCAGACTTTGTCATAACCTTACACCAAGTGTGCAGAAAAATCATTGATGTAGTATTTGAAAGGAAAACAATAAAGCACTGGACTGAAAGCAGTGCTAGCCTAACTGGCATGGTTTGTTAATGGAACTGCTGTGTCAAGCCTTGCTTCCCTGCTAAGATAACAATGAATTTGAGAAGGCGGCAGGGCTGAGCAGGTTAAATATATTTTTCTGTGGGATTTCCATAGACCTTACCAAAAGCTGCCAGTTCCTTCTAGTTTCTCCAGGAAGCAGTCAAGTATTTAAAAAACAGACAAAGCCAACAACAACACTCACACACAAAAAAATTAATTAAAAAAACGTGGGAGGAGAGGGGAGAAATCCCATGGAAAACCTGGCCCTCAGTGAGTGGAGATAAGCAGATGCCTCAGGAATGCCACGATGTGCTGTTATCATGGATCTCTGACCGGGGCAGTTCCATTGCCTGGTGCTGCTTGGTACCACGCAGCCCGAGCTGCCAAGTGCAAAGCCACAGACATCAGACAGAAGGAATATGTAACCCTGCTCACAGGGAGTCTCTTGCCTGAGGCAAGAGAGAGAGCTGGAGTCAGTATGGACCACACAGTTAATGCGCTGCTCCACGCTCTGCTTTGTCAGAATAATTAGTGAGGGGCTGAAGAGGAGAGAGAAAACATTATCCATAAGGGATTTCACGATGAAAATCTTGAATTTACACAAGCCACGTTGTTTGAAGACAAGCCACTGATCAATTAAAAAATGGTGTTTTAGATATTAATTGTTGGGTGAACAATCCTGCATTCAGTCTGCAAAAGGGTACTGTAAAATTGAAATGGACATGGAACAAGGCACCAAGAAAGATCTAAAGCAACAGAGGAACTATCCTAGACAAGACTGAATTTGTTACTTAGGAAAAAGATGAATCATAATGGGATATCTTTTCTCTGCACATAACAAATAATAAATAAGTTGGCAGCTTTCATTGCCCCTCTTTAGAATGCAGTAAGTGAAGGTTTGGTGGCAGTGGGAGTGAACTGGAACAGAAGAATGACTGTTTCTGCACAGAGCAGTGGAGTTAATGTTCAGAACTCTCACAAGACTTAGAAAGATTGAAGCAGTGTGCAATGATGTCTCCTGTATGTGCTCTTTGATTTCTAAGTGCAGTTAGTAAGCTCTTTGGAGCAGGTTGTGTTCCCACCCTGTGTTTATTTATGTCCTGATGTACTGGGATTCTACTTCGGGCCATGCAAATTGCTTGAGGTGAAACTTCTCACAAGGTGGCTTTGCACTGGAAACAGAAATTCTCTTCTTTGTCCTTTGTTCGGAAAAACACAATAAATCTTTCCCAAAGCAGCATCATGGCAGTGTGTAACAGTAATGTTTTTTGGAGAACTTGAGGGAGCTTCAATGTATTTCATTACTGATGCTGAATGAACTGGCTGAAATGTCTGCAGGATTCTGTGAGGGTACAAACAGCGAACATACCTAAACTAATTATTAAAATATGAGTGGTTTTGCCCTCAGTAAAAAAAACTTGGAGGGAATTTGGGTGGAAGGGGATGGTGGGAATTGTTAAATATGCTAATGTTATTTGTACCCATTTTTTTGATACTGATTTCCCTGTTCTTTCCACTCCTCCAAAAGGACACCCTGTATGCCTACCCCTGTGGCTCTGACCACACTCCCAGCCCTATGGCCAGCCGGGTACCCTTGGAAGCAGCCCCGCTCCTGGAGAGAACTGAGGCTCGTCTGACAGCTGTGGCAGTGAATGTGGAAGATGGCCACACCATTGCTTTTCTAGGAGACAGCAGAGGAAGGCTGCACAAGGTATGGTCTGCATGCAGCAAAAAGGATAAAACTAACCAAGGATGCTCAGGTAGAAGGGGGAAAAGGCAGTTTTTCTTTTTCCTTGGGAAGCTGGGTTCCTACTAAAGATTGTGATTATCAGATGGCCTCTTCTCACCCTGTACTGCCTGTGGAAAATGTAAATGCCCCAAACATGGTCACATTGCCTTTATTTATACCTGCACTGGGCCAGCAGCAGGGCTGGCGCATCCTACGTGGTTTGCACAGGTATTTCTGGGCATGTGCTTCATGCAGCTGAAGTTCTGGTGGGAGTTTAAAATCCTTGCACACAGCAGTGGTTCCAGCTTGTTCCTGTTGTAGAATGGGTGTCGCTAGTTCCTGTGGTGGTGCTCTGCCTGATCACAACTGTGACTCTCTTGCAGGTGTACTTGGGAGCCCAGGGAGAGGCACACACCTACGCTTCAGTGTCCATCCAGATGAACAGCATGGTGAGTGGAGACCTGCTGTTCGACCAGTTGCAGGAGCACCTCTTTGTCATGACCCAGTCAATGGTAAGAGCAATACAATCCCTTCCACAGAGGAGTTGAAAGCACTAGGTGTGCAGACAAACTGCTGACAGGAGCAGGGGAGGCAGGGAAACTGCACCTGGCTGAGCCTGTGCTGAGCAGCAGCTGCCTGCCAGTCTTCTTACAGGAATGGGGGCTGACCTTTCCCAAAAACTGGAGGAATCGTAGAGAAAGCCCTGTTACCCTAATCCATGGTTTATTTCCATGTGCATTTTCTGAAGTCAGTCAGGCTGTTTCAGCTGTGGTGGAGGAATGTGAACTGCAGGCTGTAAAAAGCTGCTCTGCTGGCATGAATACAAGGGACCACCAGTTCTTGGATTCTGCTGTGTGGAGCAAGAACTGTGTGGGGTAACAGTTTGCATCTCCATTTGAGCAGAAGAAAGCTTCTGGGTTTACATGTGACCCATCTTGGTTTTACAGGAGATTAAAAAGAAAAAAGAGAGATTTTGTTTAATTCAAGTGTAGCACTTGTGTTTTTAATCAGTTGAAAGATCATGCTGTTCTTCTGTAATCTACAAAAAGCAGAAATGTGTGGGAAATGTCTTCAGATAGCAGAGGTTCTCTGACCAGGGATATAATAAGTCTTGCAGATGAAATCAAGCTGTGGACGGACCCATGTGAAGCACCTTTCTCTTTACCCCTACTTTCTGTAAATCTGTTTGTGCCTAGAGCCAGTTGGAGGAGAAGAGGCATTGTATTGCCTCAGGCTTTTGGGATGTTGGTGTCTGCTGAGTAGGAAATCCAGCTATGGATACTTTATTTGAGAGGATTTGTACTACCACTCATATCAGCTCCTTGAGCTGGAAAGAAAAGGATCCTCCTAGAAAGGAAAAGCAGCCCTTGAGTTACTCTGAAGGAAAGAACAAAAATGAGAACCACGGCTTCCCTTCACTCCCCCAGTGCACTTTGAGATACTTGTAAAATTTGTTACACTTCAAAGCAGGAGTTGAAATCTGTGAGTGGAAGAAGATTAGGGAAATCTGAAATATATCCTTAACAGTAATTGTTCTGCCAATTAAAAGATGCAAATTACATAATGTACTTATTAAAAGTAATAGGTCTGGGATTAGAAGTTGGTATTTCAAAGTAGCTGACAGTAGTAGCTGAAGTGTAGTAGCGGATTAAAGAGGACAAGAGGCTGAAATCAGCGAGGATGGTAAGTTAAAGTAGAAGAATTTTGCAAGTAAAATTTACCCTACGGTGGCAGAAAGTTTTTATTCCACACTGATCAAAGCTTCAGGGTCTACTTTCAGTCAAAATGATAGTTCTGTTCTGCCAGGTAGAGCTGGGCAATAGTGCAGATGGATTCAGAGGCCTCAGCTGTAGCTGCTGTCTCCAGCTTCAGTCCCCTGCATGTCAGGAGAGATGATCTCACAGGACAGAGTCCAGAAAAGCAGAAGAGTGGACGATATTCAGTCAGCTAGTCTGTAATTTACTTTGTTAAAATACAGTTTTATGACTAACTAAAATTTCCTCCTTGCAAAATGTGTTGCAGAATAACCAATGAATAGCAATACAGTTTGCTTTCCTCTGTGCCCCTCTACAGCCTGATGTTTAGATGTCCTTCACCAATATGCAAAATGGCCATTCAGATGGGCTTTGGAAACTTGTTCCTTTTTTCCTTTGTCTTTATGAGAGGGAAAAATTGAGGATCAAGAAGTTGTTTTGATGAGCATGCAGGTGATGGGACTTACTAGTTAGTCATAAGAAACCAGTGACCTGGGAGCTGTGCTGTGTGTGCTGTGTTTTCCACTTTTCGTTTATTTCTCTGGCAGGTGGTAAAGGTTCCCATAACGGAGTGTTCCCTGTACTTGGACTGTGAGTCCTGTCTGGCACTGAAAGATCCTTACTGTGGCTGGTGTGTCCTTCAGGGAAGGTAAGATAGATGCCTGTTCATTTGTAAGGGTTTTGGAGGGAGAGTGCCTAGGGATTGTCTCCGCTTATTCTCTTCCTTATATCTGTGTCTGGATTTCCTTTGTTTTTAGTTCCTTTGTGGGATATTTGCTCTAACTTACTATTCCTCTCTCTGCTTCCCTAAAACACTGCCAGCAGCAATAGCAGTTGCACACAGGGGCATCTTTCCATTGCTTTTTGAATCCTCAGCACCATTCATGATTCTCCTGTTCATTAGACTTCAGCCTGGTTTTAGTCTGACTTCACCTCAAACTACCACATTGCAAGTGTAGAGAAACTATCTTGTCTCTTCTTCTGGTGTCTTATTTAGCACTCTTTCACTTCTTGCTCCCCTGCTGATGTTGCTTAATGAGATGTGGTTTCTTCCAGTGTCTGTGTCAGCCTGCTGGCTCTGCTTCCCTGTAGAAAGTCACAGGAACTAGTTCTTGACCTGTGAAGCCCAAGAAGTGCCTACCCATCTATAATTTCATAACAATTCATCCTATTATTGAAGGTGGTGGGAGGTTGGGATTTCAGTGGCTTATGTAGCAGCTTCCCCAAGACTCTAGCAAGGCTTGAGACAGCCAGTGTCTGCTCAGAAGCCAAACACAAACTGCTGCTCAGGTATCTCACAGGGCTTCTTGCTGTTTCCCTGCAGGTGCAGCCGTCGCTCCGAGTGCCTGCGGTCCAGATTGAGTGAGCAGTGGCTCTGGAGCTTTAACTCTACACAGCAGTGTCTGTCTGTCCAGTCACTAACTCCAGCCAATATCAGCAGAGAGGAAAAGAGAAATGTGAGTAGTGCTGATTATCTGATGATACTCAAGCTTATAGAAAGTCCTCTGCAAACTGAGGACTCACAAGTCTTTCTGTTGCTTTCACTGGGGTGTTGAAACATTGAGCCTTCAGGCTGTTGTGTGCCTCACATGAGGGACTTATCTCCTGATACAGCCAAGCTGTTCTTTGTTTTCCTGAAAAGTAAATGTCCTTGACTGCTAGGAGTTACTGGGTATTCTGGAGTATATGTGATGCCTGCTTGGATGGGGACCCTCCTTGTTTTAGTATCTATAAGGTGCCTGTGTCTGTGCTTTCAGTGTTTTTGTCACTTGATGTCAGGAAGGCCTGAAAGGAGTGGCCCAAAATTACGGCTCCTGTCTGGCATGTGGTACCTGGCAGAAGAGCTAAGAAGGTGCTGGAGTGATTTGCAGTCTGTCGTTGTGTCAGGAGGTGGCAAGAACCTGTCTTTTGCTAGAGGCTTGGGCAATAGGGGAAGTTGTCAGTTGCTGGAGGGTTGCCAAGTTCAGTTTGGAACAGCAAGAGATGGTGAATGGAACAGTCAGTCCTAGGAGACATTATAGGAAAATGAGTGGGTTTTGTAGATAGCTACTTGATGGTATTCTTGCTTTGAAAAAAAACAGAACCAAAAAATTATATTAAATGAAGGCAAATTATTTACTGGATATTATTAAACTGACAGATATTCTTGGCCGTCTCGGACTTGCCTTCTCTGCGCGAGGAAGAATTTTACTCATGTTATTTTGAAGATTACGAAAGCCCAGCAGTTCTGACAGAGTCAGGAATCATGTGTCCTTCTCCAGATCCCAGCCAAGCACCAGCTTTGCCAACAGGAACAGGTTAGTGAAATGCTTTAAATGGAGCATGATAGCTCTGATGACATTGTTGGGAGAAAGTATGTTGTAGGTCGTCGTATTGCCAGGATTAATAGCCATGAATGTATGTGGACTGTCAGCAGGTGTTCATTTCATTCCTCATAGTATCTGTTTGCTTTCTACTTGTGTCACACACATCCTGTGCTATTTTGGGCTGCTGCCGAATTGCAATGCCAAATTCTGATAGTTGGAAAGGAGACCCTGTTTGAAGGGTTGTATGCAAATCTGAATGTGATTTGAAATGCAGTGTAGAGAGGTGGCTGGTTTGGCAGCTTTTTCATAAATCTGGGGAAAAAATGCTCATAAATACTGCTTTTTTATTAAAACCAAACAAAAAGCAACCTTCTCAAAATCCATGTAGTGGGAGAAGGAAGTACTTGTAAGGAAAGGCAAGAGGAGACCCATGTTCTTAAAGGTAGAAGTCAATCTGCAATGTGGCATAACCTCAGAAAATACACAGCCAGCCAGTGAACAATAGCTGACTGAGTATTGCTGATTGGCCGCTCTAAAGGACCTGGAAAGTTCTCAATTTGTTTTCCTTGCATTGGATTTTACCCAGCCTGTCAGTGTGAGCTCTGATGAGCTGATCTCTTCAAAGAGCTTGTTCATGTGAAGTAAAAGGCAGATGTCCATTGGGACACATTCCACATCATTCACCTAAATGACTGAACAGATTTTTCTGTGCAAGTATGCAGCTGGCTAATAGATATGGAGCAATCTCCACGGACATAACATGACACCTGAACTCAACTAACACACTCATTCAATCTCAAGCTCCTTCATTTTCAATATTATTTGCGGTATTTTAATATCTGGCTTTCACATTTCTTTAGTCTGGAACAAACCCACCAGATCTCCATTCAGGGTGCTCAGGCAAAGAGGGAAGATGTCTTCATGCACTGCCACTGCAAGCAGAGTGGACAGGATTTGCTTCTCTGTTTAGTTGTATGGGCCTGAATTTAAGCATAGTTGTGAAAAATCAGTGTAGATAAAGCCACAGTCTAGTTCTCATTATTCCAAGCTTTGAATATTCTTATCAACTCTTTTGTAAGTAGGTCTTGCTTTTATTCCAAGATGCCTACCTATATTACTTTCATATTGTGTCTGAGACTTATCAAGTGGCTCCTCTTCTGTAGCATAAACTTGATCATGGATGGTTTCTGTCTGTTTGATCTATTTGTGTTGTCCCTTTGCTTCCACGGTGCTTCTCCCACTCAGTGAACTATGGCCAGGCGTTCCTAGCACAGGGCTTTGCTATTTAACTGTGACAGCTTCTTCTTCATATTCTCCTGTTCCTCAGACTCCCTCTCTCCTTCACTGTGTTGTATTCCTTCTCTGCATGGCTTCTGTACTCTGCTAAGATGAATTTGAAGCTGATAACCAGATTCATACATTGTTTTCTAAATGAGATCTCATTAGGGCCTTAGATACCAACAGTTTCCTATTCTTATTTATAATACTTTCCCTGTTCACTAAAGTATTTGCCATTTTCCAGCTTTATTTTAAAGATTGCATACTAGCTCATGCATCATGTGTAGCTGTTGAGCTCCAAGTTAGTGGCACAAACTCTTGCTCTCAATCTGCAAATGCTCGACTCATCTTCTGTACTGTCAAACAGTATTATTGGCAGTCATGGGAAGTAATGGCCTTTCTGGAGAAAGGAGTTATATTTATAAATATGGTGTCATAACCATGGAATTCTGAGGTGTTAGCCTTTCCACCACTGCCAAATGCAATCACCTTTATGACAGTGATAGGAGTTGGCAGTGTTGCAGTGACTCCAGCCTCCAGCTGCATAGGGAATACCCTTATTTTCTGCACATCCTGGGTTTCAGTACACCCCTCATCACTGTTTTGTTAGCATACTGCTTCCCTTGCCATCCTGTCAGGAACCCAGCTTAGACCTGAGTGGTTCTTCTTATATTGACTGTTTTGTTGTGACTAGAGATTGCTTGCAAGTGGAGCTCTGAAATCTCATTCTGAGAGGAACAGTACACAAGGTTCTTGTTACTTAACTTTTATTGCAAGCTGCCTTAGAGAAACAGCAGCTCCTGGGGCTGAGCAGAGAATGCAGTATATTCCCAGTATTTGGAGAACTAATAACCAACTCTAAGGTTGGAGCCATTTGTCTGGGACAAGATTAATTAGGTGATTTAGTACTGTCTTAAGCAAAATATCTCCTTCCAGCTGATGCTATCTTTTGACCATCTCAGCAGCTATTTGGTCTACAGAAAACAGTGACAAAGAGAGCAGGGCTGTCCTGAGGTTTGTAGTTCATGTGAGACCTGGATTTTAAAGCAGATTAGCCTTCAGTTATTGCAAGTGAGATTACAAATCTTATAAACCTCTTCCCTGACTCATTTCTTCATCTGGTCATAGAACAAAGCACTCAAGGTGAAGGCAGCATGTGAAGGGTACATCAGTTCTAAGGGTTTCATTTTCCTTTGGATGACAAAAGAAGACAATCAGCTTTGAACCTCAATGTTACTTCTTCCTGTAATACAGAGATGGCAGTGGAATTACAGAGATAAAGATGGACAGATCTTCAGACTAGGCTTCTTTCCCATGGGTTGGCAAGAGCTGTCACAAACTACTCCCGATGAACTTGTCCAACCTGTTTTTAGTGTCCATAGGGTAATCTAGTGATTGAGGTGCTAAAAGCATGGAAGGGAATCTGTCTCAGTGTTTGACAGTGTCTATCCTAAAGCATGCTGCTCCTAACAGTATGGCAAACTTCTAGGGGCTCCATTGCTAAGAAATTTTTATTTTCATTTTCAGATCATGTCACCATAAAGCTTGTAGTGCGTTTCCATGACATCTTCATTGCTTCTGTGGACTTCTCTTTCTATGACTGTGCTGCAGTGGCCCTGCTGTGGAAATCGGCACCGTGAGCACCTACTTTTTCTCTTCCGCAGTTTTAGGGAGGGTGGCTGTCCTTTTCTGGGTTGTCCTGTCTTAGCAGCTGCTCTTCTGTCATTCTTCCAGGTGCCAGAAGTGTGTGAGCAGTCTCTGGGGATGTAACTGGTGCATCCAGCAGCACCTCTGCACCCACAAAGCAGCCTGTGAGGAAGGAACCATTATCTACAATGAAAGGGTGAGTCTCTTGCTCAGTCCTAGTCCTGTGTGCTCTCACAGCCTCAGTGAGTCAGATCTCTTCTCAGGTAAAATAGCAGCTCTCAGCACATCAAGCAAGGAGGTGAGCTGTTGGAGCAAAAATGAGCTCCCCTTTGAGTGACACAAGGCTCGGTATCCCTGATAGTACAGGTTTCTGGGGAAGTGCTGTCGGATGAAGCAGGTCACCCTTGTCCTGGGACTATGCAGCCACTGTTGTCCAAGTGAAAGGACAAGAGCAAGCTGGCAGGGAGGTGGAACAGGTGCCCAGTTTGTGGTTGCCACAGGTTGGCCTTGCATTTTTGTGAAGGATGAAGACTAGCAGACCTCCCTCTGAGAGGAGCCCAGTGCGGGCATCTGTGGGAAGTTGTTGTGGTGAACTATACTTGATGTTTACACTGGGTTCTTTGGTTGCACTGAATTTATGTGATGGTTGCACTAAGTAGCTGTATTCTCTCCCCGCACTACCTGTGGTGGTGGGTCCCGTTTCCCCCTTACCCCTGGAATGTAGTTTCTCCCCTCTTTCCCATTGGCCAGTGGTCTCTTCCCAGTGTCCCCCTGCTCCCTGGGGGGATAAAACCTCCTGGGACACGTGGCTCGCTCTCTCTTCTTTCTGCTGCTGGGCGAGCAAACTGGCCCCTTCCCTTCCCCCACGCTCTGCCTAGGAATCAACTTGGATTAAACAGAGTTCAGCAGAAAGTTTTGAGCGTCCTTTTGTCCTCATCCTTGTAACGATCCTTCTAAGCCAAAGGCTTGCTAGAATTAGCCCTCGGGACTTAAGAGGACCAGTTACAGGGAGTGTTGCTGGATCTTCTGCATTGTGAACACTCCCCAATCCCATCGCAAAAGGTGGTATGAGGTATAGCTCTCATTAAAATCCAGAGGGTGAAACAGCCTCTTGTCTATGGGAAGTCACACAGAGTGTTTTTCTGCTTGGGTTTTATTCTGTTTCATTTCTTTCCCTCTTCTCACCCCACCATGTTGTTTCATTCTAGGCCCAGATCCCAACCTCGAGTGTGTACCCCTCTTCAGCTGCTCCCCTCACCAAGTCCTCTACCACAGCGCCCACCATGGCCACAAAAGCTGTCACCACCCCTGTGCATGTGGGCCCAAGCACTGTGCCCCACACAGAGCCCATCCATGTCACACCCTCCACAGCCTCAAAGACCACGACAGAACCGGCGCGAAGCCCCAGCCACACCCACACCCACCCGGCCCTCTCCACCGAAGCCGCCTCTCTGCAGGCTGCCACAGGCTCCCCACTGCCACCACCAGCTGACAAACCTGCTGTCACTGTGCCAGAGACAACTTCTGCTGCACCTGCCCTCTCCAGCCCATCTAAAAACATGGATCACATAGCCCTGCCCACTGAGGGGCCAACCACAGCTCCTGAGGCCCGGCGCACGGACCCACCCACCACCCTCGGGGGTAGCCCTCTGCACACCTCTGAAGTGGTAGCCATAACACCTTCCCCTCATGTCACAAGTTTCAAGTGGTCTCCGAGTCCTTTTCCTACCACAGAGGCACTGACGTCTGCCATCTCATCTCTCCAGACCCCCAGCCAGGTGCCAGGGAGCCCTGTTGTCTCTGATGATGCTCCTGGATTGCCAGGAACTGAGCTCTCTGTTTCAGAGCTCCCAACATCAGCTCCCCCGCAGTGGCTGCTGGAGGAAGGCACAGAGGACTGGATGGATTTGCTGCAAGCTGAGAATGACACATCTCTGTTATCTGCTTCTACTCTTCTGTCGGGTGATGGTGATTCTTCAGAGAGGGATGTCCCTGACTTTCCCAGGATCCTTCACCCTGACCTTGATTATCAGTATGATGCCCCTGAGTTTTGGGAGGAGGTAAGTTACTGGCCTTCTGTAATTCATGGTCTAAGGCTGTAACTCTTTGAAGTTTTCTTACAGACTGCCAGTCTGATATTTCAGCACATAGGAGGGGTTGTGTCCTGTGTTTGTGTTTTTTTCAGAGTGAAGAGCCTAGCTGGGGTCCAAATGCATGTCCCTGCGTGCAGGGAATCCAGGGATCTTCACTGTTTCCAGTCAATGTGGCGAGGAAGATAACCCTGCTGGGAAAGAACTTCCACCTCTATCAGGTAGTCAGCTCAATGCCCTCACCATCAAGAAATTGCATTAATGCAGAGCACTGTTTGGGCAACCTGGCCACTGGACTGCTAAAAATATGCCTAAGATACAGATGTGACTCTGCCTAGGTTTCTCCTAGAGGAATAACCTATTTCTGTGCATAAAGAATTCCATAGCTGGATGTATTGGTGTGTAGGAGGTCACCCAGAGAAAGGGTGGAGAAGATCTGCATGTATTTGGTTTAAGTTGCACCTGTGCTGCACTGCAGATGGTAGTTCTTGGAAAAACTTCCTGCTGAATTCGTCCTGTTTGTTTGTGTCTCCATAAGCTACGTTATCTGTTCCCTTTCCTTTCTGTCATGCTCATGTTAATGTGGCTATTGCTGCCATACCTGAAACATCTGCAGTGGAGAAATCCACCCTTGACAGCTGTTCCTTGGGTGTGCCTCTGGTAGAAATTCTCTTTGCTTCTCAAGACAGAAGATGATTTAGTAACCTTTGAAAAAAAAAAAACAACTCAGAAGGTACAGCCCACAGTCTAATTGTTACTTTATACATTAAACCTGACATACTGCACTGCTCAGAGAAGCAGAGCTTGTTCCAGAGAGATGCATATCTTGCTTTTTTACAGGAAGTATCTAAGCAGTTCAGTGGAAGGTTTACAGGAGAGAGGGAGGAGAAATACACACTTACTGTTTTTGACATGCTCTGCCCTAATCTGTGCACTGTATTCTTCATCTCCAAGCTAGTGTTTCACAGGGATGTACTGGCATAACTTCACTGTTTTGTTTTTTTTTTAATTTCTCCCTCTGTGCTGAGTTCTCTGCACAGTGACACACGCGCTCCCTTCTAGGTGTTTTGTGTTGGTTTGCCTTTCGTGCATGGAGGCAGTCACAGCACAAAGAGCCCTTGAATACAGCGTAGAGTTGGCATAACGAGGGGAATGAGAGGAGCACGCTGCTGGCTTGGTGGCTTAGGGAAATGTGCTGAACTGGAGAGGCAGGAGGACACCTGTGCAGCCCGAAGCTCTGTGTTACTAAGAAATGGTGCCATGTGTCTCCTCCTGCAGGACCAGCAGTGGGACTATGAGTGTGTCTTGAATTTGGAGGGGAGGACAGTGGTGATGGAAGCTTATGTGGAAGGAGAAGAAACAAACAAGTCCCTTTGTTATATCACCTGCCAGATGAACCAGGTGAGTGCTGGGATTACTGTGCCGTTTCACTCTTCACACGGGTACTGCTTTTGTTCAGCAGAGGAGTAGGATGGAAGGCAAGCTCTGGTAAAAAAAGCATATTTTGAAAAAGTGTCTGTAGAATATTTAGCACTCTGGGGCCCTCAGCTGTGATGCTGCTGCCTGCCACTACTAGCTTTAACCTCAGGAAGATTGTGCAGTCTGAGCCACATGACCTGTTGCTGCACTGGCTGTAGCAGGGGATGGTGCTGTCTCTGAACTGGCCAGCATGATGCCACTCCTGCTTTAGCTTGAGGCACTGTTTTTGTCATTCTCTGCATCATGACTCCTGTGATTGTTCTTTTGTGAGAAGAAAAATGCTGTTACTACTGATTATGTCCTTGGTGATAGAAGGAAGCCTGTGGATTGTAAAATTATCAGAGAAAATTAAAACAGACATGTACACTTCTGGATGCTGTGTGAATTTTACTTAAGGCAAGATTTGAAAGCACAGATGTTATTTTTAGTTCACAAACTCATATAGTTAAAGGAGAAGAACAACACAGGCTCTTGTGCACATGAGCCCTCCAGACCAATTGTGATTCTACATCGTCAGCTCTACTGAAATTACATAAATGCCAGCTTGAGCAGCTTTCTGAGCAGGTGGCTTGTAGATAGGAATTGGCCACTTAGGAATGCAGTTAGGGAGTTAGATAAGTATTGTTGTGAGCACAGACTTGTTTTTCATTGTTCATCTTAGTGAACCAAAACCTGCTACTCTTTCTGGAGCAGAATTGTGACTGTGAACCAGTGAGGAAAAGGCTGTGCTGCCACTGCCCCGACTAACACTGCCTTGTCTGCATGTATGGAAGCTCCATGTAGGCAGTGTGTGCCATGCACCTTTCAGTATGGATGCTGGTGCTTCTTGCCTATTCATCTGGTTTGTTTTTACTTCTGTTAAGTCCTCTTGATGATCTTTGTCTTTGCAGTACAGTTACACAGCACCTCAACTCGAGTTCAATGCTGTGGTGTTTGTACAGAGGCGACGACACCTTCGAGTGGACACTGCTGCAGATCTTCATGGTAGGAGTGCAACGCCTTCCCAGTGAAAACACTCTAGATGAGGTGAAGGGAATTGAGAAATCCTGAAATGAGAGTTTTTCTACCTCTGGTAGTCCTGTCACAAGAAAACTGAGGAAAACAGGGCTTCACTTGTGTCATTTTTCACAGGGGCAGGAGGAGGAGTGGGGTCTGTAGAAGACACAAGGTTGCTGGGTTATGCTGTGCCCCATGAGGGTGTTTGCAAGTACCTCTGAATTTTTCTCCTTTGCAGTGACTTTTTACAACTGCTCTGTGGGACACACTGATTGTAGCCGCTGCCAAACAGCTGACTCAAAGTACAACTGTGTGTGGTGTGGAGGTGACAACCCCAGCTGTATCTTCAGGGGCTCTTGCAAGGAAGAAATTGAAGACCTGTGCCCAGCACCTCTCATTCACTCTGTGAGTAATTTTCTCACTGATGTACTGCACACAGGGCAAGGAGAGCTCTGTTCTGCAGTGGAAATCAAAGGGCTATGAACTCAGAGTGCAAACAGTGCAGCTCATTAATTTATTGACCTTCTGAAGAGGAAGTTCAATTGGGGTCCCTCAGTGCTGTGAGGATTCTAGACTGTTGTTGCTGGACTTTCAGTTTGCTGGTAGAAAACAGTGAGGAATGATTCATTTGTATCTCAGCTGAAACTGGCACACCAGAATCATTCAGGAGCTGGGAAATGGTCCACAGGATGGATCCTCCAACTGTCCTGAGCCAGACCCTGAAACGTGTTGGCCAAACTAAGCCTGGGGCAAAGGAGGGTAAAACCTAATGGCAACAGCACAGCAACAATGGGAAAGGCATGACAGGTTACTGGAATTAATTACTTTTGTCTGTTTATTTTAAATGTTTCTTGCTAACTGCCACATGACAGGTGTCTGTAGCCATGTGTCCCTTTTGCTGTCAGCTTGTCCTCCCTTCAGTGGCACACAACATCCATGTGCTGCATCTTGTCTTAGTTTACCTTGGATGCTGCTCAGGGACAGAGCTCTGACATTTGTGCAGCATGCAAATCATTGTTGTCCTGATGCTGAGGGGGGGAATGGTGCTTGCTGCTTCAATACTAGTAACATGTATTGGCTTGTGCATTCCCCCTCTTCAGTAGAAATGCCCTGTGCAGTGCTCAGCATGTTGATGGGAAGGCAAAGCAGGACAGTCTTTGCTTTCTAAGTGGATTATCACCTCTGGGTGGGAACTGCTGGCAACAGCGAGGTACGGGAACAAAGGCTACAACTGTGGTGTTCTTTATGGCCTTTCTTCTGATGAGGCTGCGACCTGGGACTAGCCCAAGCCAGTAAAAGGAGTCAGCAGCAGTGACCTGAGCAGGCAGAGTTTGCACTGGGGCAGCTGAAGGGCCCTGTGCTGTAGATCAGTCACCAGACTGCGGAGGTCTGAGATGCTGTGACATTTACACATGCGCGGATGTCTTTGCAGGTGTACCCCCTGTCTGGACCAGTGGAAGGTGGCACTAGAATCACCATCACTGGCTCAAACCTCGGGCAGAAACATCAAGACATTGCAGAAACTGTCACTGTTGCAGGAATTCCCTGTGCCGTAGATGCTCAAGAGTATGAGATCTCTAGCAGGTAGAGTATCTGTGAAACCTCCTCCCAGAGGCAGGCGCTGGCTTTTCCCTTGGCTGCTGACCCAGCCTGAGATGTCTTTGCCTGTGCTGTAGTAGGTGTTGAGCCCTGCCTATTGCCAGGGAGTGCCCTGAGTAAGGTCACTACTGTGAGTAGTTGCTCAGGCAGTGACCCTGGAGAGATAAGGTTGTCTACCAGGCAACAGCCAAACAGTGATGCTGTACTCCAACCATGCTGCCCAGACAGGGCCCACAGTCACATCAGGGAGCTGTGGGCTCAGAACCCTGCAGTTTCATGGGTGTCTCACTCAGCCACAGGGGATTTCAATAAAGCAAAGGACACAGCTTGTGCAGGTGTCACTAATCAGGAAATAGCCTGACAGGGTGAGGATGGGAACCTGTGGTTGAAGGCACAAGACTGTCAGTCTTCACTTGCTAGCGAGACTCCCCCCAGGAACAAGCTCAAAGAAAAGATCCTCTCTGCCAGGGACAGATGAGGAGGTCCTGGTGGGCCCAGTGCCACTCTTCTGGTGGCCAGGAGTGCCTGACAGGTCACACAGTGCTTGTCAAAGCAGTGGCAAGGAGGAGGATGAGAAGCAGAAAGACCTATCCTCCTGAATCTGGCTCATGTCAGCAATAGAGAATTGTGCAACTGTTGTGTCTGGCCAGGGCAGAACAAAATAATAAAGCAGTAGTGAGGTGTTAAGAGGTATGATTGGGGGATAACTAGGAAGCAAGGGGAAAAGGATATTTGTGTAGTTGGCCTGTGGCAGGGCAGGTAGGTGAGAGCTTTGGGCAAGGGAGGGAGAGGAGCTAAATAACCAGCAGGAGAAGAGGAGAGCAAGTGTGAGTAACCTCTTATCAGAGCTATCGCAAACAAGTTTTTCCATTCCATGGTAGCAGTAATTATAGCACCCTTCCCTCTAGGAACCAGGTAAGATCCTGCTGAGAATGGCCTGCTGTGTTGAGCAGTGTTGTCCTGTCTGTGCAATTTGTTTGTCTGGATCCATCTGCTTTCTGTTTTCATCCTAGAATTGGAGCATAATCTTTCTGGGGTTAGCACTGTCTGTGTTCTGTGTCTGTAAATCACCTGGCATCACTGGGTCTTGGCTTGGACTGCACTGCTTAAGTTCAAATTCCTCAGCCTCTTTAGTTGAGGGGATATAGCTGTGAACCTGGAACCTGCTCCTGAGCAAGGCCCAGACAAAATTAATCTCCTGCTATGCAGGAGGGCTGGGAAGTCTCCTGCAGATTAGCTTTTCTGTTAGCAAATCAGTGCTGTAACATGGGACTCCTTGCTGCTCTGTTCTAAGTACAGTTTGACTTTTCATCTTGTCAGCATCTCCCATAGCAAATTATGTTTGAAAAAGGGCTGGGAGGAATTGCTGGTGCAGATCAGGGGATCTGCCTGGTTGCAGAGCCCACTGGCTGAAGACCAGTGACAGCTAAACCCAGGTCTTGAGTCTTCTGCATCAGACACAGCACTAATGTGTGGATTGATCACTGCTGGCCTGAGGTCCCTCCAGATGCTACTGATTTTGACAAACTCTGGAAAATAGAAGAGTTGTTGGACTCTGTGCATCTGTGACACAGTGGGATTCATCCTGTCTGTCTCAGAATAATCTTGAATAGGATGGGCCTGTTTGGAACTGGTCCCTGTTTTTTTCTGCTGCAGCTAACCCAGCTTTTTTAGAAGTGTTTCTTGATATTTGGTTGCATATTCTGAGAAGGCTGGAAGAAGGGAACTGTGGTTGCTAGTTGTTTTTAGGACATGCTGCAGTGGATGCATCTCCCCTGCTCTCCCCTGGTGTGACTTTGTTCTTGGATTGTCCTGCAGCATCGTGTGCATCACCGGCGGGAGCTGGACAGAGAAGTTTGGCCATATCGTGGTGGAAGTGCCTGGAGGAGGTCGTGGAATTTCTGGTCATGTTTTCACCTATCAGGTAATATAACTATAATATCTCCCCTGTTTTCCCAGTATCCCTGCTAAATAGCTGTTTTATTGCATGAACTTACAGGACTCGACCAGGCACGTGCTGCTGGTATTTTTATCTGATTTTTCTGCTGGTTGTGTTGTGTGGTGTACTGGGATTTTATTTTTGTTTGGTTTGGTTTGTTCCTCCCTCACCCCAGTTTAGATTATAAGAACAGCTATACTGGATAATAGTAAAGATCCTGTAGTCTAGTGATTTTGTTTCTTTTTTGACAATGGTAACAAATACTTAAAGATACTCTGTATTTTTCCTCTGTTTCCAACTCTAAGATTTTTTTTTTTATTAATGGCTTAACATCTTAGTAAGACTTCTGACTTTCCTTTTGTTAATATGCAAATTGCTGTTTGAACATGCTTTTTATCTTATGACCTTCAGGAGCTAGTGGCACTAAGTCCAAAATTCCTGTGTATTGTGTGGAAAAATGTTTCCTATCATTTTTAAACATGTTTCTGATCTTTTTTGGTATCTTAAACCCGGCAACTGTGAAATAATACTTAAGTAACTTGTAAATACAATTGCTCCTTTTTCTTCCTTTCTGTGCAATTTACAAGTTATGTATCTAGTTGCATGTTCCCCTCTCCCATAGGAAGAGGAAAGAGATTTTGACAAGTCTTAAGCTCTTCCATTTTTGGCTTGATAGAACCATTTTATGTACTAGATTATGCTTGTTGCTCTTCTCTTGGTTATCACCAGGATGCCATTTAGAGACTAGTAAAGGTGTACATGTTTGTTTTAATCCTGTAGTCTCCCTCCTTCTTCTTACTTTATGGATCTTGCTTTTTGTCTGTCAGCAGTGACTTACTTGTGTCACTCTGCCTGGTTTCTCTGATTTTTGCTGCAGCTCCTCAGTTGTACTAAGGTTTTTTTGTTACAGCATAGGTCTCAACAAAAATTCTTAGGGCTCCCTGCTGTTAATCTCCTCATCTGCTAGGCAAACAGGCAATTTATTTGCTACCTTGTTTTTCCTAACCTTAGTTATTAATCTGATTACTGATCTGATCAATCCCTTTGGACTGCTAATCCTCAGGTTTGTGTGTGAGGCTCACAGCTTTGCTGTTTGCAGTATCCATGTGCCTTTGGTGGTCTGTGGAAAGGTCCTTGATTTGTGATTCTTGCTGGTGTGATTGATCCCTCCTCTGCTCAGTGAAGGAGCTGCTGGAGTATAGCTGAGGCCTGCCTGTGGTTTGGTTCTGTAGCTTCTATTTTCAGAGCATTGGAGGATGCTGAACACATTCTGCTGTTTTCTTTCTTTGTCTTGTCTTTTGAGGTCCTTGTCACTCACTTCTATCTTTATTTTTCTTTTTTTTTTCCTCTCCCTATTCTAGAATCCAGAGCTGAAATCCATTGTTCCAACTCAGGGTCCCAAAGCAGGAGGAACCTGCCTTACCCTTCTAGGCTCAAAGCTGCTGACTGGGCATCCTAATGAGATCAGTGTCCTGCTTGGAGACCTCCCTTGTCAAATGTAAGATCAGAACTTGCTAATGTGCTAGCATTGCACTTCCCTGAGTCCTTCCCAGAGCCTCCCAGGGTGTGATGCTGCCTGGAGCAGCTGGAGCTCTGCTTTCCTCTGTGTTCCAGGGGATCTTCCCCATGAGGCCCATGTCAGCAACCTCAACCATCTTAGATTCCAGCCCACCTTCCCTGGATGTGAGCAAGGCTGCACACCTCTGTTCTGCTTTTCTCTTGACAGGGCTGTAACCCATCCTGTCACTGCTTTTGCTGGTGAGGAGCTGCAGTTGGCTCCTGCAGCCTGATACCAAGAGCTGCTTGTTCTCTTGCACCCTGGGACACATACAGCCTCACCTCGCTGCTGGTGAGAAGGTGCACATGTCCTGGTAGCATGTGTCCAGTCCCTTCAATCTGGACAGTGACTGTACCTGCTTTTTGTCCATGTGCTGCTCCTAACAGCTGCCCAGCAATTTTTACTTGCACAGATAAGACACAAGAGCTTTCAGCTCTTTATTTAGGAAAATAACAGAAGAGGTTTGCAGACTCTCTGCAAAGAGAAAGGTGCAGTACTATAAAATCTGTCTCTGCAGTGGCTGTGTTAATCCCTTGCTCTTCTTGTCTCTCCAAGCCTCTCTGAGATGACAGAGGATCAGCTGGCATGCCAGACAAGTCCCAGCAATGTGTCCACAGAGCTCCCAGTCACCATCAAATACGGGGAGCAAGAGCGGAGATTGGAAGGATCCCTCTTTCGATACACTCTGGATCCCAACATCACTTTTGCAGAGCCACCTAAAAGCTTCCTCAGGTAGAAGGAATGAGTGTGCCTTCCCCTGGGCAGTGTGCTGGTGCTGCAGCACCAATGGCATCTCTCTGAGTGGCACTTTGGGGTAAAGCCAGGCTTGTAAGAATGGGCATAAACAGAAGGATGGGAGCATGAACAAAATTGAGCTAATGAATAACAGGTGAGTCAGATCACTACTTTTGTCTTTCAGTGGAGGGAGAGTGCTCAGAGTTCATGGATATAACTTGGATGTTGTACAGAAACCAAAGATCCGAGTTACAGTTTCTCCATCTGAACGCCGGCGCCGAGGAGTGGGGCGATGGCGAAGGATCGTCCCGGACTCTGAGTGTCCTGAGGATTCTCTGTGCAGCATCCAGCAGGTAGCACAGCACTCAGTGGGGATGGGGGTGCACAAGAGCTGATGTTCCACCTCTGAAGGGGTGGATTTTCTGTCCCTGAGGCTTTTTTCCTCCCACCACTTGCTGTTATCTGCTTGGATTGTACCAACAGTCTTGGCCCAGGGAAGTGTTCTCTGCCAGACTGAGAGGTTAAGCACTTCCACAAACATTTCCATGGGCTGGGTCTGCCTCTGCCTAGAGATGTGCAGGACTGTGATGTGGGATAGTAATAGCAAGGCAACAGTGTGGAGATAAAGGAAGCTACATCTGAGCCAGAGAGCTTGTGTGGCTCAGTGCGTCTCTTCAGATTCTTCCTTTTGCATGTTTCAGTCTGCCCCTGTAGTTCCTGGGATCTCTTTCACTGAGATACAAAAGCATGCAGTGAAATTACCAGCACCACAATAATTTTCTGCTCTCCTGCTGCCATTCTGCTGAGATGGGTCATTACAGAGGTATTGATGTGGTCACCAAGGTCACAGAGCGTGCAGCACAATTTGCAGAGGTAGAGAGTGGTTTGGCAGGCCAAGTACGAGAAGGATTTGCATTATTAGTGCAAATGCTGAAGGGCTTCCTGTACATAAACGTGCTCCTGATGCACATCCATCAATAACAGCTGGTTTTATCAGTGTTCTTAGAAAAGATTCATGGCTGTAGGGCAGGAAAAAAACAATATTCTAATACTTTCACCAAATGTATAAAACACAGCCAACCAGGCATGGGAATGCATTCACAGAAGCATTCAGACTGGGAAAACATCCTCGCATTGAAGGTGTTTGGTCCTATTCTCTCAGAGGAGGCAAATTTAAAGTTGGTCTCTCTCCAGAATTTGCTGCCAGGGGAATGTCAGAGCTGATTCCCACTGCTGAGACCTTCCAACAAAACCAGTGCTATGAAAGGCTCGAAATGCTTTCCTTTAGAGGAACATGGGAAATTCCTCAGATCTTGGATTTTTCCCCTTTACAGTTAAGCAGGGTTCTTCTGGCATCTTTCCAGATTAGAAGAATGCATACTGGCCCCAGATTGTTTGGGGTGGAAAGTATTGCCAAGCTGAGGAGAAGCATTGGTGTTCCATTACTGACACTTTTTTTTTTGCCTTTTCCACTTAGTTTGAAGAACCATGTCTTGTTAACTCTTCCTACCTGATCCTGTGCAAAACTCCAGCCATTAACCTGCTGTTGAGGAATGTCCGTATCAAACTGGAATTTATTCTGGATAATCTGAGTTTTGATTTCAACTCACTGCATCCCATGCCTTTCTCTTATGAAGTTAACCCCATTCTAAAACCATTGAATGCTGAGGACCCTGCCAAACCCTATCGTCACAAGCCAGGAAGTGTCATCTCTGTGGAGGTAAGAAAAAAACAGCTGCAATTAATGTTTATTGTATTAAGTTTTAAGTTGGTGCCATCCAAGGTTTTTAAAGCATTTGACAGGTTACAAACCTGTCGCAGCACATCTGCTTTGCTCTGTGAGAAACAGTACATAAGAGGGAAAAGAGTGCATCAGAAAAGCCTCTTGAGTCCATAAATTGTTGTTAGGGGCTTCATAGGGCTTGTGGAAGCTTCTGTAGTTTTGTTTTTTGTTTTGTATTTTTTTTATCCTAATAAACTGTTTGTATGTGAGATATTAGTACTACATTATCTCCACATCGTCTTCTCAGCTGCTGACTCTCTCATAATTGCTTCAGTTTCCTCTAGAAGTAACTTAGGAGTAAAAGAATCCTGCCAGTGGGGAAGACCTGTTACTAAGTAAAGGCAGGAAAATCACTCATTAAAGATGATACAGAGGAGTACAGTGAATATTTTTACTGTACATGCAAGAAATAATTTCTGAGGTATTTCTTTAGTATGGAAAGCTAATTTTCAGTCCAGCCATTAAAGAAAGTAATGGCTGCAGCTGTTGGTGCAAATTCTCCACTTGCTCTCTTTGTGCATGTGGGTAAAAATGGTGAGGATGTAAGAGCCTAGAAATGTCTAGACCACTGCCATTGGAATTGAATGAATCTTGGAGATGTAGGGCAGTTTGAGAAGACTGGAAGAGAACTCTAAAAGACAAGGAGGTTGATCTGCCTGCCTGTTGGGATACCCTGACAGAGCTCTGGGCTTAGAAAGCATTAAAGCAGAAAAATGTAAATAACATCAGTCAGCATCGTTTTATTAAAAAAAAAATCTTAATCCCCCAAAATTAAAGCAAATAACAGAAATGGCACATACATGTTACACCTTTGAAAGGGATTGATTGAGTCACCTGAGTGTGCATGGTAACTGACATGAGACTACCTTTTTAAATACACAGAGTGAAGAGCTGAGCTGTGGTTTTGCTCAAGAGCCTTAAGAGGACAGGGTATTTATAACTGTACTGAGGCAGCGTGCTACATGTCCTAAAGCTAAATCTAAATTATATGCCACTGATTTTTTTAGCTTACAAGGTTAACTCCTGCAGTCTATTCACATGTGATCCTAAACAATGAAGAATAAAGGGCTGCTTTCATCTCATGGTATTGGTCTCCTCCATCTCTTCTGAAGCCATGGCAATACACAGTTGTTTTTCCCCTGATCTCACTGTTGTCCAAATTTGTTTCAGGGGGAAAATCTAGATCTGGCTATTTCCAAGGATGAAGTTATGGCTATGATTGGGGAAGGAATCTGTGTGGTGAAGACACTAACAAGGAATCACCTTTACTGTGAGCCCCCCTCGGAGCAGCCGGCTCCGCAGCACCACACCAAGCGGGAGGGCACGGACCTGCTTCCAGAGTTCACGGTAGGGAATCCGCAGCACTGCCACAAATCCTGGCTTTCTTGAAGCATGTGCAAGAAGTGGAGTGGGATGTGAAGTTAGGAAAAGTAGATGCCTTACTGAGGGACTAGGGAGGTAACAGGGGTAGCAGGGAACTGGTCTTGTTCTCAAATTCTGCCCTTAAAGGCTAAAGTTGCCTGAAAGTAAACGGTGTAGCTGGGTTCACTGTGCTGTGGGACAGCCCCTCTGGGCAGCTGTGTGCCCCCTGTGCTCATTCTGGAGAAGCCCTGTGGCTTTGTATTTCGTTCCTGCACAGAGGAATGGAATCACCATGGCAAATGCTTTCTTTTTACAGGTTCAGATGGGAAACCTGAACTTCCTCCTGGGCCGAGTGCAGTATGACACGGAAAGCCAGCTCACCTTCCCGCTGGAGGCACAGATTGGTTTGGGTGTTGGAGCATCCTTTGTGGCATTGATTGTTCTGGTCATTGTCTTCATATACAGGTAAGAAGTTCTGGCATGTGTGAGGCCTTTAAGTTCCTCACAATGTTTTTCAGTGGATGTGACCAAGCGTGTACATCTTGGGCCTAAGCAAGGTTACGCTTTTCTTTATTTTGTGCCAAATTCTGAGCCCCTGTTGGTGTTGGATGGAGGCATGTTGCATTGCTAGTCACAGTCTGCACCGTGATTCCTTCAGAATCTAATGGGTGCTTCAAGAGACACATCTGGTTTATTGAACACTGTGTGGTATCCTGCAAAGATGATGCTCTGTAGAAATCACCTCAGCACCAACTGCCCTGGAGTCTTTGGCAGCAACACAGCAGCTGGCAAGGACAGTCCCTGGTCTAGTGCCACCAGGAACAATTTTGCTTATTATTGCAGGAGGAAGAGCAAACAGGCTCTGAGGGATTACAAGAAAGTTCAAATCCAGCTGGAAAATCTGGAAACGAGTGTTCGGGACAGATGCAAAAAGGAATTCACAGGTCAGACACTGAGCTTCTGGGTTCTTGCAGCTTCAAGGAAACTTGGAGAACCACCTTCAACCCCACCTCTTCCCATCCCTGTGTACTTGTCTGCATAGCTCAGAGCAGGCAGTAATTTATCCTGTACCAGTGCACAGAAACATAGAGCCAAATTCTTCCTTTTTTAATTCTTTAATTCAGAGCACAGTGATCTGTACAGACCTCTCTCATTTGCCACTTCATCCTCCAGACTCAGATGAAGAGCTAAAGTCGAGACAGCACACTTGGAGGGATCTTAAGGACAGCTACTAGCCCAGTCTTTGTGTAGGGCAATTTGAATTGCAGCCCATGTTCTGAGCTTAAAAACCTTGTGCTTCAGCTCCTTACAGTTGTAGCAGACCTGGGGCTCTGAAACTGCAGGTGACTGAGACTATAGTCCCCAATTAATGTGTGAAGGAGTGAGGAGCAGGTCTCTAATACTCTATCTTTGCTGTAGGTAATGCCTGTAACCACAGATGTGTGCTGAACAGTGGCTTCCTCTTTATAAAACTGGAAGCCAGCTCCTGATTGGAACTTTTCTCATGCTGTTTCTCCTGCCTAGTTTAGTTTTAAATGCTCTAGGAATGAGACCCGAATATGCCTCTTCCTGACAGGAAACATCCTTCCTCTTTCCCAGTCCCATGCTGCTGGCCCTGGTTCCTCCACTTACCTCATGCTCTGCACCATCAGTTGAGATCGTGTCAGTTGTGTCATCCTCATGGGCATTTTCCTTTCCCTCAGACCTGATGACTGAGATGATGGACCTCACAAGTGACCTTGTGGGCACAGGGATCCCCTTCCTGGACTACAAGTCCTACGCAGAGCGCATTTTCTTTCCGGGCCACCGTGAGTCCCCACTGCAAAGGGACCTTGACATCCCTGAGTGCCGACGGCAAACAGTGGAGCAGGGCTTGGTCCAGCTCTGCAACCTCCTCAACAGCAAGCTCTTCCTCACCAAGGTAATGTCCGTCTCTCTGCTGGCAGCCTGCTGCGGGGCCAGAGCCTGGCACTGGCAGCAGGAGGTGGGCAGTGTCTGGTAAGGTTCATTCTTTAACAGTTCTCTGCACCACTTCTTCCAAGAGCCAGCGGCTGTGAGTGCTTTGTTCTCAGCAGATTCCCACTCTGGCTTGTCTCTCTCCTCACCAGTTCATCCACACTCTGGAGGTCCAGCGCACTTTCTCTCCGAGGGACCGGGCCTATGTGGCATCGCTGCTCACGGTGTCGCTGCATGGGAAGCTGGAGTACTTCACTGACATCCTCAAAACGCTCCTGAACGACCTTGTGGAGCAATATGTGGCCAAGAACCCCAAGCTGATGCTACGGAGGTGAGTGAGCCGTGGTCCTGCTGGCAGGTTCCTGGGGAGACAGAGCTCTTCTGCCTGGCTGGCAGGTTCTGAAAGGCTCTGCCAAGTCTCTAATCCCACTTTGCTATTTAGAGGGCCCTGGGTTCACAGTCATGCCATGTTTGGAAGCTAAACTGAGATATCGCTCATGTTTAGATCTCCAGTAGCCTCTTATCTGGTCCATCCTTCTGATCTGAACACATTTTCCTTGTTTGAGACCTACCAGAGGCTTTCCACTGTTCCCTGATTCTTGTTTCTCCAATTCTGTAATTTGGTGCCTCCTTCAGGCCAACAAGTGCTTCAACTAAGTAGTGTCAAAAGTACTAACAGTGCTGGTCTCAAAAGGCTTTTTTCCCCTCCCCATTCTGTATCATGACTTAGTGTGCTCTTATTCCAAAGGGAATGATCTTTACCTCCAAATCTCCCCTGGTTCTGCACCACATTCCAGTGACCAACCTGATGCTCTCTTTCAGGACAGAAACAGTGGTAGAGAAGCTGTTAACCAACTGGATGTCCATCTGTCTGTATGCATTCGTGAGGGTGAGCTCTTTGTCCTGTTGTGATATAGAGGGGCCAAAAGAGGGGAGACAGGCACAGCTTTGCTTTGTGCCTCACTCATAGCTGAAATAGTGTCAGGGTCACCCAGTATTTCAGGGTGAGGAATAAGAGTTGGGCTGCTCACTGGGAACAGGGATTCTTAAATCAGCATCAATACCACTCATTCCCAAGATGTGTCACCAGGTCATGGAGGCCTCAGTGTAGCTCCTTTATCTTGAAATACACAGGCCACAGGCTGGTCTGTGCATGGGAGGACAGATGCTGGTCTAGTTCCTTTTCAGGAGGGCTGGGGGAGGTGTCAAGGATTCTCAGATCAGTGACGCAGAGGCAGAACAGTGCCGTGGTCATGTGCATCTCTCTGGTAGCTGGACAGTGCACTTTTCCTGTGCATGGAGCAGGAGCTGTTGGCACAGGCTCTGTCTTTGCCTACTGTGGCTCAGCTGCTGTATCCTCAGTCCTGCTTGATACCCGTGTTCCCAAGCCTGAGGCTCTGCTGAGAGGAGCAAGCTGAATTTCTTTCCTTCCTTTTCCCTGCCAGGATTCTGTCGGGGAGCCCCTTTACATGCTGTTCCGAGGAATCAAACACCAGGTGGACAAAGGGCCGGTTGACTGGGTGACAGGAAAAGCCAAATATACCCTGAATGACAACCGCCTTCTGAGAGAGGACCTGGAGTACCGCACTCTGGTAAGCACCAAACCTGTGCTCTCTGCTACCACAGTGCTCAATGTGTCTGCACCCACAACCCAGGCACAAGTGCAGATCCTGCCACTGTCTCCTGGGAGCCGGGTTTGTTCCAGTAGCACAGGTGCGTAGTTGATGAAGAGCTCCGCTAAATTAGGCGGTTTTGCCCTAGGCTGATAGGAGCCTTCACCACAGTGAAGGTGTACTGCTGTGCTGTGTCTAGAAACAAGGGGATAACGATGGCACGTCGAAACTCCTCCCCAGTGCTCTTGAACTGGCTTCCAGCTCTTGACACAAGGCTAAGAACACAAGACTGAGGTGTTCTAACATCTGTGGTGTTTTCTTTTCTGAAAGGACTAGCTGTTAACTTGCCTGAATGCCAACCATCAAAGGTGTGAATGTGTCAGATGTCATCTTATCAGCTGAGTAGCTGTGATCTTTTCTTCCCCAGACCTTAAATGCTTTGACACAAGCAGGAGTTGGTGCAGGAGGAGCAGAAGACTCTCAAGGGATTTCTGCAAAAGTGCTGGACTGTGACACCATAACGCAGGTGAAGGAGAAAATCCTCGATCAGATCTATAAAGGGACGCCATACTGCCACCGGCCAGACCCAGACACCCTGGACCTCGGTGAGCTCTTTGGTGACAAAACTCAGTGAGGAAGTGAAGGAATGGTGGTTTGCTGTCTGTGCACAGCACCCTGGTGCGTGTGACATTTGTCATTCTTTACTGAGTGTGCAGAATCACTGACCGCTCTGGCTGGACACAGCAGGGAAGAGGCTGTAACAGAAAGAGGCAGAGGTAGGAAAGCAGCAGTTGGGTTCAGCCTCTTTCACTTCATGGTGTTCTTCTTTAGACCACCGCAATGGCTTGGGCAAGGGGATAATGAAAAAAAGTATGGAAGATGGGAGGGGAGGAGGATTTTGAGTGCAGTGCAAAGATGCTGTGGGCATAGGCTGGTATTTCCAGGCAGTAAAGTCAATGGCAGCCTCTTAGTGATAAATGTCAGGAAGGATTTTGCCTATTGGAAGTTAATGAATGGTAGAACTTATATTGGGAGGGAAAACACCCAGTTTTCCATCATCTTAATTCTGTTGATGAATAATGGTGACGTTTAGGGATGAGAAGGTACTGAGGAAATAGTAGCTGATAAGAACTATGGGTGTATATTTGTGGTTTGAACCACCTGCTTGAAGAGTCACAATCTGACAGAATTTGTAAGAACATGACAGGTGGAACCTGGGAGACCACGAGGCCACCTGTGCTCAGAGGGGTCTGTCCTGTGCCTGCAGGACTCAGCATCATTACAAGCACTTGCTCAGGTTATGTTGTCTGTGAAATAGCACAGGTAAAAGCTGAAAAGGACCAGAGGGTGTTTAAGGAGGTCAGCCAGGTTGACGCAGAGGATGCCTCGAATTAGCAGTTAATCCTTTCATTTTCTGTGTTTCAATGGCTGTAGAGTGGAGATCAGGGCTGGCAGGTCATCTGATACTGTCTGATGAGGATGTGACCTCTGTTGTTCAAGGAACTTGGAAACGTCTGAACACTCTTCAGCACTACAAGGTCAGAACTCAGTCTGCCATTGCCTTATCTCTCCTCTCACGCTGTCATGCTCTGTTTGTGGCTCCTGGTGGACCACTGTCAAAAGGCTGGACCTTCCTTGCAGAACACATTCACATTAGGTCAGTGCTGTGGCTGCAGCCTGACTTCAGCAAACACAGCCCTGTCCTTGTCCCGTACCTGAGATGTGTACATGTGTAGGGCTTGGAAGGATAGGCACAAGTTCATACTGCAGTGCAGGTGATGTGCTGGATCTGTTCCTGTTCCAGGCCAGATCACTTAGGAGATGATGATGCACTGAGCTGCCAAGTACCTTCTAACAAAGGAAAAAGGGACTTTTTAAATTACCTTGCACCAGTATGTTGTATCTTGCAACAGTATGTTAGTACTCTGCTGCAATATGTTCTAAATGTGAATGACCTCAGTCCCTGAGTATTATCTTTGTTGTACTTTGAACATTTGTTTTTTAATTGGTACAGGCAAGATTTTCTCACCCTCAGGAAAGGCAGTAATGGTGCCTCAAAATCCCTGTTTGTGTCCCTGTTTCTAGTGATGGTACAGCCTGTTTTGCTCTACAAGCACTTGCCTATTGTGCTGATGAAAAACATGGCATTTGCTTTGAATGTTGTTGTTTTGCTTGTGTGCAGGTGCCTGATGGAGCAACAGTAGCACTGGTCCCACGTCTGACCAAGCACATCCACAGGGAAAATCAGGATTACATCCCAGGAGAAAGTGAGTTTTATGTCTTGTTCTCATAAAATTACTTCAGAGCACTTGCCAGTTAGTGGGACAGCTCTTGCTGTAGCCCCAGGCTTACACATGCCTTGAACCCTTACAGGATTGTCAGGAAATGTGAAAGCTTGGTCAGGTGAGGTCAGAAAAAAGCAAAAGTGTGGGAGCAGAGGAAGGCTGGGCTGGGTGTTAAAATACAGAACAAGCACAGTTGTCTGACTCTCTAGAGCTGACCACAGTCTGCAACTTGCAGAAATCTTGATACCTTCAGGTGCTGAGCATGGCCTGAGGGGGATGATGGGTGCTAGGTAGTTTCCTTACTGCCTGGCAGAGTGAACAACTCCATGGATATTCCTGTGGCTTGAGGGATAATAGCCACAGGCCACAGCTTAAGAGATTCAAACTGGATATGGAACAAAACTTCTTCAGCAAAAGGGTGGTTCAACCCTGAAACAGACCATTGGGTTGGTAGGGGATCTCTCTGTGGGGAAGTTTCCAAGACCTTGAAGGTTTTGGGTGAACAAAGGCAACCTGCTGTACTGTTGGCAGTGGTTGTACTCTGCAGAAGGCTTGGATACAGGCCTCCAGAGATTCTTTCCCATTTGTGTTTCTGTTATACTGGGAAATCTTGCTGTCTTGGGGCTCACCTGGCCAAGGTCTACTGTGAGAGAGCCAACACTCACCTGTAAGCAATTGCTTGCCTTAGAAACACCAATGCTGGAGGATGCAGATGAAGGTGGGATCAAACTTTGGCACCTGGTCAAACCAACAGAAGAGCCAGAGCTTCCCAAGCATCGGCGTGGGAGCTTAAGAGATCGGGAACGGGCCAAGGCAATCCCAGAGATCTATCTGACACGTCTCCTCTCAATGAAGGTGAGAGGAAGCACAGACTGTGTTGTGCTTGGGATCTTACCTTCCTTCATAGCCCCCAGCAGATTGCAGGAGTGTGTGTGAAGATGAAGTAATACTCTTTACCTGCAGTGGCTTTGAGTACATTTGAGTTTTTCTACATTTTGCTTTGTTCACAAGGTTCTCCCTGGCCTCTGTTCCACAAACCACAGGGGCCTCCTTTCTCCTCTGTTGCTGCTCCCTTTGGTGGGATTGGAATACCCTTGGATGGGTGAGGGGCTGCCACTGAGAAGAGTGACCTCTCATCTGTGAGGCCTAGGCTCTCTGCTTTCCTCTGCCTGTGCTGACCCTGCCCTACTTGATTTTCCACAGGGCACTCTGCAGAAATTTGTGGACGACTTGTTCCAGGTGATCCTCAGTACCAACCGCGCTGTTCCTCTGGCAGTCAAATACTTCTTTGACCTGCTAGATGAGCAAGCCTTACACTATGGAATCGCAGACCCTGAGACCATCCACATCTGGAAGACAAACAGGTAGGGTGTTCCTGAGGGCCCTGGGGGAAGCACTGCTGACTTGCTTAGAGCTTGCAAAGTGACAGCCACCTCTGCCTCCTGAGGGGGAGTAAAATGCAAGTGCAGGGCAGCAGGCCATAGGGTGGAGAGCTGGTTTTGCTGGGAGAGCAAAGTAGAGAATAACATATAGAATATCTTTCAGCATTGTAGCTGCTACCTTTGCTGATGTCCTTTTACACTTCTATCCTCTCTACAGCCTCCCCCTGCGGTTTTGGATTAACATCATCAAGAACCCCCAGTTTGTTTTTGATGTGCAGACCTCAGATAACGTGGATGCTGTGCTGCTGGTCATTGCACAGACCTTCATGGACTCCTGTACAATAGCTGACCATAAGTTAGGGCGGGTGAGTACAGAGGGAGAAGGGAGCATGGCTGTCACACAGAGTTGAGCAGTGCTGCCTTAGGGAGGCAATAATGTTTACATAGCACCATGGGGACAGCAGGCCAGGCTCCCCCTCGCTTCCATGTGCAGCTGGAGAGTAATGGGGGCTCCTGGGAAGAGAGAAGGGAGGATCAGATTTTGTTTAGCAACAAGAAATCTTTGAGGAGTGCTCTTTATTTACAGCGCACAGCTACTTGGGGAACAGAGCTAAACTCCAGTTGGCTGTAGCAGACAGTGGGAGTCCGGAATGCAACTTGGGACATTCAGATTGGCCATTAGAAAGACTTTCCACAAGTAAAGCACCCTTATAAAATAGCTCCTAGAGGGGCAGAGGACTGCTCACAAAGTGGAGGAACTAAGAAGGGAGCAGTGAGGAGCTGCCCAGTGACAGCTGTTCCACTACTCATCCTGTGTTGAGGTTGGAACAGTCCTGCACAGGTCACGAGAGATGGGATGGGTGGATATCTGGAACATATCAGGCATCAGCTGTGCAAAGCCATAGGCAGTGTGATCTCATACTGGTGATCACCCAGCTCCAAGGGGAAGGCTGAACTAGGGATCTTCATCAACACATCTCTGGGTACCTCAGACTGAATTGCTAGAAGAGATCCTGCTATTAGAAGTGCCTCTCCATGCAGAGGACAAAAAATTCCTGATCCCGAACAAATGGCAGAAAATAGAAGTGATGTTGTTAGCTTCTAAGATTAGTCCACAGCACAGTAAAAGAGCTTTTCATAACCAATTCTGGTTTTGCATGTTCAAGGACTCTCCAATCAATAAGCTGCTTTATGCCCGGGACATTCCTCGCTACAAGCAGATGGTGGAAAGGTAAGTGATGGATGTGAGGAGAGGTGCTTTCAGCAGGGAGCAGGGGGAACCATGCACTGACTGCCTGTGTGCCTCTCCCTTTCTAGGTACTATGCAGACATTCGTCAGACCATCTCTGCCAGTGACCAGGAGATGAACTCTGCCCTGGCTGAGCTGTCACGGGTAAATAAAAGTACTTCAGAAGTCACCTGGCCCCTCACCTGTGTATCCAGGAGAGAATTATTAATGCAAAGATGAGATATTCCAGCTGAATGTGCAGTTCTGCTCACACACACTGGCTGTGCCTAGTGGCTGCCCTGCACCACAGGGAGGGTGAGGCTCTGCCCAGGCAGCACTGGAAAGAAGAGAGGGCAGTCAAGGACTCAGGGCAAGAAATACATGTGATTTTTCCTTTGCTAGGAACTGTTGCTGAATTCTTTTTCCTGTTGCTTTCTTAATGAGTTGTGAGGATACAGAATTTGACAGGACAATTGTTAAGTATCTCACAGTTTTGTCTGATTTCTTCTCTTATAAACAGAATTACTCAGGTGACCTCAATTCCCTGGTGGCTCTACACGAATTGTACAAATACATCAATAAGTACTATGACCAGGTGAGTGTATGAATATACCTTTCTTCTTCTACCACCCAAACAAAAAACCCTACAAAAATTAAAGATTAAGAGCAGCCAGACTATTCCAACACTGTGTATTGTTTCATTGGCATGCATAACTCATGTCATGAGTTTGCTTTATTCTTCTCAAAGAGCAAGGGAGGAGATCAGCAAAAAGAACTTACCTCTAACTTGGAGGCTTTTGGGATTTTATGTGTGCTCCTTCATTTTTACTCCAGTATCTAAATACTCTACTTAAAAAAGAAATACAGTTAGTTCAGATTAATTTACTAAATACTTAACTTTTTATTTTTCCCCTGTGAAGTCTGTAAGTTGCTACAATGAATCTAGAATACTTCTTTTGTGGTTAATTTGAAATTAATTACTACATAGCCACTCTAGACTAGAGCATGCTGAATTCCAGCTTGAGCTTCTCCATAAAGCCTGGAGTTCAGGAGTTGGGTGTTCAGCTGGTTGGTGTTGTGTGCTGGAGAAGGGCTGCCAGTGAGCTCTGTCTTGTTGCAGATCATTACTGCCTTGGAAGAAGACCCAACGGCACAGAAGATGCAGCTTGGATATAGACTGCAACAAATTGCAGCAGCTGTGGAGAATAAAGTCACAGATTTGTGACACGCACAGACAGACTGCTCTCCCCTGGCTGAAAGGGGACAGTGCTCATCCTAGTTGATAAACAGGGTGTCCTGCTGCCATTGGAACCAGTCTCTCCAAGGAATCTGCCGGTGACGCGAGCAAGGGGATGGCCAAGGCAGTACAAAGTACAAGCGTCCTTGCATCTCAGAGAATATTTTTTTACAGTTTTTTTTTTCTTTTTAAAAGCAAAATGAAACAAACAAAAAAAAAAGGACAAACATTGTTTTTTCCCTGGCAGACTGCTGAGGGGCCACACAGGTCCTTCCTACAGACGTTACGTGAATGTGCCAAGTTTCCAAATAACGTTATTGAAGAGCCAGGTGACAACACTGAGCACTGCATCTGTGGAGTCCTCAGCCTTGCACAGATGCCCTTTCCAGTGCTGGAACACACCCTGCTGCGACCACTCACTTTCCTGGGGATCAGGAAGCCTTTCCTGGGTTGACTGCTGTGCTGACCTCTGTTCCCAGCTAGCGAGCACTCCTGAGAAACTTTTTGCAGCAATGTCCCTGCTGGTCCCAGATGCTGGATGTAGAAAGGAGAGTGTCTGATGGTGAAGGTCTCTTGCTCCCCAGTGCTCTGGTCTCTGACAGCTCGTGTGTGGCACCAGCCTGGGTGCTTGCCATGGGGCCCAGTGTAAATGAACAGATCCCCTCACCCTTTCCCTCAGGACGAAGTCAGTGTGTGAGAGTTGCTATCTGGCTCACTTCGGTCTCCACTGACTCAACTAGGATCTGTCTTCCTGGTTCCTTGTTGTCAGAGATTGCCCTGCTCTTTGGAAAAGCACAACAAATGCCTTGTGCCACTCCCCCTTCCTCCAGTGTCCAGCTGTTCTGCTGCTCTGAACTGGACTTGTAAATACCCTCAGAAAGTTAATGTATTTAAATGCTAAAGGAGAATGTTTAACTTCATGGCTTTGAGACAAAGCTTTTCTTGGAGAACTATCTCTGTGCACTTCTACTGACTGAGGTCTGTCAGCACTGGAGCAGTTTTCTCCACTGCTTTGTCTGCAGGGATAACTTGTAGGTGTCTCTGTTGTACCAGCAGCTCGCCTTTCCCCGTGGCTCGGTCCCAGGCTCTCTTTGTGCTCTCCTCCCAGGCTTGCCTTACAGCTAACTCTCAGCTCTGCTGCTCAGACTCTCCTGTTATGGTACATAGAAGGGTTATTGGTGAGCTGTGAACTCAAAGGAGCCGTCATGCACAACCGTGATGTTCCCAAGGAGGGTCGGGTGTCCTGCAAAAAGGAGTGGTTTGTAATGGAGGAGAGGCCTGGAGCAGGCACAAGCACAATTAGTTGGCAGCTCCTCACTGCTCCCTCCTTATTAGGTTACTCCACTTTGTGAACAGTCCTCTGCCCTTCTAGGAGCTAATTTATGAGGGTGCTTCACTTATTCCCTCCCCGCCCCTGCTGCTAATTCCACATTGATGTCCTGTGTGCCTGGGGCAGGTAGGCAGGTCTGACTCCTCTGTCACTGCTCTGAGGTGATGATGGTAGCAGGAGGTAGCAGAGCTACAACAGAGCAAGATCACATCCCTACCTCTCTTTACATTGCATATAGCAGTAATTCCAGGCCTGTTCCCTCAGCCCTATGGCTTTATGCGAGTGCTGTGCAGCTGCAAAATTGTTCTTGGAGCAGGCTAATGCTGGCCTCGCTTCCTACAAAGCTGGCTCTTCTGTGGCCCTCTGTCAGCAGCACAGCAGTGTTCCCAGGTACATGGTGTACCCAGAGTTATGAGCATCTCTGTGCAACCCTCTGCTCCTATCCTGCAGTGTGGAATAGTAGGGTGGCTGGCTGGCTGCTGCCATGCAAAATTGGGCCTGCAGAGTTTGCCTCTTTCCCCAGGTGAGGACCAGTTAAGGTCTCACTCCTGCCTGACCACCTATTTCCACAAAGCTTATGAGAACTTAGCATCTCTGAAACCTTCTTCTTGACTAAATCTGATTAAATTGATTCCCCCCCAAAAGCTGAGTGGAGGCAAGGACTGCTGGATGGGAAAAAGCCAATACAATCCATGTTTGTAAAGCCCATTCCTTTAGGGACTGCAGGAGGAGATTCCTTGCTTTGAGGCAGGTGCAGGTATAGTGGTGGAGTGCGGGGATCTCCTTAACCCCAGGAGACTCCGCAATATGTAGGAAAGTCCAGGTTTCCGGCCCGTGCTGTTGAAGGAGTAGTCTGGAGTCGTTTGTTCGTGTTCTCAAGGCAGTTTATTAATTCCTTATCAAAGAGAGATTTCTCTGCCCTGCCAGGGTTGACACAGAACGCGTCCAGAGACACACTGTGCCCGCCCTGGGTGAGCTCTAATCTTTTATACTAAAAACTACGTATCCAATGTTTACCATTAATTTCCAATCCGTGACCCTTACATTACATTGTCCAGCTCTCTGACAAACCAATCCAAAAGTACCAACATCACCAAGAAGATGGAGGTTAGGAAGAAGAAGAAGAGATAACATGCCACATGTAAGAATTCTCCATCTTGACTCCCAGACCCCCCTGTCCAGAATCTCAAACCCCCCTGGACATGGGTCCAAATCTTTCCCTTTTCATCTATAATTACTACGATTCTACTCTTTAAACTCTGGTGACTTGCAATTCTTCTTATAAGTTAGTTATTTGTCTCATGGATTAAAATCAAAACCACAGGCACTCCCAGTATCAGTCCAGGTTCTCCGACACCTCTGGCAAGGCTGAAAAGCCTCCTGAACAGCGTTTGGATCATTCTGAGATGCCATAGGAACCCCCTGGGTTCCAACAGTGGAGTAGCATTGTCCTTGTGTGTGTTGGTGGATGGACTTTCTGCCCTAGGAAATAAGGCCTGGTTTGTGGCCTCTCCAACTTGCTGAGTGTCTGCCAGGAGCCACAGAATCTCTGCTGGATTTCTGGCTCTGCAGACTGTCAGTGTCTGCCCTTATTTTTGCAGAATTATCTCTGCACTTCCCCAGAACAGGGTGGCTTGATACTTAATTCTCATTCCACCTCCCACTGGTACCCACATTCTCCCTGCTTCTCGGTAGTATTCCTGGATGTTGGAAATCATCTGCTTTCTCTGAGTGTATCTGTGAAAGTCTGCTTTTATTGGAGCAATAATCAAGACTTAAAAATAGAGCTAAACACAGGTGATTGACTTATTTAACATCTTCACCTTGTCCTTGCATGGCTGGACAGGACACTGCCCGGTGCAGGTGCAGTGAGGGTGGAAAGCTGGTAGTGCCCATCTCCTCCCATCCATCTGTCCTTGGTGTTCTAGACAGCAGCATCTTCCTCCCTGTGCACATGCACTGAAAGGCCCTCACTGGGATCAACTTGGGTATGTAGGCATGGCCCCTCTCATCTCCGTCCATGCCCCTCTCCTGTGGCAAAATCTGTTTCTGTGGCAGGGTTCTGTTGCATTTAAATTTGCACAAAACAGGTTTTATTATGAAATTCCCTATTGCAGGGAAAACTTATTTATTTATCCCTCATGATCCTTCCGAGTTTTTTCCAGTCTCTGCCTGATTCCACAACCAACCTGACATTCCTTGTCCAGGACAGAGAATCCTGTCTGGATGTTCCTGTTTGCTCACAGGCAGCAAGTTCAGTGGGCACCAGCAGAGAGAGCCCTGCCACCATGGCCAGGCCCCTGCTGTGGGACACTGGGATGTCAGTGCTCCAGCGGCACTGTCCTAACAGTGGTGTTCCAGAGGGGCAGGCACAGCTTTATTTAGTGCTCCCTCTGAGGGAGGGACTTGTTTCTGCCGTGGTCTGGGTGACCGGCTGAGAACTGATCAGTATTAAGAGAAATCGCCATTAGTGTGTTTGAATGTCTCTTCCCTTGGCACAAGGAAGCACAGCTGGCGCCCACGTGATGTAGATGTGAGAATTCTTGCTTTCATCTTTCTGGTGGCAAATTTAGGCTGTACCTGAAAGCTTTTTTATTTTGGTAGAAATTATGGCTGGTTTTTTTTGGTGTGTGGGGTTTTTTTGGGTTTTTTTTGTTTTGGTTTGGTTTTTTTTAATTGAAAATAGAGGGCTCTTGGATGCTGCTGCCTTGGTGGAATGCCATTTTTTTCAGGGTGTGCCCTGGTTGCAGCAAGATGCTGCCTTTTTTTTTTTTCCTTTTTTTTTTTTTCTTTTTTTTTCTTTATTTTTTTTTAATGTGTGTGTGTGTGTGTGCCTTTCTTGGGGATGATTATTTTGGTTTCCAGAGCACCCAGGGCATTTGCTCTTGTAGTCTTTTTCTGGTCCTCTGTCGTGATGACTCTGCCCTCTCCGTGCCTTGTGACTTGGTGTCTGTCTGTCTGTTACAGTATGGCCTGACCTGCATTCATGCCCTGCCACACCTTAGGTTCTGCTCAGAGCACCCAAGGTACTGTCTTTCTCAAGTTTGAATTAATAATTAATAAAAAGCTTGAAAAAAAAATCTAAATTTTGTTACATAGTGTAATAACTGTTTGTAGATACTGTTCTGAGATGTAGGAATCTATTGGTGATATAAAAGGTTTTGTCTGTAAATAATCGGTTTAGAGTCAAAATGATTTTAATAAAGAGAATTCTTACACAATAATTCAATAAATTTTAATATACAACCTCTGTGTCATGCTTGTATTGCATGATGATGCAATTACACAGAAGTATTTGCCTCTTTTTCTTCCTGAGTGGAAACTGTGTACTCCTAAGCACCAGGACCCAGAAGCTGTGTGAGGGGTGAGGATTCTTCCTCCTCCCTAGGCTGTGTTTCTTCAAGATAACATTGTGCCACCTTCCACCTGCATCCCTCTGCAGTTTCCAGAGCTCAAATACTATCCCTGCTCACAGAAGGAGGCAGCCTCCCTCCCCAGCCACTCGTGTTGGGCTGGCGCTGGGGGCATATGGTGCGTGGCAGCTCTGGCTGTGGTCTCTCACTGTGGGTGAGGGTTGCTGAAGGTACAGTGTTGTCACTGTTGGTCACTGTTGTCCACCAGCGTGAGGCAGAAGGCAGTGTTCCTGATTTACCAAAACAACTTCATTCTTAAGTGAATTTTACAGTTCTTCCCAGACAGCAATCTGGCTCCTGGCCCATCTGTCCCCTTTTCTTCCCTCCCCTTCCTTTACTAGCAGAGTTTTGTACAGAGTCTGTTTCTCCCCCTCTTTTAGTCCCTTCTCTCTGTACTCTGTGTGCTCTTGTTGCCCTTTAAGGGGTCACAAAGCACTTGTCCCCTGCCTGCTGCCCAACAGGCCTCAGCACCCGGCCTGGTGCAGCCTCTGCCTCCCCTTGGTATTTTTAGTGCAGGGGAGGCAGGTGAGAGCAGAGGGGCACAGGCAGGGGGAGAAGCGCTCTGGGAGGCCCTGGCCTGGGTTTGGCAGCCTGGAGCTGCAGCAGAGCTACTGCAGGCAGGGTTAACCCTTTGCTGCAGGGCTGGGGCCTGCTCTCTGCAGCCTCAGCCTGGAAACCCGAGCTGTGCGAGCCCAGGGCCCCAGCGAGGGGGAGGCCAGGCCATACCCAGCTCCGGTGTGAGGCTGCAGCTTAGGCCAGCGAGGAGAAAAAAAAAGTGATTCTGTGTGTGGCCTTTTCCTCCCCAGTGCTGCAGGGTGCTGGGATGCTCAGGTCCCCCTGGGGCTGTGGGGAGGATGCTGCTGTGCTTGCTCTCCATGAGAAAGAGCAGGGAAGTTGTGGGCTGTGTGGCCAGCAGCAGCGTGCTGTGATGGTGTTGGACTGTGTGCAGGCACTGCTGGAGAGGCTGAGGTTCCTCAGCTCTGGCACTGGCACACAGACTGGGCTGGGAACAGGGATGGCTCTGCCAGGCAGAAGATGGTGCCACAGGAGCAAGTCCTGCTGTCACGCTGCTGGGGGCAGGGGAAAGAGTCAGGCAGCCCCACGGTTTCTGGGTCTGGAGAAGGCAGAGCAGAGGGGGAGGACTTCTCTGTTTTCATCTCAGCAGAGCTGTGAATTTCCCACTATAAATAGTTGCTGTGGAGACTGAATCTACTGCAGGCTGACAGGCCTGCTGCCAGGGAGGCAGGGAGAGGTCAGCAGTAAAGTGAATCCACCGCAGCTGTCTGAGGGCTCCTGCTCTCCCAAAGCCAAGGTTGTTCCCAGAAGTGGTGCTGTGATCTGATACCCTGCCCCACTCCTCACCACGTCCATTCTGTGATGCAGAAGTTTGGTGAGCTCAAGGACATCCCTCCTGGGGCAGTGCAGACTAAAATCAGAGCGGGACCAGCTGGTATCTCGCTTTGGGGAGCTCCAGAATGAGCCAGATGACAAAGGGAATGGCGTGTCCTGCCCCTGAGCTGCATGGTGAGTGTGTGCTGGGCTCTGGGGCTCGGAGCCCTGCCAGAGCACTTGTGTGCTGCATGCTGTGACTTGCAGGGGTGCTGTGCTCAGCGAGGGCTTGTAGGTCTGTGTGGTGCAGAAGCTGAAACTGAGTATTGCTCTGGTGAGTTCTGCCACTGCAGAGGTCCAGGTGTCACAAGGCATGACTGGTTTTGGGCAGCTCTGTACACTGTTCCACACAGGTTGGGTGGAGGAGTCCAGGCCAGATGTGAAGCATGGCTCCTTGTCTTGGCTCTCACAACCCAGGTAGAAGCAGTTCTTGGGCTGAAGTTCTCTGAGCTAGTCCAGGGCTGCAGCAATTCAGTGGGTTCTGCATAAAATAGTTGGAATGACAAAAGCAAAATAACTTGTATTTAATGTGAAAGTATCAAGAAATGAAGGATTAAAAGCACCAATTGTCCTTCATCACAAAGCTTAGAAAAGTGCATTTCACTTTCCTTTACTAAGTTGCATAGCAACACTCTTCATCTTTTGCCAGTGTTTCCATCCAGAGAGGGTGGATGGAGGTAAATCTTGCATGTCTAAGGACAGACTTGTCTTACCTCTGCAGCAACAAGGCCACCAGGGCCCAGTGGATGGCCCAAAAGCTCCACCAGCCCTAGGGCTAGGATGAGTCTTACACTTTGGGTCTGCCTCTGGGTCCTGTATTCTCACTGAGGTCTCCTATCACCAGAGCACTCCACTGAGGGAAGAAGCTGTTGAGCTCCCATCCCCACACACACATGAGTTTTCCTTTGGCAGGTGAACAGTAAGCCACACAATTAAAGCTTGCTTGCTGTCAGTTCAGGCCCTGCTGTCCTCATGGTGTGAGTGAAGAAGGCTCAGGCAGATGCTGGTGGTGCAGAGTGTTTGAGGGTACTGATAAGCTTAGTCTGTGCACAAATAAGGAAAATTTTTATTTCAGTTCTGTTTCATAGGTAAGATGTCAGTGAGTATTTGCTGTAAAGATTGGCAGACATGCAGCATCCAAGAGGTTTATACCTAAAGATTCTGAACAGCATAAATGCAAGGGTTAGAGGTGTAGAAATGTGAGGAGGAGGAGGCATTTTGAGCTCCTTTCAGACTTCTGTGCAGACTTGAGTGAACAGAGTAACATCAGCTCTGGCACCCTGGGTTTTCCCTGACAGGATGAAAGTCTTGAGCCCAGTCTGACCCTTAACTAGAACTGCGCTGGGAGCTTGCTGGGTGCCCAAAGGCAGGCTGAGCCTCTGGCTGCTCTGCTGGGAGAGGAACATCAGCATGTGGAAAAAACTTTAATGTTTTGAGGAAATCAAACCAGGTGCTCTGTCTCAGCACCTGGAAGATGCTACTGTTCCACAGCAACTCCCTGCCACCAGCACTGCCAGCCCTCTATAGCTATTTCTGAAAATCCTCTGGTTCAGATGAGTTCTTAGCTTTAGTGACCTGATTTGGAAGATTCAAAGTTCAATATTTCTACCTGCGCTAATGGTCTATGGGCATTACTATCACCTGTCTGAAGCCCTGACAGTGTGAGTTAGCCTGAAGCTTCATCTGTGCAACGAGTGATATTTCCAAATTATGAAAGGCTGAGTTGGAGTGCCCCAGCTACTGTGGCTTAAATCTGTATTTCATTAGCAACAGGGGCTCTGGGCTGCTATTTCAGGTGACCAGTACTGAGGCCAGTCCTACATGGGTGCTGCAGCACTGGGGGACAGCAGTTGGATCAGTCTGTATGTGCTGTCTTGGTGTTTATGCCTTGGGCTGTCATAGTAACAAAGCCCAGGGGCAGCCCCTTGCCAGGATGTCACAGGATGGTCTGTGATAAACCCCTGCTCCAGCACCTGGGCAGGACTGTGGGCAGAGGAGCAGCTCTGTAGTGTTTAGAATGCAAATTCTATTTCACACCCATCTGGAGCAGGAGTCTTCTCCTGCCAGCCAAAGCCCAAATTCCCTCCTCAGCCAGGATGGGGATAGGGGGGGGTGCTTTCCCTGGCTGTGGGAGGGGATCCCACAGACCCTGCTAAGCCCCTGAAAATACACATTCGTAAACCTAAGACTCCCACCTGGCCCTGGCCCTGGCCCGGGACCAGCCTGCCAGCTTTCCTCTTCTGAACTCTTAAAATAATCCCTGCCTCCCTGAAGTGCCAAAAGTGTTTGTAACAGCCTGACTCCAAGAGCTGATGAAGGGAATGGGAAGGGAAGGAAAGGGGTGAGGGCACAGCCAGAGGTATGGCCACCCTGCAGCTCTCCAGCTCTCTTGAAAGGAGTAAAGTGCTGAAGAAGATCACACCACCAGTGTCCCAGAGCTTGGTGTCCCACTGTGTCCACCCCCTCATGCCAGGACCTGCCGTGCTCCAGGGCCATGGAGGAGCAGGAGATGCCACCAGCCCAACGCACAGGTCAGTCCTTGGGCATGAAGCTCCAGAGATGAGACCATGCCAGGCTCTTGTCAGGCTAGAGGAGGCCACTGGGACCTGTCAGGCTCTGTCCTCAGCTGCTCGTTCAGTCTAAGAACATTTAGAGATGTCACTAAAATCTCTTGGTGGTGGTTTTCCACAGGAGGCCACCACCACATGCAGGAGGGAGAGGTGTTCAACACGCGATACCAGGTGCTGCACAAGCTGGGATGCGGTGCCTTTGCCACTGTCTGGCTGTGCCAGGACATGAGGTGAGGGGCTGAGTGCCATTCAGGGAGGTGGGAGGAGGTGGCTGCTGTCCTGGGCAGGGCTGGCCCCTCTTGCAGAAACAACAGAGCACAGCCTGGGAGCATGCCAGGCATCCCTGAGCACAGGAAAACCTGACAGCAAGATCAGTGGGCTGCAACAAGCAGATCTGGTCCCCAGAAATCAAAGAATGTAAATGAGGTGGGATCAGCTCTTGCTCTGCGTTTTCTCTTCTTGTTTAGGCCCTGCAGTATCCATGTTCTTCTCCTCTCCAGTCCCTTGCTGGTCCCTGGGGCAGTTGTGCTGCCAGATGCCAGCAGGAGGATGCCCCTGGCCTGGCATGCTGTAGACTGAGGCCAAGGGTACCTGCAGAAAAGCAGCACCTTCCCTGGGGAGGCCAGGGCTGGCTGACAGGGAGAAAGGGAAGTGCTGCTGGTCAGGGCCACTGACATGCATTGGCTGACAGCTGTGGTTCATTTCTCAGGAGGAAGAAACAGGTAGCTGTGAAGGTTCTGAAAAGCAGGGAAGGCTTTGCTGAGACTGCCCAGGATGAAGTTGCTTTCTTCCACTGTGTAAGTCCATTCTGTGGGTCTGTGCTTTGCTCCAGAGGACAGCCACTGAGTTCAGGTTTGAGTATCAGGCTCATCATCCCCTCTGCCTTCAGGTCTCAGTCCAAGGAGCTAGGTGGGGAAAAAAAAAAAAGGGCTGGGGAATTCATAGAAATCACTCTGGCTCAGCACTGGCCTCTTAAAATGGGAATCTTCTCCTTCCTCCATCATACTAGGACACATTGGCTGTGTCCCACTTTCCCTGTCAGCCCATTTATTTTAGCTGAGAGGGAAATCCAGCAAAAAGGAAGAATCTGCAGAATGAAAAGGTGGATAATCAAGAAGGTGGTACTGTTCTTCAGCAGGAGAGGGGAGCATGTCTGCTGTACCTGTGTCATTCACAGAGGAACGTCACTCAGAGGACACTGCTGAATCACAACACTGATACTGAATTAAGGGAAATATCTGCAATAGAAAAAAATATGATGTACAAAAATATAATAAGTATCTGAAGTCAGAAAGCTTCTCCTCGCCTCTGCTAATGGAGGTGGTAATTAGGTGCCTGTATCTGGGTTGTAGCAAGTGGCCTTTGAAGTTGGCTTGAACTGCTAGTTCTAGAAAGCTTGTGGTTACAGTTTTTCAAGTTTGCTCAAATACAAAGTTATATCAGCTTCAGATGATTAAAAACTATTAAATTCTGCATTTTAAATTACTCTGTAGCCTTTCTCCAACAGGTTTGAGAAAGGTTTAGTTAACACCTGTAAATCTGAAGGCCCTATCTAAAGGGAGATGAGCCAGATGCAGTGATGCAAGAGGAAGTACCAAGGGGCACTAATTTAATGCAATCAGAGAGCTGCATTTCTACATGTCAGCACAACCCTGAGTAGAGAGAGCCTTACCCCTGATTTATTATTAATTCTGAGAGACATGCCTGCCCATTCAGCAGCACACAGCTGGTTGCCAAGGCTGTTCCCACCAGCACTGGGGGGACAGTCCCTGCAGAGCTGCCAGGAGAGATGATCTGGTCTCTGCTTTCAGGGCTGCTCACTTCTGTTGTGCCAGAACAAACCTTCTGGCACTGATGCAGGTGGGTCTGGCATCTGCAAAATGAGCCCAACCAAAACCCTGGCAGCTGTGGCCATGAAGAGAGAAGAAAGCAGCATGAATTGCTGGATAGGTGCTCTGGGAGAGCAAGCCCCTGGTGCTCCTTGTCACATGGGTGTGTGGTGCTGGGGGTGCTGTAGCCCCTGTGCCTGGAGGTTCACTCTACAGAGTACCCTGGGCCAACAGCACATGTCCAGGTGGGTGTAAGGACAAGCTGAGCACAGGGTGCTGCTTCCACTGAATGCTCCCCTGGCCTGCTGCAGTTTCCAGCTGCAGATTTCCCAGGCCAAGGATGATGCTTGTGTGGGCAGGAATTCTCATGGATTTACCTTGAACCCTTGCAACCCCCTATGAGATTCAGGACCTGCAGCCCCCTGTAACAAGAACTGTCCTCAGTTACCATGTGCTGTGTGAAGAACTATCTCTGCTGTGTTTTTGGACCTACGACATGCTGGGTTTGAAGACCTCTGGCTCCAGAACAAAAGATCTGTTCATCCCCTTCACCATCCCTCTGTATCACTGCAGTACTTGCCCACAGCCAACCCATTTCCAGCACAAATAAGCTTTCTTCCTGTTCTTCCAGATGTGGAAGCTGCTCTGTACCCTGATGAGACAAGTAGCATTTGAGTGGCCAAAGACAGCCACAATGTCTCTGCCTCTGTGCAACCTCTTGAGGGAAATTGCCAAAGGGCTGGTGTGAGGCAAAGGAAATGGACAGCCATTGATGCTGGGAGGAGGGAGCTGTCTTCCTGGGAGAACCCCCTTCCAGCACAAGCAGGAGCACTTTCTGGGTCTGCCTGGAGAGAATAAGCAGCAGAAAGTGTGCTAGATACTATCAGCAGTGTTGGTGTAAGTTGTTTTGACATTGTGAGTGTGATGGTCCCACCTGGTCAAGAGCAAGACAAAACATACAGAAACTCATTCCTGGTTTTCCTGATGTTGTTTTCATGGGATTTGTCATGAAGTGCCAACTCCCAGAAGAGAAAGTCTGTCAGACAGGATAAAACATATGCAAGGTGTCCTTGTGCATATATATGTCTCTAATTCCAGCTTTCTTGGAATCCTCCCCCTCAGGTAAGCTGCATGAAGAAGAAGGACCTAGCAGGAGAAAACATCGTCTGTTTGTTAGATGACTTCAGAATGATTGGAGAGAATGGTTTCCATATCCTTCTGTGGAGAGTGCTTTTCTGGGCCAGCAAAGCCTGGGCTTGCCTTGGAGAGCCACAGGACGGTGTAAACCTTAGTGCTGTGCTGTCATGAGGAGGATTAGCAGGGCTGTAGGTGGACTGGGCATATGGGCGTGGCTGGAGGGGAGAGACTGAGTTAATTTGGTTGCTTTGGTGAAAGGCAAAGGGTTGGTGCTAACACCTTTCCCTGCCAGTGAATCCCTAACTCTTTCCCACATGCGTGCCTGGTATTTGAGGTGCTGGGTCCTTCCATTCGATGTCTGATGGGAAACTACACAGCTCAGGGACTGCCCTTGCCTTTTGTGAAAAAGTCTTTACAGCAGGTGAGATCTTAACTGCAATCAGGCAAGGGCACCACGGGGCTGTTGGCTGTGGGATGTGCCACAGACTTCCTCCCAAGGGGAAGGGCTCGGGTGTTACTGCCTCAGCCTGCAGCCTCCTGTGGTTTGGGAAGGAAATCCCAAATCACAAAGTGCCACCAGCCTGAAGACGTACACCAGGGAGTCAGGGCTGGCACTTCTGTGCCCATCAGCTCAGTAATCACTGGGTTCTCAGCTGCTTGTAGAAGTAGCAGGGGACAAACAGCCTGCCATAGCTCTACTTCCTGTGGGCAAACCCTCCTGCTGCCCTAAGAAGTCCCCTCTGGCAGTAATGCCAGATTGCTGGCATTTGCCCTGGCATCCAGCCATGGGTAGCACTGTCAGCTGCAGCTTTCTGCATGGTACCACTGGAGGCTGCTCAAGGTCTCCGTCCCATCTTTACACAAAATTCTAAATTGCTGATTTCTAAAAGCTGGTTCTCTTTCAGTACAGAGCCAACTTTTCCTTCATCCCCTGTAATGATGTGTTGTGCCTATTTAAAAGATGGTGAAAACTGAGTTTCTTCAGGGCTGGCTCTGCTTAAGGAATAGGAAACCTGAGTGAGGCCTCAGAGTAGTTAAAATTACTTTCTGCCTTTCGTGCTGAGATTTATCAAAAGTCTGCACACTTGCCAAGATTAAGATTTACTACCCTGATTCCTGTGCCCTTCTAGGGATACTAAGAAAGAAAATTGCTTCCTCTTCCGTCTTATTTTCTGTAGTAGCCTGTCCTTTCTCTAAAGAAGCTCCACTAACACCTGAGTAAGTTTCACAAAAATGTAGCAGCATTACCTCTGTGCTCCATTTCACACTCAGGCTTTTGCTTGATACATTATCTGCTTTAATTGTAAAAGTTCAGATCTGTTCTCCCCCCTCAGATCAGCACTGGGACAGTATTTACTTCTGATTCATTCCAGTTTAGTTATTTAAATCTTTCCCTACATTTCACAGTTACCATTTAAGGCTGATATTTCCCTGGGGCTGATGTTCATCCCAGAATAGAATCTGATAATAGAAAGAATATTTACCAGTCCTTTAGGACTGACCAGAGTGTTAAAAAACAAACCTAAATCTCCCCATAGACTTTTCTCTGTTATTGATTTCTGATAGTGACTGTTAGGTGTTGTTTATCTCTCCCCTGTGACAGGCCAGACTCTCCCTGCTGCCTCACAAGCTGTTCTTTCCCTACATGGCTCTCCTGCAGGGCCCTGAAATCCTCTCTCTGCACTCACTCATGGTCTCCCCCACTCCTATCTGAGCTATCCTGTGCTTTTCTTTCCTTGTATGACGGGACACCCTTCCATGCCATGTCACTGTCATTCAAATGGAAGCTGGGGGCTGGTTATAATCAGTGGGAAGGCACAGAGGTCCCAGGACACAACAGCCATACAAACAAGAATGTTTTTTCAGGAGAAAGTTCTTCCTCATAGCCCCCTTCTCTTCCTATCTTCCTGGGCTTGCCCATTTGTGCTGATATCTGTGGATTGTCACACTGTCTTTTGCTGTGTGTCACCCCAAACAGCCATTTCCTCACTGGGCTGTCCAGGCCTCCACTTGCTCACATGGGGTGATGAAATCCTTGTGCCTGCTCCCATAGGCCACCCCAACAGGAAACCCTTTATTGCCAGTAGTTCCACCAGTGCCCAGACTGTCCCTGACCTGCAGTCCCACTGTGCCCGCCCACTCTGGCAGCTGCTGGGGCAGGACAGGCGCTGGGGACCCTCTCAGGGTTGGTGTGACATTGCTGCCTCATTGCTCAGGTGCTGGCAGGGCTGCACTTCCTGCACAAGTGCTGCCGCATCATCCACGCAGACATCAAACCAGAGAACATCCTGCTCTGTGGACGCAGCAAAAGGCTCCAAAGGCTTCTTGTAAACACACTTGACTGCAACCAGGGAACAGAAGCAAGGCTAAAGGGAGCAGGTGAGCTCTCCAGGGCTTTTTTTAACAAGAAAATGGACCTAGGTGGTTACTGGCAGGAGAGAAATGAGAGTCAGCAGGTACAGATACCTTAGGAAAGGTTCACATCTCCTGCAACAGCCAGTACAAAACATTACAGCCAGTATAAAACATTACAGCCAGCTTATGCTGCTGAAAGGCCTCTCCATTCTCTGTGTAACACAAACAACAGGCTGGGCTCAAGGTACCTACAGAAATGTGGTCCTGCAGGTGTGTTTGTGTGAAGGACAAGCACAGGTCACAGATATCTGTCAACAGCCCCACCACGACCTCAGAGATCACTCTCAAGGCTTTAGGTACAGGACAGTTCCACGTCTCTGACATTTTCAGCTACTGAAATGTTTACATACAAAATGGCTTGATCAGAAAGCTGTACGACACTCTTGCTCTTTATTTTCCTCATTTCTGAGGTTTGTGGGAGACTTGAACATGCTGCTAATCTTCAAGGCCTTCTGAAACATAATTTATTTGCACAGAATGGTGTGAATATTGAATAAGATGTAAGGCTGGAGAGTTTCTCAAGAGATTGTCTCATCTCCCAGCAATGAGACCTTTCATATTATCTTTGCACTGTGTTCTCCTGTGAGCATTTCTCCCATGACAGTGTTGTTTTGTCTCTCAAGCTCTGGGGCAATCAGGGAATGCTAAATTAGTGACCGAGTCTTTTGCTCGGAGCAGAAAAGCACAATACTAAGCATAGGTTGACAGCTCACTTTAAGGCACTAAACCAGGAATTACCTTCTCCTGGGATCATATGGAAGTGTAACCTCCACATGGCTTGCCAAGCAGGCTGTATCCAAGGTCTGTGCCAGCCAAGGTTGCTGAAGGCTGAAGAGAAATTACAGATGTTTTGGTTCTGACTGGTGCTCTCCTCAGGGCCTACAGTAATTTAACCTTGGTATTAAAGGAACCTTGCAGCAGGACAGGAGCATATGGTCATAGTGTTCCACTCCAAACTACTGTTCACCCAAACATTCTCCTTGTGTTTTTACTGGATACCAGGTCTTCTCTTGTGTTTCCTTAAAAAAAGAGGGAAGGCATTTGATTTACGATAAAAAGCATTTAGGACCTTTTAGGCCGAGAAACTTTAAGGGAAGGCAGACATGCCTCTCCTGTGGCGAGTGATGTGTACCTGCTGGTTCAGAAAGACATGATTTCTCTTTGTCCTTTCCATCTAGGAGGCGATCTTGGCAATCAGTTGGAAGAATCTGATTTAATGAGCATAGAGGTGAAAATTGCAGATCTAGGAAGCGCATGCTGGACAGTGAGTCTGCTCCGAGTCTCAATCCCATGACAGTGTGGGATGCTGTGTGCTTCTTTCCATCCCACACTGTGTGTCTGTCTGTCCCTTTACAGCTGAACAGCTATTGCAGAGATGCCACTATTGGGGGGGTGTTATGTTTGGCACTCAGCTCTAAGCTGCACACAGTCTTCCTGAGACATTGTCAGCTTTGGACGTTTCTCCAGCTTGCAGCTAGTCCCCACAATTGGAAATCTAAAACCAGGCTTGGTGTGAAATGGTGAGAGGTAGATTCCCACTGGTGTCAGTGGGGCCAGGAACATGTTGGCCGTGCCCTGCACAGAGAACACACAGTGTCCCCAATGTCCTGTCACTGCACAAGGAGCTTGTGACCACCGGCATTGCTGTGACAGGTTTAGGGACACCAGCCCCATGGAGTTTGTTTATGTTTTAGTACAAGCCTTTTTCCAAGGAGATACAGACCCAGCCATACCGTGCTCTGGAAGTGCTTCTTGGATTAGACTACGGCACCCCTGCGGATATCTGGAGTACAGCCTGCCTGGTAGGACTGGGGACAGCTCTGTGTGTGCAGGGGAGGTGACAGACATCACCTGGCCAGGGCAGCATGTCCTCAGCATCCACCTAGCCATGTAAAGAAAGCTGCCTTTCTGAGAAGGCAAAAGGGGCTGTTGGCACTCATTTGCTTTAGGGCAAAAGTCTGCTGCTGGTACAACCCACTCCTAATTTAGTTTAAGCTCTAAGGCAATTCACACTCCACATAGATTAGCTCAGAGGCTCGCGTGCATCAGGCACATGCTGCTTCTCAATCAGAGCTAAAGGTGCTGTTTCACTGTGGTACAGATCAAGCCAGTGTATTTCCACATTTCAGGATCAGTTTTGTGTGATAAAGAGGGCAGTTGGTACTACTAACTCCAAGGCAATTCGTGAATTAACAGTGCTACTCCATTTCTAGGCATTTGAAATGGCAACTGGGGAGTGTCTATTTGATCCTCAACCTGGGAAATACTTCTCCAGAGATGATGGTAGGAATCCATGAGTTTTATTAATTTCACTGACAGAAGCGTAACAGTCTGTATCTAAATTTGTCTTCCCTCCATCTAGATCATGTTGCTCGTATTATTGAACTCTTGGGAAGAATTCCTCCTCAAATTGTTTTCTCATGGAACAAGTCAACAAAATTTTTCAGCAGGCCAGGTAAGAACTGGCATAAGGAAGTTTGTTTTAAAAATCACTGCAGATCTCTGACACACTCCTACTCAGCTCATGCTGAACTCCCCCAAAAGTTATTCACATAATGCAGGCTACATGCAGGGATGGAACACAAATGGAAATTTCATAAAGAGCAGTAACACCCCCTGCCCTGCCTGTCTTTGCAATCCATGACCATTCCAGGGATGAATGCAAAATCCTGAAAAATGGTCATAGCAAACACCCAACAAGGAAAACAATTCCATTCTTTCTCCTTTGAATTTGGAGAAAATGGAAATACAGACAGGAAACAGCTCCATCCCAGGAAGGCTGAAGAGTGTGTAACAGGCTGGATCTCACCCATTAGCTGGCACAAACAATGATGACCAGGAATGGGGCACTCATATCCTTCCAATGTGGCTGCTATATTTAGTCTTCTGACCCAACTGCAACATCTCTTCTGTTTTATTCTCCCCAGTTCCTTTCCCTTTGACTCATGAGTCTTGAAACCCTTCTTTGACCACAACGCATCACATGACTCCACCCTTCTGCAATTCGGCCTATCATCCTCTGCTTTCATGCTTACCAGCCTACCCACAGTTCATTCAGTGCTTAGTACTGGTCTCATGCTGGAATTTAACAAGCACCTCCCTGCACATCCACATCCTTTGCTCACACTTATGTCTTTTATGGTGCTTAAAGAAATGAGTCAAAACTAGTTTTGCATTCACTCTCCCTGTGAACCAACTTGACCACACATGCCTGACTTGAATCACTATATTTACACCATGCATTCCCCAGGACAAGGGTTGCTTCTCGCTCAGTCATACACTCTGCTGGGCCCCACGGAGCTAGCTGGCACATAGCAAATTCATCAAGAGTCTTGAGAGCTCTGACACTGAAATAGCACGATGCATCGGGGTGCCTGTGGGCAGGCACAGGGTACAAGAAGCAGTGGATCTGGCATGGTTATTCTGGGAACACTGTGCACTCTTGGCACATTCTCAGCTAAGGACTCAGGGAGACTCCAAACACTAGATTGGAAAGGTGGCTCCTGAGAAGCACCCGAGAGCCAAACCTGCAAGTGGCAGCGCAGGTGGAGCTTACAGAGATAATTCCAAGAAGGCGGCAAAGATCTTTCAGGATGCTTTGGGTTAATTCTGAGGCGAGGGGCGGCAGCCTCAGCAGTGCAGGTGTGACTGAGGCGCTGTGCCCACGCTGTTTCTGCCAGGCGCGCTCCTGCGGCTCTCCCGGCTCTTCCCCCGTAGTCTCCCCGGCATCCTGGCGGACCGGCACGGCTGGACATCGCGGGAGGCGGCCGCCTTCGCCGCCTTCCTGCTGCCCGCGCTGCACTAGGCACCCGAGCGCCGCGCCAGCGCCGCGCAGAGCCTGCGGCACGCCTGGATCGCCGCGCCGTGACCCGACCCGGTTGTCCCCGCTTCGCGGCTC
>VXBU01013933.1:32506-109680 GCA_013400315.1 Bombycilla garrulus | reverse complement strand
GGCCCGGCGGTGCGCGGGCTCGGGACGCTGGTGGCCGGTGCTGTGCCGGGGCCGCACCTGGGGCTGGAGCGGTCGCGGGGCTTTGTCGGTGAAGGCGAGCGCCGGGGAAGTCTCGCTGCAGCCCGGCCTTCTCCGCGCCCCCGAGTCCCCGCATTGTCCCGAGGGGCCGCGGGGGTCCTTGTACGGCTCGGGGCAGCCTCCGGGCCGTGGCTGCCCGCCCCGAACCGCCGGCCCCTCCAGGCCCCGGGGGAGGCGGTGTTTGACCTGCATTTTCTGCTTTCTCATGGTGCCCCGTGCGGCGCCTTCCTCCGTAACCCCCGCTGCAGGCGCCGGCGGCTGCAGCGCGGATCCTCCCGCATTTCCTCGCCCGTCACCACGGCCGCCGCCGCCGCAGGGAGGGTTCCCCGCCGCGCTACCGGCGGCTCGGCCCCGCTCCCACCCCCGGCGACACCGGCAAGGTCACTGTCGATCGGCGGCTCGTCCTTGGGTGCCGGTTACCGGAGTTCACCGCCGGGCCAGGTGGGGAAGGAGCGCCGGGCAGTGTCTCGCCGTCCCGGGGGAGGGAGAGAGGCGAGGCCGCGTGTGGCCCTGTGGAAGCGGGGAAATAGGTGTAGCAGCGAGGGGGGGTTCGCAGCCCCTTCCCCGCCGTGTCCTCGTGTTCCTCTGACACTAGCTGAGATCCTGGGTGTGCTGTTGGGGGGGAGGAGGGTGTTCTGCGGGGCTGGAGAGGTCACGGGGTGCTGCAGGGCTCCAGTGGCTGCTGCGGGCCCGGGCCATGATGTGATGAGAGCGTTGGGGTACGGCGGGGGCGAATCCCTCTCCTTAGGTGAAGGAAGAACTTGATGTTGGTGCCTGGTGGTGTGCTGGTACGTTATGGATTTCAGGCAGTTGCCCCCACCGTGACTGGGTGTTGCTGCCAGAATCCAAATCCAAAAAAGGAATTTCTTTTTTTTTTTTAACAATCAGAGATTCCTCTTTTTACTTGTATAGGAAATACTAGGATTTCTTTTTTTCTGCTTCTTGTGGTTGACCCAGGAAGTCATCTTGTTGCCAGCATTCAGGGCTTTTTTTTTTGCTGTAGAGGTGCAGGGAGGAGGGTGTTGCTGTGCTCTGGATCCTGTGGGTAAGCGTTGAAGGCAGTGACAGCAGTTGCTGTTGGCTCTGGAGCTCTGGTTGCTATGAGAGAAGCTTCACTAGACTTGGCTGCTATCTCCAGGGAAGGACAGCAGAGCAGCCTCCATTAGTGTGGTGGTAGAGGGGTGGCTGGCTCGTGTTCAGCAAAGGACTTTACTTTTTGGGCTGTTTCCACAGGCCTAAAGCAGGAGCAGGGGTGTGTTTTGGTCCTGTGGGACAAAAATGTAAAAGGTGGGTTTCATCACCATTCTTAAGTTAATGGAATTGCATTAAAGTGTGGGTTGGAAGCCCCGAGTTACCTTTTCCACGTATTTTGGTCTGTGTGAAAAGTAGGGCAGCAAGAATTTATATGATCTTCCTGTGAAGTGAACACTGCAGTTGTGTCTTTTTTTGAACTCCAGTCTCCTTCCCAGCCAGTAACAGAGCCAGATGCTTTTCTTATTGTTTGGATGTCTCCTTCCTCCCCTTCCAGCGCCTGGGCCCCACTTGCCTTATTGACTGGAATTTCTGCTGTGTGCAGTGGGTGTGTGCAGCAGACATCAGCCTGCTAGTGCTGAGGAGGGATTTTCCATTCACAGACCAGGGAACTGTCAAAATAAAGTCCCGACTCAACTTAGGGACTGGAAACAGAAAGTGGCGAGAGTTTTCCTCTCCTGCAGAGTACAGTTTATTCTCTGAGCTTCTTATGTGCTTGTATGTCAGAATGTATAAGAAATATTGATCTGCTGTGGAATAGGGAGGTAAAAACTCCTGTGGATAATGGGAAAGATTCCTCCCTTTTGGTTGAGTCAAATGCTTGAAGGAACAGTTTGCAGGAGGCCATTTTTGACGTGACTCTGTATTGTGGAATCTGCCAGCTCCCATCCACACTCTGTCTGCCTGACTGCAATAGCTTCCTTTTTTTTTTTTTTTTTTTTCTTTTAAGGAAGAATGAGTGCCTTTCTTATCTGCTTAACTAACCATTTGGCACTGGCCCCTGTCTGTATGATATTGTGCTGTCGAGCTGGAGCTATCAGCATATTCCAGTATTCCAGTGCATTTGTTAGAGATGAAACTGTTAGTTGAGGTATGCAGCTTGGGAATACATTAGCATTAGAAAACACTGCCATCTTTGTAAACTAACACCTATCATGGGGAGCGCCTTGCCCTGGCCCAAGTTACCCAACTCAGAATTAATATGAGCTCGAAGCAAGAAATTCAAGGACCAGAATAATGTGAGGGAGATTAAAATATGCCCTTAAATCCGCTTGACTGGCAGCAATCATGTGGTAGATGCCAAACTCTGAGTAGCTTTTATGTTTAAGGATCTGTAGCACCCAAATTGCCTCACCAGGTGGGGTGAGCAACTTCTAACCCCCCTGAAACACATCAGTCTCTGGGGCTGGAGGTGTTGTCTTCTGCCTAACCTAGAGTGACATGACACCAGTACTGAACTCTGAATTTTGTGAGTATGAAAACTGCTCCTTGTTTTAATGAAATACAGAAAGTGATCTTCATGGCCCCTTAGTCTTTGTTTACAGTCTCTCTGTAGGTTGTTTACAGTCTCTCTGTAGGTTATAATGGGGAACTGCTCCATTGCCTCACATTCTGTTGGATAACTGGCATTGCTTTGGCAAGGCCCTGGCTCTTCATTTTACTGTCAAGTGACCTGAAAGTAATATTCCTTAACTAATGTTGTCTGATGCTTCCCTACTGCAAGGTGGGGTGATGAAATCCCGTCTACATTTAAATCACTTTTTAGAAAGAGCCTCAGTTACCCCAAGATTTTGTTTCAAAACTAACAGGTCCAAGTTGAAAAAGCACAGGAAAGGGATGGCATTGAACTGGAATGTCAGAACATGCAAAAGTTATGCTCTTTTTTTCTGGAGGCAGAAAACCCAACCAGCAGTCATTGATTTAAATTTTCCAAATGTTCCTTAAAGTAAAAAAAAATAAATTTTTAATTCAAAGTTCCACGTGCAAAGTGTGCAAGGGAGAACTAAATGTGTGATAACATTTAACTTATTCATCTGTCCAGTCTATGCTTTCTCCCACTTTGGATGATCAGACTTTTACAAACTTGTGTTGAATAATGTGATGAGATAAAAATGTTTCTGTCTATTCTGGCAATATTAAAACAAACATAATGACTGTTCAGAGGTTTGAAAATTCAAAAATCATTGTTCTCATGACATTGCTGTATTACAAAAGCACATTTGTATTTTTACTCTGGTGCTGCTTGTGTGTGTAACTGAAATTTTGCCAATGAAATGCTGTGTTGTGTGCAGTGTATGAGAAAGATTGCAATAGGCAAAGTGTTCTTTATGTGTACAAGATGTAGTAGCAGTGCTTGAGTTGAAATGTTAAACGTGCTTAAATGTATACTGTTTGAGCTTTTAAGTCTCGGTTGCCTCTATGAAACTTAAGCTGCTATTTGATTTTATAATAAAAGGTTTGTTGTGTTTTACTTGTCTATTTAGTTTTTTCCTCTTCCAAATTAAAAGAAAAATAGCTATGGATATTACAGCTGTTACAGATTCTACAGCTTGTCTTTGGCTCCCATGACCGACTTGTGGCGAGAGTTAGTGCACAGAAAGTTTGCACTTGCATTGTTAGGGATGGGTTTGTATAAATCTGGCTTAACCTAAACCTTTTGCTTATTTTGATCATGGAAACAAGAGTTCAGCATTTTGAAACTGTGGGAACTGAGATTTTTTTCCACTTTTTCATTTTAATTCAAGTTGCTTGGGGGATCTTGGTTAGGATTTTTTTTTCCACAGGATTTGCTATTTTGGTGGCAATTTTCCAGTATTCCTGTAGCAAATCAGCCGAGCTGCAGCCCCTGTCCCTGCTGAGCAGGGAGATTGTGCAGTGCTCCAGGCCTCCCCACTGAGCTCATGCAGGGGTGGGACTTGCTAAGCTGCTGAAATCACAGCTAATGCCCACTGAGCATGCTGAGAAACAGTTTTTCAACTGCTCCTAGTTTAATTTTTTTTCTTCTATAATTAGCAAGGATGCTCTTTGTCTTGAAGGATGATCTGTGGGATAAATCAAGAGGTTCTGGTTCATCGTCCCCCTTCCCCCCAGCCAAGCCAGTGGTGAAGTAGTATTTTCCTGTAACAAAAATAGCTAAAGGGATTTTTTCCTCACTTCAGCCGATGAGTCTGAACTTGAAAAGCTGTAGCCCAAAAAACGAAATCTTCAGTAAATAATAGCCTTAAAGGTAGTTTTTGTTGCCACAGGTCCTATAGGAGCGTCAGTATGGTTGTTTAAATTGTAAATCTGTATCATTCTGATCCTTAAATCTAATTTAAATGCTGAAACAAGTAGAACAAACAAACTGTATTTTAAATAATGTATTTGAGAAAGAAAGTATTTCTTGGTGAGTTTTATTTTCCTCCTGCCAAACATGAACAAACCCCAATTATTTTAATGAGCAATATGGGAAATATTCAGCAAAGTGTACTGATGTACTTAGACTTAAAGGTGGAAAAATGTGGGAGGATTTGTCAGCAGTTTGAGTGGCAAGCTTTTAGTGAGCGGGAGAAGTAATTTCTTTTGTGGTCGGGAATCTATTAGTCCCACATTCACCAAACAAGAAAAAAAGGGGGGATGAAGAGAGAGGAACGTAGACGAGTGGCATTGAGAAATGGTCAGGAATTTGACTTTTCGAGTGAAGTTCAGAAATGATCTGTTGTTTATGCTAAAGTCTAATCCTTATAAACTTGATAACGTAGACAGGTCTTGCATTCCTCCCTGAGGGTCACAGAAGGGCTAAGTTTAGCAAAGGGGAGGTATCCCAAACACTCAGATCTATCTAGTTTTCAAAGCAGCAAACTTTTTTGTTTTCATCCTGTTCTAAACAAGCCCGTTGTTTTTGTTTTTGTTTTTTTTTTCCCTTACAAGCAGCCTTTTGAGGCAGAATGTGAGTTAGCTTTAAAACCAAAATGCCCTAAAATATTTCAGAGTAATTTCATAGTAGAAAGGTCATGGTGCTTTTGATGTGTTCATATTTAGAGCATGATTACAATTGCAATCATACATATTGACAAGAAGATATTGTCTGGATTTGGTAGCTTCTCATTTAGTGACTCAGGCCTATTCCTGTTGTCCTCACAGAACTCATACCAGGGTTTTCTTCTGCGGCCTTGCTGATCTACAGAACAAAATGTTTTCGGTGACCATGCCAGCAATCTGGAAAACAGTTTGAAGTTCTTTCTGATACTTTCTTTCTTTCTTGACTTTAAAGCAAGCAGTTTGAAATGCAACTTGTTGATAGGGAAGGCATGTGAGACCTTGCCACCAAATTTTTTAACAGAACATGCCTGCTGCTGCTAATTCAGTAAAGGAGAAAGAAAAAAAGAGGATGCAGCTTGGAGTTTTAGTTTGTTGGCATCAGATTATGTGGCCTCTTGGTTTTGCATGACTTTGAATCATGAAAATAAGTGGCAGAGAATTTTTGAGGATTATGTTGATGGTCATATTTGGATAAGGAAGCCCACATTAGACAGGATTGCTTACACTGTAGGACAGAAAGTCACTTCTTGCTTCTGAGAGCAGACTATGGGAGGTGGAGATGCTATAGCTAGTGGAAGGAAGGGACCAGGAAGACTGAAGCTTCTCATCACAGCTCCAGGTAGTGCAGAGAATGGGAACAGAAGCATATTTTTCAGTGTGGTCATGTTTCCCAGTGCTGCTTCTGCCCAAATGACATCTTTCTGGGAATGCTTTAAGTCAGATTTTAGGACTGCAACCCCTGCAGGATGCTGGTGTGGAAACTGCTGCCAAGGAGCAGTTCTCTAATGTTTTTATGAGAGAGAGAGTGAGGAGGTGAGAATGTATCCTTGCTTGTAGGCAGGAAGGAGTACCCTGGGAAAAGTTTGAGAACCAGTTATTTGGGAAACTGAAGTGCCCTGGGGGTTCAACATGGAGCCCTTAAAATAGCATGCCTCAACCTGAGCTGTGCTATCAATTTATAGATATTTGGAAGAGTACACAAGCCTTTTGCATTTGTGTGGCCTTTAAAGACACTAAAACATTATTTGCTGTGTTTCAGTGACATTGAATTGGAATAACTTACAATGTTACAAGAATGCTTTCAGTAATGTGGCTGTAGATTAACTTTCACTCAGCAAAGATCTGGAAGCTTCCTGTATAAATGCATCTAAAGTGAACCTTTGAAGCAAAGATGACTGCTTGGTTGATTTGAGAGTCTGTTTGACTGTACAGGACACTGGCTTGCTGGTTCAAAGTTCTCTTGCAGTTTTATGAACTTAAGGATGTTGGGGTTCAAGGTGGCCTGGAAGTTAAGAGGGAACAAGGGTACTTGCAGGGTGAAAGTCAGGTTCTGAGCTTGTCACAAACTCACTTTGTTGTGCAGTTCTTCTAATTTGCACCTCAGGGTTTGCTTGTATATGGAAATCTGTGTGTTAACTGGAATGTGTGTTTGTGACACAGAGTATACTCAGTGTACAGCTTTGTGCAGGTTTTTGTGGCACAGTAGTGTTCCATGGCAGTTCAGGCTGACAGCCCTGTTCTTCCCAATGTCACTTTTGCCTCTGTTCAGGCCCATGTCTGCCCCAGTAGTGAACTATTCAGGAAGACTACCATTCAGAAAACAAATGCATTTCATTTTTGAAAGGAAGAGTTTTCTTCTGGCTTCTGCCTGAACTGCTTGACTGTGGGGTCAGGTTAGCACCAGTGCAGGGAGGGATGGGGAGGCTGCACTGAAGCCGTGCCAGCTGAAGTCAGCTTGAAACTATTGCAAACTACACCCTGCGAGCGAGGTTACTCCGGGTGAAGTTACACGAGACAGCTGAGCATATCCAACTGCTCTGCTGCTGAATGGGGGAAGTTTTGTTCCCCCTTGCTCTCTCACCCAACGGGGAGTTCTGCCTTTTTTGTTTGCCAGCTCTGGTTCCTGCTGGATTCCTTTTCCAAACTCCTCCAGCTTGCTAACACAGCAGAAAGCTATGTTAGGGTTATTTTATGTTTTGGATTTTGCTGGATTATTTTTTTGCCAGGATAGTGAACTGAACTGGCTCACTGAGAGATTTGTCAGGCGTACAGAGCCCTCACAAAATAAATAGGGGAGAGCATATGGGTGAAAGTGCAGAGGATGTGGTGGGGACCAGAGAAGGGGAACAGGGTCTCCGCCTTTCGGTGCAGCACCCAGCTCAGGCTCAGGCTGGCTCAGGCTGTCCCCTGTAACTTCACCCTCCTGTGAAAGGAGAGTGAGCCACCATCCGCTGCGTGCTCACAAACCTGTGCCAGTCTGAGGGTTTGTGCCCTTGATCCCTGTGTGTGGAGTGCTTCATCTAGACAAACCCTTAGCTCCCTGCTTGAAAATTGGGGATGTAGTCTTGCCTTCTTCTGTTCTTGTTTGTTTGAGAAGCTGGTCAGATGTGAGTTTTAATGTAGGCTTGATCTGTGATGGTGGGGAAGCATTACAGCCTAAGCTGGTGCTTAACTGTTTCACAACAGCAAGATCTTGTAGGTATACTTTTGCTGAAAGTCAATACTGGAAGCTGGAATGATGGCTCATTTTGGAAGATGGCAGAAAGTTAATTAGTAAAAAAATATTACTAATCTCTGTAAGTCAATGCACCACCCAATGTTTCTTATATTTTTTTAACCTAGGAATTAGAAAGTGTTTTGTATTTACTTGTCAGTCGTTATGGGTAATGACATACCAAGGTGTGCAGAAAATTACAAATTACTGAAGATACATTGTCAAATGTATAGAAAAAGATCATGGCATGAATTTCATATAACTTCACTTAAGATGTATATAGTATGACTGGAACAACACAAAAATGTAATTCACCCAAGGCCTGTTGCAGCAGAAACTTCAGTCCTATTTCTTTAACATGGAGAACTTGGTTATAGTAAATTTGAAATAAAGCAATTGTCTGTGCACTGCAGATCCTGTTGTGTGCTGCTCTGTCTGCTCACTGCAGCCTGAGGCTTTGTCTCATACCTAGTGAGACTACTTGGTCTAACACAACTTGAGGCAGCGTTTTGGTTGTTTGTGTTTGAATAAAGGTATTTAAATGTTAGCATGTCATGACATCTCCAAACATGTATTGCTGTGCAAAAAAAATTCATTATGGGTGTGAGCAGTATGTCTCATAAGTGAGAAATCTCATCTGTTGCAAGGGTAATCTTTTATTTAATGAAAACATTTGGAAATAGCCCCAAATCAATCACTTTGCCATAGGGGAACCAAGCAGAGTGTATGTGCTGTTGTATCTTCAGAGCCCACAGTGGTTGCTGTGACTTTTTGCAGTGTGGGAGCTGAATGCCCAGCTGAGCACTGGGGTGATGAGTAAGGAGAGCTCTGGGGACTCCATCTGAATGCTTGTGTCTGCTCCCCTCCCATGCCCCAGGATAAGGACTCCAGGTTGGAACACATCCTTTATCTGGGACAATGGCTGGGCAGGAGGTGGAAGTTATACTAGGATGTTGCATTTTGGGGTATGCCATCCCAAATCTGTTTCTTTCGATATGTTACTTTTCAGTAGGAAGATCTCTGGTGAGGTTAAAGCTGTGACTTGTGAGATATTCAAAGGAAATATCTTAACTCTACCCTGCAATGGTACTGTTTGGAGAGGCTGTTTCTTGCATGCTGTGCCTGAGGTGGGAGGCACTGGGATGCCCAAGTCCCAGGCTGCTGCCATTCTTTTCACACCTGTGGAAATCACCATTGGTGCTTGTTACCTTCCCAGCTTAGCTGCTGAAACACTTGGAGTGTAGTGTGGGTCACTCCAAGTCAAGAAGCTGAGCGCAGAAGTGTTTGCATCTGACAACACAGGTTTGATGTCCGGTGGATTCCCTTTGGCCATTGCAGGTTCAAAGTATCCTTTATGAAATGTTCAGGTACAGAATTTGTAAAAAGATAAAAACTCACAAACTGGGAAAAGACTTTTCCCACAAGCTGCCATGAAACAACATAGGAATTGAAACTCATGTGTCATAGTTCCTGTTTCTTGCTCCTGCATTTCTAAGTCTTACGTGCACAGACAGCAATAATAAATTAATAAAGAATAAAGCATTAGCATGTTCTAAAAGTGAGGCTATGCATTGAAACCTGCAGTCATTAGTTAAGGCTTTCTTGGGTGCAGCTTGGGACTGTCAGCTTGAAACTGGTCAGCAGAAATTTGTTGAATCACACTTGGAAAGAGGATCTCAGGGAGAATGAAATGGGATGTCCAACTGTTGATGTAAGTTCTGTGGTTTTTGCAGAACTGTATGAAAGTGTAACCAGGATCCTCACAGTGAAAACCTTTGCTTGAAAAATAATTTTTTTCTTTTTTTCTTTTAACAGTGTCATACAGCAGATATGGATGGGGGAGCAGGCTGTTCTTGTAAGCAAAGTTTGTAGATTTCTGTTGCTCTTCCAGTGTCAGAGTTTAGGGATCATTCCTTTTTCTGAGTAATAGTGAAGCAGTCTGTTCCCATGAGAGTCACTGGGCTGGGGCAATACTTGAAAGGAATTCTAAAATTTTCAGTTTTACATGAAGAGAAGATTGTGAAGGAGGAAAAAGTGGCCTTGACACATATTTAAAAAATTATGGAAACTTTTTGCCGAAGTTGTTGAGAGATGGTTGCTACTGAAATGGTATATGAGTTTAAAATGTAGAAATCAATCTTGAACAATGGAACTTACTATGAAATTCTGTTAGTACTGAGAAGGTATAATTTAGCTCAGGTTAAAATCTCTGCAGTTCCAGTGATCATCGCTGATTTTTGGAGTCTGCCGCTTTTCTCCCAGGATGCGTGCATGGATCCTTAGCCTTTACTGACCAGGAATGAAATGTGTGGAATTGCCAGTGATTGAAATTTTTTTCAGGTGCTTTTTGCTCCCTGAAAGTTCAAGATGAAATGCTGGTGAGATGATGTGTCCTCACTGCTGTTCTGCTTAGAGCTAGATAGAGCCCTGGCTTTCGTGTCTAGAAACACTGTATGTGACATCTCAGGAGTGGTATTTTGATTTTACTGATAAAAATATTAAAGCTCAAAAAAGGAATTGGCTCACATATGATATCTTACAGACAGTGTGGGGATACAGCATGTGTAGTTTGGGGGTTTTTTTTGGCTTCTGGTCTAGTGGTGCAAATTGCAGTTTTAGGTGGTTTACTCACACCAGTCATCACCTCTGCCTGCATCTCCATGTTCTGGAGTGTTGTGTTCCTTCTCGGTGTATCTCCAGTTTCTTTCAGTAAAGTTGCCAGTGGTTTTAACACTGCTGTTAGTAGGTGTGGGGAGTGCATTACAGGTGAGAACATCTGTATAGGTTCATGTTGGGGAAGTATGGTTGTGTGAGCCAGGGTGTTTTCTCTGCCTGTTTTCACTAGCTTTGCAATGCTCCAAGGTAGTTTGGGTTATGAACAATGCTGCTACTGATTTGTAGCCACAGGACTGATAAGCTGTGTAAAGGGGCCTTCAGAATACTTTGGCAAACTGTGTTTGGATGTCTAGTGCACACAGAATCTATCTGCATTATTCAGGAAGATAATTCCTGTCTGTGCTGTTTTCCTTCTGTGTTGAGATCATTCTCCTGTTCAACTGTTACCAAGCTGAGGTCTCGATAGTTCTCAGTTTTTCCATAATGACAAAATCAAATTAGCCCTATGATGAGTGGTTCATGTGAAATTCCTTTTGGTTAAAGCACATTGCCCTGAAGATTTTCTGGCTTTTTTTTTTTTTCTTGTGAGAATTCAGCATCTTGTGTTTGAAAGAGAAAGGAGAAAAGATGCAGATGAGGAAATGCTTGTTTAAGGTACAGAGAGGAACCCATAGCTTGTTTCTAGAGCATAATCTGTCCAGCTGTGAGTTAGTCATCTTCAGTCTTATATAAAATGCGTCCAATCTAAATAGTTGAGCATCTCCCTCCTGAATGCGGCAAACCTTTCATGCTTATGTGAAGATGTGAAGCTGTAACAGGCACAAGCCATCTTCTTAGGAGTACCTGAATACTTGTGAACCTGCAGCATCCATCATGCTGTCACGCCTCATTTACTCATGTGATAGAATTTTTTTTATTTTATTCTGTTCCACATTTTTTTCAAGCTTAAAGAGATTCCTTGCTGTTGGCAGAGAATACCACACTAATAATTCCAGACAGGAGAGCAGAGAACGTAACGTGAGAACAAGGGTGACTCTCTTGAATCAGACTGAAGGTTTTGTTCATCTCTGACAGGGCCAAAAACTGATGTTTGAGGAAGAACATAAGGTGAGGAGATCACAGGATCTTGGCTAATGTCTCTAATTTCAGTGTAGTAGTTCATGCTGTTACAGTACATGCAGGCCTGCTCTTAGTCACTTGGATTTCACAGAGCTGTTCTTCAAGGAAAGGGGGATAGCTTGACTATTATGAAATGCTTTTATATGGATAAATGTATTTCCACCCAGGTCCTTTGTTGATATAATTATGGAGGTTTTGGAGGGGTGCGGGAGATTCTTCTTAGTGACAAGCAAGAACTTGTAAGCTTTATAGGAACTGGCATGTGTGAGTTGAGAGATGCTCTCTGCAAGTTAAGGGATGATGGACAGCCTGGTTTAGGCAGTCAAGAGAACTGATGATGTGAGTGTGTTGTTAAATAAATGTATTGATAAAGAGAGGAGCTGATAAATCTTATGACTGTGGACATAGAACACGACATTTAAAATTCTATCAGTACATTTCCCATTAATACATGTTTCATGAAACTGGGGAAGCTGGCATCTTCAGTCACATACATATGCAGGGGAGGGTCTCCTTAGGAGGGGTACGTGGAGCTGAGTTTCACTTGGGTAGTTGGAAACATTCTTCAAAGGCTTCTGAGAAAGTGTTTGATGTAATTTTAGTTCTAAAAAAAAAGTTCTATAGTTTTTTTTTTCTTAAGAACTACAAATACACTGTGCTGACTGTGAAGATTTAATGGCTTAGGTTGATGCTGCTTGGGAACCTCAAGGCTGCAATGCATTGCATGATTTTTGTGGTAAATCCGTATATGTTTTTCAGGCTGTGCTTGACAAACATGGCCTAGCTCTCATGTAAGCTGCAATGCCAAGTGTAAAAATGACTAGGTGAGATTTTCCAGTCTTTGTTAGGTGGAAAGTCAGATCATCAGAAGGTTATTTTTGGCCTTAAAATACATAGTTACGCAAAGACTTAGTGGCCCTGGAGAAGAAATGAGCAATGCCCTGAGCAACTGATCCAAGTTGGCCCCTTTGGGGGAAGGGAGATGGTGTTTCAGTCACTTCAACCTTCAGTGGTCCCTTCAAATCTGGTTTATTCAGTGGTTGAGTGCAAGTTAGACTGGGTGTAGGAGGCGTGGGGGAACATGCATGGTTTGTGTGGAGAGGGCAAAAGATAGGAGGAAGGAGGCTGTACTCTGATACTGGAAATGTTTGTGCTGGAGAAATTGCATTAACAGTGGAGACTTGAAATATCTGAGACTGGAACTTGGCAAGGACACACCTAGCTTTAGAGATGGTTGTGAGATGAAATCAGATTTTAAATCACCGTTCTTTAGATTCTTTTTATCTAGATAGCATAAGATATTTGATGATTCTTCATCACTAGAGAGGTGCTAGTGGGATAATAAAGTACATTTAGGCATCACTAAATTTTTTTGCCACATTTCAACAAAAGATGTGAATCCATGCAGTTGCAAGGTCATGCATTTGTTAGCAAAACTACAGACCCACTTATAAATTGTGAAACAGCATTTTGGGAAAGCAGTAGCTCAGAGGGCTTTAAGGTCTTTCCAGCTTGTTGCCTCTACATTGTACTTGGGCCATTATTTTATTTAAAAGGGTTAATGTGATTCTTGGGCATATTGAGGAGGAGAAAATTAGTGGGGGAAAGGAATGTGAAGCAAAATAACTAATCTTATAAACACAGCAGTGTTGAGACTGATACTGGAATTGAATTTTGGTTTCCATGTTTCAAGAAGAATGCCAGTGTATTTGGAGAGAATTCAAAGGACAGCTGCAGAAATGATCCAGGGACTGGAAAATAAGCCTCATGATGTGAGGTTTAAAGGAGCTCAATTTACTCAGCTTATTGAAAAGACAATTGAGAGAGGACTTGGTCTTTCTCTAAAAGGACTTCTGAGATTTGCTGACAAAGGCATAGCAATATCAACTGAGGTTAGACAAATTCAATTTTGAAGTACAGTTTCTTAGCGATGATAGTAATTAAACATTGGATTTCTTTACAGGCAAAGGGAAAGGAACAAGCATTCATCTTAGCCTTTTACGAGAGGCCCATCTTTCTTCTTTTTGGAGAAAATATATTGCAATTTATTTTTTTAAATTATGATGATATTCCTTTCCTGACACTGGAGTTTAAGATTCTTCAAAGATATTGTGCCATGATCAGTTCGTGCAAGTTCAGGTACATAAACTTGCAGTCACAGCCAAGAGCATGAAATTAAGATGAATTTAGAGGAGAAATAGTTAAGCTGGTGCTAGAATACTGCCCTGCATAACACACATAAGATGTGAAGGGAACTCTGAAATTTAATGCTTTGTGGTGAGCATCATTGGAACGCAGCTCTTTCCCATAGTGTGTTGCTTCAGATGTTTAAGATATGGTTAAGGCTTTCTGAAAGCCCCTACAGAGAAGCCCTGATGTAACTGTGTACACTCACTGTATTCAGATGAGCATTCCTGCATTCCAGTTGACCACAGCAGAAGTCAGTAAATCTTTTTCATCCTTTTTTAGAAACAGTATGAAAAAAATTGCACAATGGCTATATGATTATAATTCCTCTGAGAGTAAGCACAAACTCTCCTGGTAGGTTTTATTCTTAAATGAATGTAGGATATTCTCTGTCTCTCAAGTTAACTGGACTTGTTCAGAAAGTTTATTTGTGTTTGAAACGAATAATTGTAAGAAGTGGTGTTCTAATGGCATTTGTTTGCTGGTTTTCATGCCATCCAAATGAGAGTACTTTAGCAATTCTACTTGTCCATCACTTTGTAAATTCACCTGGGAAATGGAGTGACTCAGTTTGGTAATGGCTCCAGATCATGCTTCTACTTTTTATTTGCAGTTGTGCATTCCACCACTCCCTTGATGGCTGCCAAGTTTCTGTATTTCCATAGATTACCTTGTTGCAGATGCCTTTGCAGACATGCAGAGCTCTCAAAATCTGCTGCTTTGTGCAGGTGGAGCTCTCCCGGTTGGTTCTGCCTGAGTGCATGCTCGTCCTTGCCTGTGCAGAGGAGGATGTTGAGTTGCCTGGGCTGCTCTTTTCTCCTGTGTGGCTGCATTCCTGCCTCTCCTCTCTTCCTCCTCCAGGTCCAGTGAGGGAGGAGCCCCATTGCTGTCACCTCTGCAGCTGTGCATTAAGAAAATGCTTCTATGTCCTGTGGAAGAAAAGGCAGCTGAACATTTTCTGCACATTTCCTATTAATTTGTCACATAAATTGTGCTGTTTCTGAGGTGGGAAAGAAGTTGTCTGGCAGCTGGAAGTTTCCTTGCTTAGGGCTAGAGGGATAGCAAACTGCAGGAACATGGTGGGGCACTACACAGCACAAAGCAAAGACCTCCAGCTTTGAGATCAAGTGCAGCAACCCCTGCTACTCACCTTGTGCAGACAGCCCTGTCTGCCTTAACCTGCAGGAGCAGCTCGGAGGAAGTACTGCACATAAAAGAGGTTGTGAGGGCTTAGTTTAGGAGTAGAGAAATCTCCCTCTTCCTTGCCTTCCCTCTCAGCAGTGTCTTTGTCCCCCTCTCCACAGCATCACCAGCCTGATGGAGAGAACCTGCTGAAGGAGGGCTGTCAGTCTGTTCAGCTTGAGTAACTTACTGCATTTCAACGTCTTTGTTTCATCGTGTGGTCATACATACGTGTGCTTAGTTGCATTTATGGTAATCATGAAAAATATCCTGAATGTATTACTCTGCTCATAATTCAACATTCAGAAAAGATGTAGCAGATAGCATTACAAAGATGTGTTACAGAACCACTCACTCAGCATCACTTTCTTGTGAGCTCTATGTGAGCACTCTTGGCCAACTGTTTGATGTCAGTGTTCCTGTGTCACCACCCACAAGCAGTTGAAGTGGTTGATGGTGTGCTGTGCTCTTCTCAAAGGAAGAAGTTACTAATTTATGTGCAAGTCATCAGAAACAAATTAGGTTTAAGAGATTTTTGTCATTTTTCAGTCACTGGTTTCAGGTGTTTTACTGCTAATTTCTGGTCATCTGCATTTACTTTGAAAATGTGTTCAACTGGATTATCTACTTTTTATCTCTTTAATAAAAAATGGGCTATTCAAAAAAGTCATCGTGGCTCTCAGCACTGTCTCGCCAAGCTTTGCATTTCTTGCCAGCAGTTAGGAAGTAGATATTTGGGAGTTTCCTGAATAAGCATTACGACTTTTTCTCTGTGATTGTAAGAGCAAGTCTGTGATTATATTGTTTTACAAAAAACATACTGGAATAACTTGTAAAAATTTATATTCCTTAAATCTGGTTGGGTCAATATATTGTTGGCTGCTGTCTGTTCTGTAAATCTGACTACTGGGTGAACATCCACTGTATGTGGAGGATCCAATATGCAGAGCTGGGGTGTGGAGAGTCAGTAGTACCTGCCTTTTGGGATCAGTGCATATCTCACCAGTGCCAAAATACTGTATAGTGTGAGATGCAACTCATCCAGAAAAGTGAAACATGATAAAGAACATCTCTTGGACATTGTTCAGCATCACTGAGTGGTTGGAAGCCCCAGAAGGGGAGCTAAAGGGTTTTGGCTGATGCTGCCTTTGGGCCTCATGATTGCTCTCCACCACTGTCCTACTGACTCAGTCTGCTCTCTAACAGGTTTTGTGTTGGGAAAAGCACATCTGCCAGAAATGTGTGAATTTGCTAGGTGTCCAGAACCATCTTACATGACTAAGAGTGCAACTGGGCACCAGGTCCTGGGCAAATGCTACAGTTGGTGATGTCTCTGGGTGGGAAGGGGATGTGGTGGGACAGTGCAGCAGGCTGAGCCTTGTAACCTGTCACAACACAGGAATATTGCCAGAGTCCTGTAAAATTCACTGGATTTTAATGCATAACAGTGATTATGTAGCTCAGTAATGGATCTGACTCTTGCCATGTGCGTCATGAGTTGCAGGTGTTTTTGTCACTGGTTTCTCACTCAAGGCACATTGGACAGACCTATGTTTGTGGAACACGGCTCGAGAGCCTTACACAAGCCTGGAGTAACTTCCTTACAACGCGGAGAAAAATGTATTTGCATGATCTCGAGCCCAGGTGCAAGGCTGCAGAACTTGCAAGTCACAAACCACAGAGGCCAGGTTGGAGCTGGAATGGCACTCGGTGATGGTTTGGGCAGAGGGGGAAGGGTCAGAACGAGTCCTGTAATGGAAAGCAGGGCTGAACCTTCGCGTGGGAGCTGCGGCTCCATAATTGCCACACTGTGTGATGTTGCCATGGCTGCCCGGGTAGTCCCTGCGTGGTTTCCTGATGTGTGAGAGCAGGCCGAGGCTGCCGGCGAGCGCAGAGCTGCCCTACGTGTTTGGGGAGCTCAGGCGTGTGCTGGCAAGCCGCGGTGATGGGAGGATCCCTGTGTGGGAGATTGGAGGCTTTGAGCGCAGTCTCTTCCCCATCTCTTCCCTCCCAACAGATCAGAGAACGAGCTGTGATTTTTGCAGGACTTAAATACACAAATACACTTTTTTNTACTTCTTTCTTTCCATTGTAAAGTCCTTCATTCTGCCTTAAGCCGGGGTCATGCTAGGAGCAAGGCTGCAGTGCGAAATGGAGAATCCTGGGGGCACGAAGGAAGGCTTTAGGGGGGCTTGCCGGGCCTGGGGGATCTGGCATGTTGTGTTTCGAGAGCCTTTGGCTGCCTTGCCATCTGCATAGCCTGTGAATAGTTTTCTCTGGCACAGACCTTGTTCCTTAGTGTTGCATCATCCCTGGGAGAGAGGCCAGGTCCGGAGCCCCAGCACAAAGGCTTTCTGAAGCCGATAAGGCTTGTTCTGTGTGCTGAGCGTCTCTCTCCTTCCTGTCGTCCTTTCCATGGGACTCCTGAAGCGGCCTCCGTCCGAGAGCCCCCTCGTCAACAGCTGCTTTTTCTCCGCCGCTTCCTGCACACCTGGCTGATGCAACGTCTGCCTTGGAAGTGCTGCTGGATTCTCCTCTGAGGCCGGGTTGTTTGCCCTGGCGGGGAGTGGCCGGGCAGGCAGCCCTGTCACATGGGGGCCTTAAATAGATGTATAAAGGACGTACAGCGAGACCTCGAGGCACAGGCAGAGAGTATTTAGGGGGATTATGCAGAGATCTTTTTTCCAATACTAGGACTGGAGGTTGCGGTCCTGCTCCTGGCAACTTGTTAGTGGTTAGCCTTCCACTGGTTGTAAGTTCGGGATACTGCATGTGCCAGTAAATTCTGCTGATTCCCCTTCTATATTCAGCGACTTCCCGTGACTCTGGACTGTCTGAATTCTCATGGGAACTGTAATTCTCTGGCTTTGGATTTGATCCTAGTTATTGCCCTTTATTGCTGAGTTTCCCTCTGACCTTGCGTGTGGTACAGGCTTTTCTCTCTGAAATACCTTCAAAATGCAATTTCAAGGTCTAAAGTTTTTTTTCTTTTTTTGTGGGGGGGGGGTTGTCTGACAAGCTTTTAAATTTAAGGTTTGTCTACTTAGGAAAGTTTAATAGTTGCATGGATAAAACTATTCATGTGAATACTATTGCATCCACAAGCAACAAAATTTAGAACAAGGAGGCACTTTGGGCTGCTAAGATTAAAGCTATGTTATTTACATTATTTAAATTACACTTGAGTCTTACTTGATCCGTAGCCATTTTCTGGTGTAGGCAGGTCTTTTAAACCTGAAAACATAGGGATATATATGGACAAGGTGTGGTGGACTGAGCAGTGGTGTTTCCAGTATTGCTGTCCCTAGTTATCAGCCCCACTGCAGAAATGTATTGCCCCTAGAACAGTGTCTAAAAGGGAATATGTATTTTACCTGTTTCTGCTTTTAGTCCAGTCTTCTTGGCATCAGCTGCAATTGATGAGACATGGCAGTGTTTCCTTCCTGCCACCTGTTTTGGTAAAGACTTAGAGGAGACAGTCACAGCAGTAACAGCTGCCACAGCTGGATTCACTGGAGGTTGGTTGTCAAACTCTTAATCTTAGAGTATTTGTTCTGAACCTTTTTGTTTGCATTTTTGTGACATACAGACATTTGACTGTTCTCCTTCACCTCATGGGAAAAGAGAGCAGCAACTTCACAGTATAGGACCAGCATAGCAATTAGGATGTGTTCCCTGCACTGCAGAATAGTTATACCCCATGATTATTACAAGATCAAAAGTTTGTGGAACTGGAAGAGAAAAGGGATGTTTTTCCTCTTTCCTGTTCCATGTACTTTAGTAATTTTTGTATCTTCAACTGTGGTGCCTTACATGTAATCCTTTTTTTTTCTAATATTACTATATATTTTCCAGAAAACAGTAGAGAACAGTATTTGCAAAAATAAAATGTAATGAATATAATAAAATATACTAAGTTCAAAAATACAATTTTAAATGCTTCAGTGTTAGAAGAATTTGTCACCTTCACCTGTGACTTGGAATACTGTGAAATAGAGCCACTTAAAGCAATGTTTTTAGCATAGAAAGGGATTCTTTTTGATTCTATGGGTTTTTTCTGAATTTCTCCACTATTTCTGTTATTCTTTTAATTTTTTTTTATGATTTCAAATTTGCATAGTGTTGTGATGTTTTCTTGTAGAGTTCCTCTGTTTATGAACCTTAAAGTTATGTGGACTTCAGTAGGACATTCTTGGTTGGGATAGTCCTTTCTGCAGGACAGTTTACATTGTTGCCATTCCTTTAAAACATGGTCTATGTCACCTGCTCAGCACCCTGTGTGTGCAGACCATGCAAATGCTGCCAGGTCCCTTCTCATCAGTGTGGGGTGCAGGCAAAGTTCCCTGCCATGTGCGTGCCACCTCTACATAAACATACCTCAGAATAATTTGGTCTGCCGTGGATCACTACTACTCTGTAATTTGCTTCTGCTTTCTAATCTGGCATTTTTATGGAATTGTCTTTATGTATGACTCTTCAACCAATTTAAAATCAATAGAAATTAAACTTTCCAGTAAGGTTCTGTGATGCAAATTGGATGTTTTAGAAAAGCCCAAACAAACCCTTGTCTCTTCACCTCTGGAGCGTATCGAAGTGTCAAGGATGTGATTGAATTGTCCAGGAGAAGGTATTTCTGGAGGCAAAGTCTTACCTGCCCTTTTTTTGGTCTCTTATTAAATTTCTCTTCTGTTTTTTATCATAGTATCTGAAATCTTTAATGATTTCAAAAGAAAAACAGGACTTTGTTTTGGTTTGCATGATGTCTTGACTGCCGAAGCAGGAGCAGCAGCAAAGTTTTGAGGTTATTCTTTTTGCTTTTCAAAGGAATTTCTGCAGTCTTGGGTCAATTGCTGAGAGTACTTGAGTATGCATTTTGTAATTTCTCTGCTTGATGATTTAATTTCTCTCAGTTGCTCTCTCATCATTTGTAGTCCCTTAAGATGCAGTTCACAGAGGAGTTTAACTAAAACTGATGTTTTCATCATGAGATAAAATGTTGAAATCCTGTGGATGGATATGGTGAAAATTGCCTTAAAATGGCTTAAACTAGTTTATTTTTGAAATTAAATTTATTTACTTTCCATTTGTTTCCAAATTTTATCAAAATCAGTTTAACTTGCTTATACCTCAGTTTTAATAATGGCTTGCATGGCCTTCACTGAACAACTATGTCATGGTGACGTTAGCTAAGTAGGTGTATTCATAAACATGTGTTGAGGTAGTTTGTAGTGCTTTCATAGAGCACTTCAAGAATAATGGGTACTGTTAATATGATTTCATATCTTGTATGGAACAACTTGACTGATGCATAGGCCCATGGATACCAAAAGTATTTTAAATCACCTATATCCTAAAAGCAGCAGTCTTGCCATTCCCTGATCTTTGACTCCAGCTCTTGTGAGTGTGGTGAGCAGGAACAGGTCTCCCTGGGTTGTTGCTTTTTGACATTTTACAATTTTAAAACTCTGTTATTCTTGTTCTAAGAGCTTGTCGGTGTTTTGTCAAGGTTCTCTAGATCCCAGAGAGCAAAGTAAACTCTGAACCAAACGCGTACATACAGGCATTTCTTTTTGCATATAGTTGCATACATATAAACCTGGGGATAGTTCTGAGAAAGGCCTAAGACAGATAAATCTTTAACCATTGTGCTATACTTGTCAATAATTTGGTTATCATGGTATGCATAGCTATAGCAATGAATACCAGTGCTGCCTGTTACTTTGATCCTTTCTGTTGTAGACCAGGACCAAATTCTCCCAGACCCCATGGGATAGAATTGCTGTCCTGCTTTGTCAGCCCACTAGCAGATGATATATGGATCTAATGATAACAGTGAATACTTATATCAATATTTCATTCTTTAAAACCGGCACAGTTGATTCCTTGCTGCTTAGTGAACCCAGGTTGTTTTCAGAGCAGAGCTAAGCATTTGTATTGGTAGATTGAGGCACAATTCAAGTACTTCTAGCAATCTGTTTCACATTAAGTTGGAGCTAAATGATTTAAGGATTTATCTGCTCTGCCCCTGTGTCTGTGTAGATGTCCTTATAGAACAACATGGCTGAAATTCAGGGAATTTGATGCATTTTTTTGACCTGTTAAACACAGAAAATCTTTATCTGATTGTTTGCTCTAAAGGTGCTTTCCCTTCTGTGAGGATCTGACCTTGACATGGGGTTTGTGCATGTGCAGGCAGTGCTTGATTGGACTCAGGTGGACTGCACTCATAGTTGAGTGGCTGATGAGAGGACTTTTTGGGCATGATAATGGAAGCTGTTCCTGTTTACATTTGATGTCCCACAGATTTTGGTTATTCTGAAATTTCCAAGGGAAAACATAAATGAAGAAGATCTAACACTTGTTACACTGCTCCACACACCGAGTGATTTGCCACTGGTGGAGATGACAAGTGTAAGTATGAACTCATCAGACCTTGCTGTCTCTGTCCCAAATGAGGCTGGTGGAGAGTACGGCAAAGAAGGCTGCATGGCAGAGCTGCTATTACCAGTTTTCCACCAGCTCTGGACTGGCCTGTGGCAGTATGAGGTGCAGGGAAAAAAAAGTGCTTTGAATTTCATATGACTGGTAATGGTGCGGAAACTTAAAGATGTGCTACTCATACATGGAACTCATCCTTTTTAGGGGACTTAGAGGCCCATTGCTGAGCATAGAGAAGATGGTGGTGGTTATTGTTCAGACACTAGTAATTCTGGGTTGTCAAAAGTCTGGAATCTGTTTCTAGTTTGGGATTTCAATAACTTGACTTGTGGGGAAGTGGGGGGAGAGGTAAAGGAAGTGCTTGTCTGTCCTTTACTATCTGTGAACAAGAAGTGGTCGCCATCAGTGCACATGGAGGTGATTTCCCTGTTCTCCCTGCCCTGGCTCACATATTGAAGTTCTGTATAATCAGAAAAAGCTTTTGTTGGTTTGTCCACGATATGTTTGTACCAGTGTTACCTTTTTCTTTCTTGGCCATGCATGAAACACTGGATGCACAATGGTAAAGTATTTCAGGCTCTCTGTGGACACAGCCTCACAGATGTGCACTAACCCTGCAGAGGAACAGGATGAATCTCTGTCCTCCCCCTGTTTGGTAACTGCTTTGGCCTTGAATCTGTGACTGTGAGGGGTGCAAGGGACACATTCTGTCCCCCCTGAGATTGTACAGCATCACCTGAGCAGCACCAGAGGGTGATGGAGTCCGAATTTGGGTAGCACATGCAGTCTGTGAGGCTGTGCCCAGGATTTTTTGTCTGCAAGTGAATTTTTCCTGACGTTCACAAATACTCTGTAGAGTCTGTCACCAAGTGTTGCACACCGTGGGTGCCCAGAGGTGTCTGTATGACTGGGACACAAGTGAAAACAGGAACAACCACATCTTGAAGAAGGAAGTTCTGGTGAGCTCTTTGACTCGCCATGCTTGATTGTCCCTGTTAGTACAGACTTTTAACACCACAAGTAATAGAGTTTCCAGCAGTAAATTTTCTGGGTCTGCTTTATTTATACATGGATGGCACTGGCTGTGGAAGTGAGCCAATGCAGCACTGCAGCCGTTGCATCCTAAACAGAGTTCAGAAAATTAAATTCACTGTTACAGCAGCAGGTGTTGCTTAACCTTCGCTTGGCCAGCTTAAATTTATTGCAGTCCTTTCTATCAATACAGGATGTTACCTGAAGTAACTGAATAGCATATATTCACAGTGTAGCCAAGGCAGCCATTCACAAAGGGTCAGTCCCTTGGTGTTTGACCTGAGCTGAGTGAGGACTGGGGATCCCAGCTGGGGTGGCTGTGTGGGTGGATGTTCATCTGGGCTGTTCTGATGATGCTGGGGAAGACCTTTATTACTGGTGTGACTGGTTAAGGAGTCTGGTGTGTAGGTGCTAAATGTGGGGGAAAAAATTCTTTAAATGCTGCATTTTCAAAACCAGCTAAATATTATCTACCTGTTAGGCCATCTAAATTCCATTTCCATTTGATTTGAAGAAGAATTTTGTTGTAAGGGAGGCAGATTTGTGCTGTGGTCTGAAGTTCATTGATTTGAATTAAGACTGAATTTTAGTGCAACTTCTTCCAGTGGCAGCAGAGAGAACTGGGTGTGATTTTCTATTTTTTTTCCTATACAGCTTTAGTTTTGGGGGTAGAGGTAAGAAGGACCTTGGGGATTGAATATACAGGAAATTGGCCAGTTTGGTAGATGAATATTTAGATCTCAACCCCAGCATTTTCTGTCAGGCTGATGTTTTGCATGTTAGCAGGCCAAATTTCATGGAGTCCAGACTGTAATGTAGCCTGAAGGTGATGTGGTTTTGGACAGCACTTGAAGTTGGTCTCAGTAATTCATTTTCAGTTGTCATATTGTCAGACTTGAAAGTACATATAGTAGCCCCAAACAGTAAAATCTGAGCATGGGTGATAGTTGGGCAAGTATTGCTGGGTCAACACAAAAGTGAACTGGAATTTGCCTTTCAGTTTGCTATTTCATGTTTCTCCAGTAATCTCCTTCCCAAAAATGGGAGTTATCAGACCATGTAAGTGCAGCAGCATTTGTATAGTGCTTTCCTATATGAAGTGAGGGAAAACTTGTCCCTGTTACTTCTGGACTGACCAGATATCCTGTGACTCTCTAGTCCAGAAGCTGCACCTGAAATCCTACAGTTCTGCTGAGTCACAGGCAGGCGGGAGGCTGGAATTTGTCCTGATGAAATGTCGGGCTGCAGCCAGCTGGGTATGGTCATTGGCAAGGGCATGAGATCAATAGAGGGAAAAACATCTAAACAAGTATTTAGAAAGATTACTGGGTGTGGGGAGAGGAAGAGTTTTCCATGTCCCTTAAAGGAAAGGGTGCTTCAGAGACTGAGAAACTTGTCTTATTTCTTTTTACCTTGTGCTGGAGTTTTACTTGACTCAGTTGAAGCAGGGATTGATGTTTGTAGCTTTTAGCTGTATTTTAGGAGCAGTTTGTCTCATCTTGTGTCAGTGTAGAAATCATAACTCTTGTCACAAGCACAAGAAAGGGTAAATAAGATGCTTCTGGAAGGTCCTTTTGTTTTTCTTGTAATATTTTTTTTCCAGAAAACACATTCAAGGACACTGGGCTGTCTTGGGTTGGAACTGCTTGTGAGCTTAGTCCTGCCTGTTTCCTTTTTCATCTCCCACCTCCCTGTGAGACCATTGCTTTGGGGCATAACAGGGAATTGCCACAGACCACTTAGAAATCTTTATGTGCTACTTCTGTAATTCACTGTATGCCTGTCATACTGTCTGAAAGATTTTCCATAGGGATGTATGCTGAAGAAGGAAAGTATTTCCTTGTGCCAAGAGAAGTGGCCTGCCTTTTAAGACAGGAAAAGGCAATATAACATGTAGCATTTAAACTTTCTGACTCTTACTCTTCATTTGCCCTTATAGTGAGTGTTTGTTTTTGTCTTTCTGGGGGTTTTGTGTATTAAACAATGGCTGGACTGTGGTGTCCAAAGGCAGTTAGTTCCTTGTGAGAAATTCACTACCCACAGGAAAACTTGGCTCATGGCCTCTCTGTAGCCCAGGAGGGTTTGCTGGCAGAGCCCCGAGATGCCGGGGAGCATGTGACAGCAGGCTGGCTTGTCTGCGCTGCCGGAGCCAGGGAAAGGCAGCGGAAAGTATTCAACGCCGCCCTTAAAGTTTAACGCGCAGAGAGGGTGATTGTCACCATTTCTCTTTGGTTTTGGTGCTACCTTTGCTGCGTGCAGAAATGNGTCTCTCGAGCTGTGTAGAATAATAGCTCCTTTATGCTCATCTGTGTTATTGAGGTTATTTACATAACGAGGAGCTGATCCCGTTTCACCTCCGGCCGCCATCCGACCCTAGGAAGTCGGCGTTCATGGGCGATGTCTCTCGCGGAGCGCTGTGGTCAGCAGGCAGGGTGGCGGCCGGGCTGCCCCGGCTCGGCGGCGGCTGCGCCGCGGTGCCGCCGTGACTCACCCCGGCTCCGCAGCAGCCAATGCCCGCCGCGTTCCCCGCGCCCGGGCTCTGACGTGGCTCTGCCCCGGGGAGGTGTCAGGGGCAGCCGAGGCCCGCTGTGTCAGGGCTCGCTGAGCCGCCGGTGCAGAGTCCAGGATGGGTCTCGTTGCCCAGGGGAGCCGTCGGTGCTGTGGGAACAGCTGCTCTGCCGCTCACCTGTGCCGTAGGCCTAGCAAATGCCCATACAAACTGATCTCCAGGGAAAGGTCTCAGCTCGGTCCACCCTGGCATCGTCTAGTTGTTCACAGAGATGGGATTTTGCCTGCAGCTTGTTTGGGGAAGGAGGAAATGCCGGTGGAGGGCTGTGGGTGATAGGTGACAGCTGCTGCTTATATGCAGAAGGAGCTAATAGATTACTTATCTGATAATTAGTACTAAGTTTACTTGGGGGAGAGGGGAACTATCATTATCAGGTTTAAGGCAAAGCAGCTCACTGCATGTCAGTCCAACAAGTTAAAAAAACCCCCAACCTCCCTGCCAAACTACTACCATCTATCTCTTCCCTGGCCCTACATATGAAAATGAAGTAAAAATTACGTGGCATGTCACTGATGGAAATCTATTTCTGCTTTTCTTTGCTGTGAATGCCTTCTTTAGAGGCTTACAGGGAGACCTCATCCCGTAACTGAGATGCAATGCTTTGTTTCTACCCTGGTAGGTTTCCCCATGTCCGTGACGTGTTGGCCGAGGTTCTGCGGCTCCTCTCCGCCCTCGGAGCGGCCAGTCGCTGCCCTCTGGACTCCGTGATCCCCGACGGGCGTCATGAGCATTGCAATCCCTCTGGGAGTCACCACACCAGATACGTCCTACTCCGACATGGCTGCAGGATCGGAGTGAGTGTTACCCCACGGATGAGGAGAAAGGAGAACGGGAGGGTGCCAGAGGGCTGACCTGCAGTCGGGCTGTAGGATTCGTCCCAGTGCTTTCTCCGCTCAGGAGAAAGGGGCTCCTGGTCCGCTGGCTGTATGAGACATGGGTGTTAACAAATGCGGTGTTACGGAAATTGGTAAGTTTGACAGAGGATATGGGGAAAATTCCAGCAGTAGGAGGCACTCAACCATGGTTTTGTATCAGCTTGACTAGTAAATCTATACTCAAGTACAGGCAGTTGTGTGTTTGCTGTACCCAGGCTTGATGTTGGCATGGTACAAGCCAGCTCCTTTTCCAGCAGCTGTAATTTGAGGGATCAGCGTGCTGAACCTTCCTCTCAGTAGAGCCTGTTAGCTCAGACTTGATACCAGTCTTGTATGACTGATTTGTGGACACCTTTGGAGTTTGACAGAGATGTGAGGCAGCATCAGCCTGGGTAGGCACCTTTATTTTGTTTCTGCTGCTGAGCAGACTCCCAGGAGCACACCTCAGAGAGCATCCTTTGGAGTCCCCACCACAGGACCATTTGCAGGGCTCTCACTGCAGCCATATCTCTGAGGCCTGTTGGAGGAGACTTACATTTCTTTTAAAATACCCTGCTTCTGCAGAGTCAGGAGTATTTCAAAATCAGGAAATACTGCATTGTGATCTCTTCTTAAAACCCTTGTTAGGATGATGTCAGCTAGGATAAGAGTATGTTTTTGTCAGGGACAAGAGAGAGGGCTGAAGTTTATTTCTGTGTGCTTCTACCTCCTGCTTGCCTGCATCCTTCTTTGAAGCACAGGCTGTAGTATCTCTTTACAAAAATCTACAAAATGACATTTTGGAGGTAGGTTTCTCCCATATATTAATTAAAGGTATCTACTGTGCAAATACCTGCATGTCAGCTGGATCAGTGTAGAACAGAAATTGCTCCATACTCTATTAATTTTTATCTGTAAGAGCAGTGGGCTAAGGTATGAATCATTGTTTTTCCCTTCCATCTCACCCTGATTTGACTATGGATAGAGTTTGACTACGCAGTCGTATTCTCACAAGACTGCTAATGCTCTTTTTTGTCTGTCTTGGCACTGGCCCCATTCTAGCCATTCTTCTTCGTGGTGCTTCATTCCATCCTAATGCCCACATTTTCACGTGTTGTTTTTAAACAGGGAATCAGAATCTAGTAAGTCGCTCATCTGCACTGGTTACGTGATCCTTCACTTTTCAGGATCTAACATTTTGTATTGCTTGTCACCCTGGTTCTCCCACAGCAGTGCTTTGAAGACTCAACATGCAGGAATTTTAAACTGTTTATGACAGGAGGAAGAGTGCTAAATAGTTTGCTCATGTACTTTGCTTTCAAAGCTGAGCGTGGCAGGGAGAAGAGCCAGATGTATCTGCGCATGTGTCCCTTGTAGCATTTAAGTATCAAAAAGACTGACTGTAAACCTTCTGCAAAACATTTTCCTTCTCCCCTGTAAGAAAGTTGTAGGTCCAACTTGAGGCTAGGCTGGAGTGCTTTGAAAAAAAGGTGTTTGAAGATTTCTGGATTGGTTTTTCTGCTCGTTTTCTAAACGTTGGGAATGCCAGGACTTTATTCTCCAGGCTTTGCATCGATGCACTGTTACTGCTGAAGTGTCCTTCATGGGTCTGTTCAGACTTACAGCTATACTTCACTTTGCCTTTGAAACTCTCTGATTTGATGCCTAAAGTCTGGGGTACCTGAGCTTTGTACCTCTTACAAGGAGTTGATTCCAAGATGTGCATCATGAAGGCAGTGGGGAAGGTAAAAGGAAAATTAGCTGATCCCCTTTACAGTCTGAGCTTTAGCATCTTCCCCGGCCTCTGATACAGAGAGGAGGTGAAAATGGTGTAGGGTGTTTCTGTTCATCCGAGGGTGACATGGAGGCTGCAGAGCAGTTTTGCTGTGTTAGTCTGACTGCATGTTGGAAGGTGTGGAAGCTCCCTAGCGTGCTGCTGCTGAGGAAGCATGGGCCCCAGCGTTGTTGCCCCTGGACACCGTTGTACCAACAGTCCTGAAGTTTTATTGCTAATGCTTGTGGCAGCACTGCTGGTATTCCAGTCTGGCTGTGGTAGGAATGTGGGTGACTTGGACAGAGGACGTATCTGCTGCTTAGACTGTTTAGGTTCTTTTCCTCCTAATATTGAAAGAATATTTTTTGAAAGTGCTATTAAATCTGAATGCATTTGACACTGTACCAATCTAGTCCTAAAGGATTGTTGCAAAAGCTGGATTATGTGGCAAGCTCTACATGGTACCTTTTATTAAGAAGTATATCCTTTGAGAGAAATCGTCTGTATCTCCTGTTTCTGACAGTTTAGCTGACTGTAGTCACATTGAAAACCAACTGAATTTATCGTGTCGTGCACCTAATCCTGAGCTACAGAAGTGTTGTTTGCATAGGTGTAATGTCTTCTACTTTCTGCAGCTCTTTGTACGATGAATTATTGCTTTTTTATGTTGCAAAGACAGATCCACCTTACTCCAGAATAAGCCAGAAGCTCAGAGGTTGGTGCCTTGGAGAATAGATGAGGTTGAGTGGCGGGGTGGGGCAAACTTAAGTGCAGCAGAGATTTCAAGAGCTAATAAGAAGTCCAAAGGGCAAGGGGTTACTCTTCTAGGGTGCCTAAGCACTGCCCCACTTGTGATTGCTGGCCTTTGCTTGATGGTGCCTGATTCACACTGACCATGTAGGACCTACTGAGAGTCCTGTGAGATCTCACCGGAGCAGCAGAGGTCTGAGGTAAAGTTTTCCTTTTCTGTATTTTTCTTCCCTGCTTGCTCAGCTCCATGCTGTAATTTTGATGAAGATTTCATCTGCAGACATGATTCAGTAATATTCTGCTGTATTCTGATACAGGCCTTACTTCTGATCTGTGCAAAGGTTATCTGACTTGTATCTTCTACTCGTAACAGAAGACAGCGTGTTTCCTTGCTGGTGTTCTGTCTGTAGCCTCATTATCTAACATCTCCTGCATTGAATTGCAGCTGTCCCTTCTCTGAGTAGGGATTCTGCAGCTTTCTGCTGAGGATATACCTTTGATTTTTAGCTGTTTTTTTTCACCACCCTGTGGTGGAAGAGTGCATTGTACCTCAGCAGCAGATTTCCTGTTCTGCTCATTGCAGGCTGCTGTATAGAAAGCACAGGGTGAATCTGATCTGTCTGTGGCCACCGTCTGTCCAGGTCATGGATTTTGTTGTCTCTTTGTAACAGGAATCTCCAATTCCTGGTAGTTACTGTCAGGATAGCTGCAATTTTCATGCAGGCTTTATCACAGGAGGCTGGACTCAATAACAATTGGTATCTGAGGGAGAGTGAAACAAGTGCAGGTGCAGGAAAGCTGCTTAGCTGCAGTTGAAATAAGCTGTTGCAGAGATAAAATGGCAGTACTGTTCAGTGGCTTTGAGATTAGGCTAGCTGGGTTCAGATGTGAATGCTGAACTAGACCAAATTTTCTCAAAAATGAGGAAACTGAGCTTCTTACATGCTAATTACCTTTTTAACTTCCGAGACTGAGACCTAGTTTAATGAGGTATATAGGGTGGCCCTTACTCAGTTCCTTCCCTCTGAAAGCAGGTTCATCCTGTACAGCTTCTGCACACATGATGCTTGGTGAAACACGTGACACCATCTCGATTTCATGAAGTTTCTTCATTTTGAGCTCATGTGTTCAATAGAAAAGAGCAGTGAAATCCTGGCACTAAAAAAATGATGTTGTATTGATGGGTTTTACTTCTGGCCCTTTCTGCAGCCCAGAGTCTGTGGAAGCTAGTCCAGCTGTCAGTGAGAAGAATGTGTACGCCAGCCACGGCTATGGGGCCACCCAGAAACACAGCTATCGCGGGCTGCCTTACGCAGTGAGTACTCTCTCTGCAGTGAATCAGCTCTTTACTGTCTACTTTTACTCTTTTCTCCTTGTTCCATAGTTCCTTGCCTATTAAGCCTTAGGATTTTTGGCTTATTTATTAGGGAACACTAAGTCTGAGCTGAGTTCTGCCATACATTTTTCATTTCTGTGTTTATTGTTTGTGAGGTCTTGCATACTCTACAGCAAGCTTTATTAGTGTTCTAGGCGATAGATTTTTAACTGAATGAAATATATGAATGACGTGTGAATATATATGAATATGTAATATTTTCCTGGTGGTGATTTTATGTCCCATTTGGTTTATTGTGCGCTGTTTATACTTGTTTCAACTGCACAGATTTTCACAGTGGTAACTTAAAACAATGAGAATCAAGGAGCAGTCATGAAGAGTGGGAGCATGGCTTGAAGCTGTGGGATGAATAGGGTGTCACAGAATCACTGAGGTTGGAAGGGGCCTCTTGAGATCGCATAATCCAACCTCCCTGCTCAAGCTGACTCTGCTCGAGCAGATTGATCAAGACCATGTCGAGTTGAGTTTTGAATATCTCAACAGACAGAAACTCTGCATCTCAGGGCAGCTGGTTCCACTGTTTAAACACTTATGTCATCTCAGATTATTAGCAGTATAACAGTTAATGTTGAAATAGCCTGGTTGTTTTCATAGGTTTTGAGTTTAATTCATTGGTGCTGAAGGAAATAATTTACATGTTTCAAAGCTATTACTGTACCTTCTTGTTAGGTTGAGGTATTCAGGCAATTGTTTTACACCAGTTAAATATTAACCTGGGAACTGTGGATTTGGGACTTCAGTTTCTAGGCATCGTATCTTCACGTTAAAAGTAGTACTGCAAATACTAATTTGCAGGATCATAATTATGGAGCCCCTCCTCCTCCAACGCCGCCAGCCTCTCCTCCTGTCCAGACCATTATACCTCGTGCAGAACTGAATGGCCTGCACTCGCCTGATGAGGAGAACTCCGGGGATAGTGAGAGCTCCTCAGAAGGAGAATCAATTCCCACTTGGTGCCACTGCAGTGTCTCCCAAGATGGTTTCCTCCTCAAGTGTGAAAAGTGCAGGTAAGATTTGGTGCAGTGCAGATCTGGGCTGCTCCTTGTGTTAACTGCTCATACCAAACCGTGTCGCCTTTGGGCTGTGGGACCAACTTCCTTTTGCTAACTGGAGCGTTCTTTCCAGTGCTTTACCCAGTATTAACCCTCCTCCTTTGCGTTGTCAGCCTGACAAGTGTTGGTGGCACCAGGAGTGGAGATGAGGATGTTAAATCGATGTTCTTATCATCCTGGGCCCCACTGAGGGCACGCACCTTGTGACATCCTGTTGAATTTCAAGTGACTTTACTCCTACAAACCAGCTTCAATTGTGCATTCTCCTTTGGCAGAGGAATGAGCAGGGGGAAGGTGATCAGACTCCGCCGCCGGAAGCAGGACAACGTGTCAGGTGAGTTTGAGGTTGTAATTCTGATAACGGTGACTTTTATTTTCCTTCTACGAGACCTTTGTCTTTTGGATGCTGTAATCATCTAACTCTGATCAGTGCCAGCTAATGTTCTTTGCCTTCCAACCACTGGGATTTTCTCCTCTCCTTACGCTTCACCTCAGTTAGCTCTAGGGAAAATCAGATTATCCTGTGAACAGAAAAGGAGAATTTTCATCAGTGCCATTCTGTGACATATCAGAAGTTTAGAACACCTGTTCCCAGTTTGGGTGGGAAAACAGAGGTGGTATAGTTCTCTCAGGAAAGAGCTGTTCAGGGGCAGCAAATTGCCTTGATGAAAATGGACTTAAGGGTAAGCTATGCTCTCAGGGATGAGAAGCTGTTGCTCATGAAGCACTTGTCTCTCTAGGTGGGGACAGCAGTGCCACTGAGAGCTGGGATGAAGAACTTTCTCCCTCCACAGTGCTGTACACGGCCACACAACACACGCCGACCAGCATCACGCTGACCGTCAACCGCGTCCGCAGGAGCAAACCCAAGAAGAGGAAGAGGAGTACAGAAAAGGCTCGTGCTGCTCCCAAGGCCAAAAAGATCAAGGTATGTGGAGTGAGACAAGGTTGCTGCAGTTCCTACCAAATGCTGTGCAGAGTGTTGCTAGGAGCAGGTTGGCAAGCTGGCAGAGGACAAGAAATTTTTGTTCTGTTAAGAATTGCTCTTTCGGGTGTAATAATGGGACACCTTGTATTTGTGACCTGCTCATGTACGTGGCTGTTGGTTTAAAAATTACCTTGCTGGAGCTCCACCCTTATTTCCCAATGCTGTCCATTCATGCTCAGCGCTTGGACTCAATTACATATTTTTTCCTTTTGCTCTATTAGGATTTGGGGAAATAGCTTTTGCAGTCTGGCTGTTTGTGGAAAAAAGGGTCAGTCTGTGAATAGAATGAAACGTGAAGGGAGCCTGATGTTTTTTAGGAGGCTTTGTTGAGGAATTTGGGCTGCAGAGCTTCTTGGCACTGTTCTTCGGGGACAGAGAGAATGCCTGTGTGGAAAACGATGTAGGTAGTGATGAGCATTTGTTGAGGGATGACTTTACTGTCTTGTTTGTAAGGGTTTGGGGACTGAAATAATTTTGAATTGCTTATATTGGAATGCAAATGTGTGAGCAGCTGGTTCTTTCCCATCCTCTGCCAGCTTTACCATGATTTTCCACAGGTTAAGTTTCCCTTGAAGTTCTTCTGGTAGGCACTGATTAAATAAAACACTGGGGGCAGGAGCTACGTGAGGTCTAGAGGGGTTATTTTTTGTTGTGAACCACCTTGATTCAGTTTCTGGACTTTTCTTGTATCAAAGCAAGTGGGGTTAGTTGGGACAGTTTTGGTTTTGATCTTGACATTTTTACTAAGTCTGAGGCAAGCTTTTTTAGTTCAGAAATCCTGACCGTCAAGCTTTTCAGCAGTTTCCACTGGATTTGCATTGCAGCGTTTCTTTTTGGTCGGGTCCGTTGTTTCTTGTGTAGGTTTTCCTGTAATTCTTGCCATTTTTTATTAAGGATTGGAGTGAGATTTAGTGTGGCTCTGGACTCCTACTTCTTAGGAGATTTATAATACTTTGTTTTTTCTCTCTCTCCTTGTGTGGGGGACAGGCTTTTCGAGAGGGCTCACGAAAGTCTCTGAGGATGAAGGTGAGTAGAAATGACAACCCTCTGTGATGGTGGTGGGGTTTTTCCCCTTTATTTTGTCCCTCTTTTGGTTTGCCTGGTGAATTTCTGATTGTGGGGCCAGCCTTGTAATAAACTCAAACCTTACAGTGCACAAGGAGGCCTATTCAAAAGGGTATCATATGAATTGCCCCTTGAACCTTCCATTTGCTTCTGATAGCTTCCAGTCAGATAATGCAATCCAGTTCCAAGAGGTGATTGATTCATGGCACTTGGGAGTGGGGTGTTTGATGTAAGGGATGTAGAACTGGTTGTGGCTGCTCTTCTGTGAGGGCAGTTATTGTTTGATTGCATCAAAGCTATTTCAAGCTTGGACATCAAAGTAGTTCACCAGTTTAATACTGGGAGTCCTTAGTAGTGCTGCCTTGTTTCTCTCCACATCCTCTTACAAGGGATGGATGGGACAATATATTTTTCTCTGACTTCCTGCAGTAGTGGTAGGTGTGGTCTTTGAAAAGGAAGGTTATTTGACAAAAAAGGTAGACTTGAACTGTGAGCTGCATTTGTTTCACACATAAGGTACCTTAAGATTTGCTCAGTTCCTGCAGCTGGCAGTGGCTTCTAGCAGGTGGCTCAGAGGAAAGAGGACAATCCGGTGGTGTCCCTATGCACCATCTCCATAGCATGCAAGTGACTTGAGAGGGTAAAAATGCACTAAACTCTTACTGGTTTTAAGATACATGATTAAAATAATGATTGCTCTTCACTTGTCCTTGTTGCTAAGACCTCAGTGTCGTATGTTTCTCAGTGCTTTATGAAGCTAGTTGAGTTACTGAGCTCTGGAGTATTTGTTGAACTACTTCAACTACTGCCAAGTAAAGAATGAAGCTTCAAAGTATTTCTCTTTCTACCAGCTTCTGTTTTCCCCTCCTTTACAAGACAGTCTAAACAGATTACCTGATTTTGCCCTCTCTTCTTTACTCTGCTTATGACTTGCAGTTTTAACCCTCTGGGTATTAGCTCATGCTCTACATTAAGTTTCTTGAAACTCTGCTGACCATTTAGCTAGAAGGTTCAGAACTATTTTTGGATCATTCACTGCAAAGATTGAGGTGCAGTCAGCATCATCAAGCATGTTAGCCATGAGTGGGTTGACTGTAGGACAAACCTACATGAGATTTATTTGCCACTGTGTGTTCTGTGCCTTTTCTTTTTAATGTACTTAATTACTTTTCCAAAGTGGCTTAAATTTTTTTTCTGGCCATGTGCTAGCCTGATTTTATTTTATATAGCAGTGCCAAGCACCAGCTTTCAAGCGGCCTTAGTTCTGCACAGAAATCTCAGTAGATTTCTAAGTGACACTGTTGTACAGTGTTCTGGAGGGTGCAGATGCTGAAAAACATGTCCTCAAAACCAGCACCTAAATAGCTTGAAACAGATTTGCCTTTTTTTGTAGCTTATTCATATGCTTGGAACACTGAGGATAGGTTTTCCTGCTGTGTGCTATCCATTTATTCTTTGCTGTTTGGTGCAGAATTCCCCTTCTGAAGCACATGCCTTGGATGAAAACACAGCTGAAGGATGGGAGAATCGGATCCGCCTGTGGACGGACCAGTACGAGGAAGCCTTCACAAACCAGTACAGTGCTGATGTGCAGAACTTGCTGGAGCGTCATCTAAACTCTAATAAAGACTATGTGGGCAAAACTGCTATGCTGGATACAATCAACAAAACAGAGCTGGCCTGCAATAATACTGTTATTGGTTCCCAGATGCAGGTAAGAGCAAGCAGGAAAGAGGTGGAGTAGGTCAGGGCATGGGTGAGTAGTATTGTAGCTCAGACCAACAGGCATAGGTTTGATACACAGTGAATCAGAAATTATGCCAGTACAGAGAGAGATTCACAAATATTTTCATTAGACCAAATCAGTGTTGCTAAGTTGGGGATATTTTGCATGTTTCTGTGATGTGGTCAACAGGTATTTTACCATAAATACTTCAATCACTGAACGGCCTGAGGCAGAACCAGATCTGTCACTTGCTAGAGATGAGAAATTTCCTGTTTTCCACCTGAATTTTCCAGTCCCCTTTATTTCTTTTTTATTTTATTTCTCGACTCTTGTTGTATGGAAGGCTATTTTAAAGAGCCTTTCAACATTATTTCAGTATTTTTGGTTTATTTGGACTCTTGTAACTTCCAAATACTGCACAACTACAACTGATTTTAGGAAGCTGGTCTCTCCTTAATTTTCCAGCAATGGGCAGTGGTTGATGTCTTGCCATCTTTATGGAATGCATGTAAACAAGCAGAAGCAGGGAAACAATGTTTTTGTGTAGTGTAAGTCTTCCCCACTCATCCTCTTCTTAATCTGTTGTTTCATCTTATCTGTGCTTTATTGAGCTGTGCACAGCATTCCTACACAGTTCAGGCTTTTTTGGGCCTTCCTTGTCCAGGAGAATGGAGATAGTTGCATCTGAAAGGGTGGGCTCCAAAACGGAAGTGGGGCACTTCTCCTGTATAAAAGCAGCAAAGTCCGAAACCTGAATATCAGGTATATATTTGTGCTTGAATCATTCTTGTTTGTATCAGCTGACTCAGTCAGTGAAGTTCATGCACTCCCTCCCACCTTTCCCTCTGCTTTCATGCAGGTGAAGCACTTCAGGCAGAGCACAGATATTGCCAGTAAGGTAGAGTGCAGAAAGAGGACTTCAGACCAAACTTTCATCCATTCTTGCCTCTGGTTCTGCAATAAATGAGATTTCTTGGGGGGGGAGGTTGGGGAGAAACACTTCTTGCTGGCTATGTGAGTAGCCTTTCTAAAGAGAACAGGTGAGGAAATGCAGAGAAGAAAAAGGTCTACTTCTCTAGAAATCTTATTATTTTTTGATACTAAATATAACCAATTCTGTCTGCCTCTCATGGGTTTTAGGAAAAGTCCTGAAATAAGTAATAAAACACATGTTGTGTTTCTTGATGTGTATACAGCAGGACACAAGACTATGAAAGATACCATATATAAATGTGTTTGTTTCTTGTCATGGTCTCTCAGCCTCTCCCTTCCCAGAACAGACATAGGTTTTCCCATAGGAAAATGTGGCCAGCTTTCCAAATCAGAAGACTCTAAATGTAATACATGCCAAAGAAACAAAGTAGAAACTTGACAAACTTCATAGTGAGCTGTAGTTACTTTAAACAAGCTGTTGGTAGGTACTTGTCATTGCACACCCTGGGAGAGTGTCAGGGGACTTTGTGGCTTTGTAGTTTCTCTTGGACACAGAGGAAAAACCAGGTGGCTGTCCTGGGTTGCTGCTTGCCAGCTCCTATGTCCTGTTGTCTGTGCTCAGAAGGTGGCTGTGGAGTGTTGTGAGGAGGGTACCTGCACAGGTGTGGAGCACATGCTGTCATGCACACTGTTCCATTTTTGTTTCACTCATTTGTCTCATCTTTGGTAGGCAATCTGAGAAGGCTGCTTGGTTTGCATCAGTTGTTTATTAACTAGGTATCATTATTGAACACAAAAACAGCTTTTCTGTGAGATAAGGGAAAATAGGTACTTTGAGTGAGAAAAAAATCAGGAGGCTGTGCCAATATAAATTTTCCAGCTGTGTAGAAATATTGTTGCGGCTCTCTTTGGCCTTGAAGACTCTGGAGAACAGAGAAAGGAATAAAAATAATGTTTTATATGCCCTGCATACTCTTAATAGTTCAGAGAGCCATTTGACTTAGGTCAACAGTGATGCAAGTAAGTACTTAAAAGAGATAGAGGTGTGACCTAAAAGCTTCCTCAAACCAGGAGGAGTAGGGAAAGATGGGTTTAGAGTTACATGTGGAGGACATGGGCTTTTGTTCATTGGAATATTTTTGAGTAAGACAAGAGGAAATGGTCTCAAGTTGCATCAGGGGAGGTTTACATTAGATATTAGGGGGTTTTTTGTTGCTTTTTTGGTTTTTTTTACCAGAAGGTTTACCAAAGTGGAACAGGCTGCTTGGGGAAGTGGTGGAGTCAGTATTCCTGAAGATATTTTAAAAGACTTGTGGATGTGACAGTGAGGGATATAGGTTAGTGATGGACTGGACAGTGGCAGGTTAACAGTTGAACTCGATTTTAGAGGGCTTTTCTAAATGAGTCTGTGATTTTGTGATAAACCAGTTCTCAGCCGTCCTCATGATGCAAAGGGAAAGTTGTGAAAATATGAAGCTGTTTAGTGTTATGAATAAAATCATCTTAGTCCTGGATACTGCCAGTTGCTCGCCAAACTGAAAGCTGTGAATCAGTTTCCTGACTGTTGTTGCCAAACCAAACCCAGGGTTAGCATTTGCCCTTTGTTGCCTCTGATAATTGCTGACTTGAGCTCAAACCCCTGACTGATTTCACATTCTGAAGTGAAAAGCAAAAGGGCCTTTATAAAATAAAGCCACTGAGTATTATGCAGATGTTGCTCTGCAAACATATCAGAACAGTTTTGGCTGATTAGCAGTCAGCAATCCCTAGCCTGTGACATGAATAAAATCATTTGTTCTTTTCACACATGAAAGCATGGCAGTTAATCCGCTTCATATTTCTAAATTCAGAGAATGAAAACAAGCTGAGCTGTGTCTTACTGGAAGAGCTGTGAGATCATTCCTGTTTGACCAAACTCAGATAAATAAGTTCTACAGATGCAGAGCTTCTCTTGCCTGCATGGATTTTCTCCTCGTCTGACCACCCCACCTTGTCCCAGCTATATTCCCCAAGCTGTTGTCTGGCATGAGGTGAAGAATAATACAAGTCACTCATGGGGCACAGGTGAGAGTGAAGGCTACCAGACATTGACTTACATCTCTGAAAGATATGATCTTGTTATGCTCTTAGAATAATAGGCCAGTTTAGGTTGGGAGGAACCACTAAAGGTCATCTGGTCCAACCCTCCTGTGTAGGGCCAGCTTAGGTGAGAAAGTATAAAAACAAATCAGTGGTAGTACAGAAATGGAATTATTCAGCTGGGGACATAGTGGGTCCTGATTCATCCAATAACTTCAGGTAGTTTCTTTTTATCTCCTGTCATACTCTAGGAAATCTGGTCCCATTTTTTTATTCTTTGTTGCCACAGTTGAATAGTACAAAGTGCTGAAAGTAATTTAGCCACTGACTACTGTGTGTGGTGTAAACAGTCTCATCCTCCAGTTCGCTCATGCCCTGGGTTTGTTGATCAGAAATCTGGGAAGAACATGCTTCTGTTATGCCACTTGAGTGGACTTAGGGAATCCTCCGTGAGCTTCTGTCAGGACCCAAGACATGAAGAGATGAACACCCTGCAAGGCTCTTCAGAGATATGTAGAGAAGTTTCTGGATGGAGATGGAAATTGCCATCTTAAGTCTTTGGCCTTCTTGCTGGAATTTACCATCCTCTGCAGAAGGAAAAGCTTGCATTTTTTCCTCTGAATGTGTGACAACCCACAATTTAGGGAAGATCTGAATTATTCTGGCTGTGAAAGTGGCCATAATTGCAAAGCAATTCCCACTTAGTAACAAGTGACAGGTCTGGTTATGCCTCTTAGCTGCAAAAGTGAAATACTTGGTCTATTAGATTTGTCAGACTATTGTTGAAGGAAAGGAATAAATACTGTTTGCTTTTGATAAATATTATCACAGTTATTAGTCATTACTAAATTGTTAGGAAAAAGATATATTCACCCAGCAGAGTTTCTGTGTGTTGCTATTAGAGTATTTTTTTCTTTTTATCTAGGTAAAATATTCTTCATGATTTAGAGGGCTTTGGTTAAAATTTTCCTCTTTTGCTCTGGTTTTTGTTACAGCTGCAGCTGGGAAGGGTGACTCGGGTTCAGAAGCACCGGAAGATCCTGAGGGCAGCAAGAGACTTGGCACTAGATACCCTTATAATTGAGTATCGCGGGAAAGTTATGTTACGACAGCAATTCGAGGTCAATGGGCATTTCTTCAAAAAGTAAGAGTACTATGAAATGATTGGTATGAGAGCATCGTGGCACAGAGAGGCTGGTGTCTCTGTGGGATAGTGCTCACTTACAGGGTCCTATCAGCTGTGCCTTCCACAGAAATGGGAAATCAAATATATCACCTCAGCTTGATGCTCTGTTTATAGACCATACCCTCTGAAACAGATCTTTTAAATTGTTGGAAGTACATAAGCCCCCAGAGCAATAGTGCTGATGGAATTGCTGCTTCCAGTGAAGTGAGGGATACCTGTTAAGAGCAGTGCTGTGGGAATTGGGTATTTTGGGATTGAGATGTTCTGTTGCTTCTCCAGGCCATATCCCTTTGTGCTGTTCTACTCCAAGTTCAATGGCGTTGAGATGTGTGTTGATGCCCGCACCTTTGGTAATGATGCCAGGTTCATCAGGCGGTCCTGCACCCCAAACGCAGAGGTAAATTCTCTGTCATTATCACTGGAATTGCAAATACATGTTTAACAAAAGCTTAGAGCTTTCCCTAGCTTAAAATGCACTAAATGCGGTAAATTCTCTTTGTCTCTTGCTTGTTTAATGGTTTATACTTGGAATATGAGACAGTTTGGGAACATGAGGGAGGTTTTCTGGAAGAGAAAGATTTTTTTTTTTTAATTGTCTTTCCTTTGGCTGCACAATGATACTGAGGGTAAGCACGTGGTAGTAGTTGTAAGTGGAAAAGCACAGTATGAGACATGAGCAATGAAGCAGGCTTTTCCCTATGGAAAATTTGGGATAATTATTCATAGAGAATGCAAAAGGAGGCTTCCATCTTGAGGCAGGAAATGCAACCTGTGGAGACATCAGTTTCCTTCTGCTTTGTTTGACAAGGTTCGTCATGTGATTGCTGATGGGATGATCCACCTGTGCATTTATGCTGTTGCCACCATTGCCAAGGACACAGAGGTTACCATCGCCTTTGACTATGAGTACAACATCTGGTGAGTCCTTCACCTCGCCCGGGAGCTCTCCACTGCCCTCCTGGACTGGACATCTTCCTCCAGCCCTTTCCTCGCATTCTACATATTGCTCCGTTTTCTACTGAATTGCATTTCCCGGCTATTCTGTCCAGTTCTGCTGGCATATTCTCCAATAGAGGCCATAAGGTAGCCTGCTGTCCTTGCTTTGGCACGTGGTGAGATGTTTAGTAGGAGATGTATTGAATGTCTCTGTGCAGGGGTTGAGAAATGAAGAGTGACACGAATTGTGTTTGTGTTTTGGAGCAGCAATTATAAAGTGGACTGTGCGTGTCACAAGGGGAACCGGAATTGCCCTGTGCAGAAACGTAGCCCAAATGCTGCAGAACACCTACCTCCACCTGTTTTAGGCACACTCATTGGGGCAGAAACACGCCGGCGAAAGGCCCGTCGAAAGGAGCTAGAAATGGAACAGCAGAGCATTGCGTCGGATGAGAACAGCAGTCAGCAAACTGAGGAAGTTCCTGAGGCACCTGCAGCAGTCAGTGACAATGAGGTAAAATCTTTGGCCCCTTGTTATACATTGCTATTCATAATGGTAACATTCAGCAGGAGTCTGATTCGATAATCTTCAGAAACTGTAGGAAGGCCTTTTTTAAACCTTTAGCACCTTAAATTACCTTAGAAATCTTGGTAACTTCGAAACAGTACTGGGTTACTAAATCTGGGCTTCTCTCTCAGGTGCCAGAGAAGGAGGAGAAACAAGAAGGGGAGAAAGAGGAGCCTGCAGATGAACAGGGAGCCATGGTCCACAGCAGACGGGCAAGTACCTCTCTCTCTCTGGGTATCGCCTTCTTTAGGACTTGCTTCATGCAGCGACCAACAGGTCCAGTTGGTTATTTCACTCATTTGAACGCAAATCCCATCTGTTAGTGATCATCAGTAATTTGACTGACAACAGCAAAAAAAAAAAAGGGGGAGTAAAATACCACTTCAAGTCACAGGATTTATGTTAGGGTTCTGCAGATTAGGAGATACACTACAGATTTGTTTGCTCATTGAAAGGTTTAACTGTTGCTTTCATGGGTGTTCTATAGTCTAAAACACACCTTTAGCAAAACCATCAGCACTAGATTCCAGAAAGGTAATTGGACCTTTTTATGTTCCTGCTGCCCTTCCTTATTGCCAGTGCAAGAATTTATGGCACTATATAGAACCATAGCATAGTTTGACTTGGAAAGGACTGTCAAAGGTCACCTAGTCCTACCCCCCTCAGTGAGCAGGGATATCTTCAATTAGATTTTACCATGAGCCAGAACCTGATTTTTCTTAAAACTTGATTGTTTTTGCTGGGCTAGATTTGTAAACAAATCTGTTGTAAACAAATCTGTTACAAATTTGTAAAAAAATCTGTTCAGTGTATGGTTTCATAAACATGTGGGAAAAAGTTAGGATCAAGTTGCAAACGTTAGTAAGAGAGGTAGACCGCCAACAATACTATTGGCACTTACTTAGGAAATCTCTGTGTTTCCAAATCATTATCACCTTAAGCAGTGTTCTTGATCAAAATATGTCTTAGTGCTCTGGTATCTTTGATAATGCAGTCCTTTTTTAGCCTTCATCTTTACTGAGTAGAGCTGGTGACTTTTTTCTTGTGTATCTTATGTCTTCTGGGATTGCTGCCTGGATTAGAATGTTTTATGCATGTGAATAGAGCTGTTCTGGCTCTTAATTCATTAATTTAAATAAACAAGAAAAAATCCAAACAAAAATGCAAATTAAAACAAGTCAAAACAAGCAACCAACCAGAAACCCAAGGAAGAAAAAGAGAAAAATTGCTCCTGTCCTTTTAGCAGCCAACAGATATATTGAAGCTGGGAATTCCCTGTTCTTCTTTGCTCACCAATATCATAATCACCTGTCTTCCTCTAATCAGGGATACAGATCTGACAAGTGTAAATTTCCTGAGAATGCTTTAAATGTTAAGAGAGTGCAGCAACTTGGAGAGCCAAGGGCCATCCGGTGGTGAGATCCTTGGATTAACTGATGGATTTTTTTAGAACAGATGACGTAAAGCAGTCAGTTTCCACTGAAATTTGAAGGAGAGCAGTCATCTATCAGATTGGCCTTAAAGCTTGGAGGGAAGATTTAATTTTAGTGCAGGGAGGCTGGTCTCTTTTTGAGACAGAATAGTTCAGTAAGCCTAAGTGAAGCATTAGTTTCCTGTCAGCCTGTAAGCTCTGTTCTTGTAGGGTGCAGCAGGTAATCTGCTTTAATGTGATTCAGTTCTCTATACTTGGCAACAGGTAAATAGCCATATCTGTAGTCTCCCCACTCTCTCTTTGTGTGTGTGTGTGCAGTATTTTTTAACAGAAAACTCTAAGGGCTAGGCTGTGGGCTCCAAGATGCTTTCTTCTTGATAAATCTCAGAAGAAACTTGACCCCACTTCTTAAAACCCACTTGATTCTTGCCAGTCACTGCAACATTATCGTACTGGGCTTTTTACATGCATAATTACCAATTATTTCTGACACAGCCAGGTGATAAGATTTCCTGTCCTTTCTGTTCACCTAAAATTTTACTTCTTTTGCCTCTATTCTCATATGTTCTGTTTTTCGTATCCACTATGTAAGCTGCTTAGACCAGAGCTTTTATTTTTGAGCTGGGTCATCTTGTGACATTCCTGCTGTGAAAAGAATGAATCTGGAGCATTTTAATCAGTTTGTGTGGTGTATAACACTTGCTGCAAATTACTGAATCACGTACTTCTATTGCCCCTGGCTTCTGTTTGGTTCTAACGTTTGGTCATTAGCAAATAGTTCCGTTTGTTTCCAAATCATCTCCTCACTCTACTATGCTTTCTTACAGTTTTTAATTCTTCAGAATTATGCATTTCCTTGTGGCTGTTTTATAAATATAACTCAGCAGTATCTAAGTGGTCCTGTATAAGAACAAAGTCAAGTTCTTCTACTTGTGCTACAAACACATGGTTGTGTTGTTATTCTGGGAAATTTGCCATATTGAAAAATGCAAATAACTGATAAGAACTGCTTTTTTCTGTCCTCTGTCTGGCTTTTGTCATTGCTGTTTGGCAGTTGTTCTGTTAGTGCTGCTTCCCATATCTGTTCTTGCCTTGTTTATGTGCATAATTCTCCATGCTTACTTCAATTTATGCTTGTGTTGTAGTCCCGGGAAGACAGGAAGGTAGAAGCCATCATGCACATGTTTGAGAACTTAGAAAAGAGAAAGAGGAGACGAGAGCAACCATCAGACCGTAACAGCACTGATGCTGAAGTCAGCGTCAATTCTGAAGCTCCTGAGCTTGAAGAAGTAAAAACAGAGACTCCTGAACCTGAAGATGGAAGTTCAGCACAGAGTGCTCCTCCTCCTCCTCCACCACCTCCTCCTCCTCCTCCTCCTCCTGTTTCTAACAGTACCAGCAGTACTGGGGTGAACACACGACGGTCATCACAAGTAGCGGTAAGATGAAGATAGAACTGTTTGCTATCTTGTATGAAGCTCAGGTGCAGCATTTCTCATCATAAGATCATTCAGGTGGGGAGGAGCTTTGTGGGCTCTCTTAGTCCATTCTGAGTTAGGTAGGGACAGCTCTGAAGCTAGACCAGGCTGGCCAGTGTTTTACCCAGTCTTCTCTTGAAAACCTCAAGGGATGGAGGTTGCACCTCTTCCAATTAATGACTGTTAGATTGAAAAAAATTTGTCATGTATCCAGTTTAACCTCTCATTTCAGTGTATGTCCATTGATGCACCACTGCATCTTCTTAGTGGTTCAGGCTGTTAGTAGGAAGACTGCTGTTACATCCCCCTCAGCCCTCTCTGGGCTGAGCAAGCCCAGCTCCTTCTCCAGGTGAACCCCTTTTGTACTGGCATGAGCTTAAGTTGGATGCATAAATGCAGTGATGGAAACTTCTTTTCTTTTTGTTTGGGTTTTTTTTGGCCCAGTCTACTTTGGATGCATGTGTTCCCATTTTATGGCAGGGCTCAGACACTTGCCTGGAGTGTTCCATGTCAGCTCAGGTCAGGAATAAGAACAGTTACCTTGAGACAAGCAGCAAGTTTCCTATTGCTGCTTTCTTCCTAAAGACCCATGTTCTGTCCTTTAAGAATGCAGAAGACAAAACGATAATGTGCCAGTGTTGAAGGGTCCCCAAGGCCATCTTATGAACCAGCACAGAGTCCAACAAGATTTTGAGAGTCAGGTAGTGTCAATAAATAAATCTCAATTCTCGATCCTGTATGCAGAGAAAAGGAGTACTCTGAGAGGTGCTCAGACTAATGACAGTTTATTTTGTAGGATGCTGTCCCTGAAAAAACAGTGACTAAGCCAGCTCCAGCAAAACCCTCCAGGCCCCGACCAAAAAGTCGCTTCTCTCGATACCGGACCAGTTCAGCACAAAGACTGAGAAGGCAGAAACAAGCCAGTTCCCAGCAAGCTGAACTCACACAGGCTGTCCCAGAGGAAGGAAGCACTGCCAGCTTGGTAACCACAACAGATGTCAGCAATGTGGAAGGGCCAGGAGAAGGCAGACAGTTGACAGGATCTGACCCAACTGCTATCCTGACGACAGGATCCCAGTCTAACCGAGCTGCAGTAAAGTACCCCAAAACAAAAAAGGTAAATATGATCAAGTGCTCAAGGTTAGGATGGCAGGTATTAATTTAGGATGAGGATTTAACCTTAGAATTGAAGACCAAGAAGGAATTTTGCTGCAACTGTCATGTACAAGCTAGGATAAAGTTGGAAAGGAGGAAAAATTGCAGAAGCTAGCAGGCAGCTGCCACATACTGGGCATAAATTAGCTACTAATACATTTAGTTTTGTTTTAGAAACTAGTTTTGAACAGGGTGATCGAGTTTTTAGAGAATATTGTAGTAAGATGAAAGGAGCATAAAATCGAGCTATTTCTATGATGTTGGGTTGTGTCTCCAACAGGTGTGAGAGTTGGGTTTGACACAGGAAGTCCTTCCTGTTGAGAAGGAGGGGGGTTTTAGCATGTGGGCTGACGAGAGCATTGCTTCCCATGCTCCATTGTGCCATATTGCCTTTCTTCTTCACCTGTGCTCGTGTCACTGACGTGTGTTTCCTCCTTCAGTACCTTGTTACCGAATGGCTGAACGACAAGGCAGAGAAGCAGGAGTGTCCAATTGAATGTCCTCTGCGCATTACTACAGACCCAACAGTTTTGGCAACTACCCTAAATATGTTGCCAGGTCTCGTGCACTCTCCGCTGATCTGTACCACACCTAAACACTACATTCGCTTTGGTTCACCCTTCAACCCTGAGAGACGTCGAAGGCCCTTCCTGTTGGATGGCATTTACAGCTCCTGTAAGAAGGTATGTTTGCTCCTGTTTTACCTTTGCACAATGTATGTTCATCTTACTGGCCCCCTTGAAAGCTGTTGTGTCCTTTTGCAGTCTATTTCCATGTATTCCTGCTGAGCTAATGTGTAGATGCAGTGTCCAGGCTGTGACTGCTGACCTCTGTGCCAGAGTTTAGTTTTCATCTTTGCCTTTTGCCATGTTATGTTATGTTTTATGTTACTACTTTCATGGTCAGAGTATAGTTGGCATTGTGGGGATAGGACAACATTGCAGAGGACCTCAAGAATCCAGTGCCTCAGTTAAGATCCATTGTCTTTGAAGAGCCTTTGTGGTTTAAAAGCTTTGAGTTAGCCTCAAGAACAAGTCCACAGCTCTTTGTTTGGCATCACAGATTGCCTATCTACAACAGATACTTGAGGCCATGCAGGAAGCCTGAACCAAGCCCAGCTCAGGATTTAGTTCCTCCAGAGATGAGCAGTAAATGCGAGTATTTACCCATCTGCAGGGAAGGCAGGGTAGCTCACTCACTCAGATATGTATCAGAATCCGTCTTCCCTATTGCCTGTTGGTTTTGCTCAGACTTTCCAGTTCTCTGTGATCACCTGAGAACAATTATACAGAAATATTTTCTGCTCTCCCTGTCTTGGTGCCTTTCAGGTATCATGTCCTGGTTTCTTTGCCTTGCTTTGTTTGAGGGTATTTTCCAGAGAGAATCTTTGGGCTTTACTGTTTTCCACCTGCAGCCAATTTGTTGTCATGCCCTAACAGTCTCTTCAGTATTTCCTTCATAGGTAAAGCTCTTCATGGTTTGTATATAGATGTATGACAATACCTTGTCTGTTTCTGTGTGCCTGGGCAACCTCCTCGTGCATCTTTAAGCTGAGAACTGCAATATTTGAGCTTCTTTTGAACCTTAACAGTGTCTTTGAGCCCCAGGGAAGAGAGAAACATCCAGAGCAAAGCTGGCAAAGTTATTTAGAGTTCTTTGCTTGGTGTAATTGCTGTACAACTGGCCAGAAAGTTCAAAAATTAGGGAAAAATATTGTCATGGAACAAGTCTTCTGATCTGTTGCTGCATTTGACTCTTTTCTAGTCAAATTATAATTCTCACAGTTGGACAGGGAGTGGACTAGTCTCACTAGGGATGATTTCTGTTTAGTCCACACCCTCCTTGAAGCCGTGTCCAAGACTGGATGTTGTGTTGCAGCTGGGACATTTTCAAAGCATAAAAGTTGCTTTGTACCCATTTTGTGCATCCCAGTATGACTTGGGTTTTCTTTGACAGGTTGATTTAAACTCATGTTCAGTTCATGATTTTGTATGTTGGTTAGAACTACCCATTAGTTTTGTAGCCTGTAATTGCAGAAGTGATTGTTTTAGCCTGTACTAAGCTGTGTCATGTTTTTCGGTATCCATTTTGCAGTTTAGTAGGAAAATTATTAACGGTGTCATCTATCTAGCATTCTTGTTTCTTAATCTGAAAACTTAAATACGGTGCCTATTCCATTACATAGTTAACAAAGTACTGGAAGTTGCTGTGTCCAGAACAGCTGTTGCAGAAAGAATTTATTAGATTCCTACTTTTTGAATGTAAATAATTGTTATCTGTTCTAGTGAGGAGTTTCATCCATTTTGTAGGAGATCCCTGGCTTTTTCTTGGAAAATGCTTTTTAGCATTTGGTGGTTTTGTAACTTAAGAGTCCGGAGATGTAGAAATCTGCTTCTCATGTTCAGGAATGTTTAGAAAACTCACAGGGAACACCTCCTTTTCAGCCAGCTGAGTTCTAGAAATGGTCCAGAACTTGATGATATGCTCCCTCAAGACCTGATCTGTGTCTTGCCTACTTTTGACTGCTCAGCCAAGGAGGTTGATTTATAAAGGCTGTTGAAATAGATCACATATTTTCTTGGATTGTCAGCAGGCCTCATCCTTAAACTACTGAGAACTGTGCCAAAAAACTCAGCTGATGGTGTCAGTTTGCATCCAAAGCATGGCAGTGTCTGAACCTCACAAGGAAACGGAACTGTAACCTGCTCTCACGTTAATTACACACTGTGCAGTGACTTGGCTGTCAGATCAGATGCCATGTTTGAGGTAGAGGTGCTCCAGACTGCCTGGCACTTCTCCCTTTTGCTGGCGGCCACAGTGGAACCCCTTGAGTTACATTTGAACAGAGAAGAAGCGTCTGCTGTACACTAGTGGAGGCCATCAAAATAGATCCTGTCACCCGCTCTTCATCCTCGCATTGAAGTTTTCACTTTGAGGATTGTGGCCACTGAGTTTGTGATGTACTTTCACGATAGCTTTGAGGAATCATAAGACACACACGTGTATCTCTAATAGGATACTCATTGCTGGCATGCAGATGAACTGTGGATTGCTGAAAGGTAAAAGTACAATTTTAAACCTCTCTAGGACAAGAAGAGTCTGGTAAAGTGAGTCCCCTGGGTAAACTACACAAATGAAAATTGCTGTGTGCTTTTTTCCTGTAGTTTGCTGTCATTTCACTGGATCACCTGAGTGTTTTCCCTTATATTGTGGCAGTTACCTTTACAGTAGAATAAGCGAAGGCTCCTGGCTGCCATCAGGAGTCAGTTTGTATCAAGATACAGGGCTGGCACACACACTGCAGCAGCTGATTGGCTGGGGCTTCAGTTCATGTTCACTTTTATGACATGTGAAACATTCTTAATTGTCCATGTGTAGAAGACTACTGTGACTTATCTTTTTTATTAGTAGCTGAAGAAAATACTTGCTTTTAATTCTTTTCTTGATTTACCCTCCTTGAAAACTGCTGCTTGCATTTTAATCAGATTTTTTTTTGCTCAAATTTGCTCTTCTAGGTAGGAAGCAGCTTTTTTGCAAAAATCAGTGGTTGTAGATAGTTCATTATATTTGTGTCCCTTTTCTTTTAAATTATTAGTGTTTTAATAGTTTTAGGTGCCACTGTCCTGCATTTTTATATTTACAGTTTGCTCTTTACTTACCTCTGTTACTGCTGCTGATTGCTGCTCCCAGAGCCCACGTCAGGAAGGGCACAGCCCCACTACAGCAGGTGGTGAGCTCAGTGCTGACAGTCATGTTCTAACACACTCCCACCTCAGCACATGCCAGCGAGGTAACACCAGGTTTCTGAGCAGCCTGCCCTGCTCCACACAGGGGTAGGACCTGGAGTGCATCCTGCAGGATTGCAGAGAAGGTACCCGAGGAGTTTCACGTTTATGCAGTCTTGTTCTGTTTCAGCGCTGGATCAAACAAGCCCTGGAAGAGGGGATGACTCAGAGCTCAGCAACTCCCCAGGAGAACAGAACCCAGTGTCTATACCAAAGCAATGAGAACAGCAGCTCCTCCAGCATCTGCAAGGATGACACGGGTAAGTCCTCATTGCCATCAGGGCAGCGTGGGCACTGGAGTCAGACTGGGAAAGGGGCTGAATACTAAAGGCAGCTGGACAAGTGACATCGTAATGTGTCCTGCTGCCTGATGGCACACCTTATGGGTAGCTGAGAATGTTCATTCAAATTTCTGCAGACCCTTTCTAGCTTGAGCACCGGTGAAGTTTCTCAGTATTTTCCTGTGAAAAGATAATCACTTAACATTGCATTATGAATCTCAGTGCTCTGGGATGTCTTGTACAACGGAAGGGAGGGGGTAGGGGGAAGAGAGCCAGGATCATCTCTTTTCAGCAAGATGCTGTTAGAAGGACAGCTAGATACCTGCTGACTGTAGGAAGATGTAGCAAAGTCATACAGGCATGTGTGTAATAAAAAAGTGACTAAGTAAGGACGAAGAAGCTAAAATCTGTGAGTAAAGCAGCAGAATGGTTAAATATTGTGTTTGAATTTACAGAGAAAGAAAGTGAAGATCAGCCTAGTCAGGGATCATGTTTCCAAGGATGACAGACAGGAGGCTAGACATCACACAGATAATACAAATCTGATTATTGAAAGGTTAGATGGATAGGAAATAAACAGAACATCAGAACCAATAAATGTAAATCTCGAGCAAGACCTAACCTGTAGAATTTTTACTGGTGGTTTGGTTTTGGTTTGTTTGTTTGGTTGTTTTTTTTTTAACTAAGCATCAAAAAATATTATTATTCTGAGGAGAGGTAGGCCTGAGGGAAAGGCTTTAATCCTTTGTGGAAGTGCTTGGGCTGTATTGATGTAGCCTATAGGGAACTATTAGGTTCAGGTAATGATAACTGAGCTGCCTCTGATTTGTTTGTAAGAATCACAATGACGTCCTCTGACCTCTCTCCTCTGTTCTCCTTAACCTTTCCTGTCTTCCTTTCCCCTAGCTCCCTCTTGTGCTTGCTTCTAGTTGAAATACTTGCTTTCCTTGTTCACTGCATGTTCCTGATTATGTATTGATTCTGATTCTGATACCAGTATCTAGACATTGACGTAGAAGTAATTCAGAGGTACTTCATTTTTAGGAGTCTTTTGTAGTTGAAGACTCCTGGGTTTCATTTGGGCTGGGAGTAGGGGGAAGAAGACAACATGCGATTCGCTCATGGTCAGTGCTTCAGCCGTGTCCTCAGCTCAGTTTGTGTTTCAGACTTGCTGAGTCCCCTGAAGAAATGGAAGTCTCGCTACTTGATGGAGCAGAACGTGAAGAAGCTGCTGCGGCCGCTGTCCCCTGTGACCCCCCCGCCTCCCGTCCCCTCGGTCCCCGGCGCGGCGAGCCCGCAGCTGGCCACACCCTGCTCGTCGCTGCCCGCGGAGGAGGAGACTCGCAATGGTTACAGCCTCATGTTCTCACCCATCCCCTCTCTGGCTGCTAGCCACTGCAATACTCCACTACAGTTCGAGGTAAATCTGCCTGCCACTGGGTGTGCTAAAAAGAAAAGAACAGCAGTATTTGCAGCAGAGGTGGCACTAGGGATGCCTTCCTTTTTGACTATGTATTCCTGAGCAGCATCACAGCACTGCTGTCTTTCTCTTCTACTTCACTTCTAGACAGATCCCCTGCCCTGTGAAATGTCAAACTTTGCTACAGCCCAGCCTCCCCTCACTTTGTAACTATAAGTAACAAGTCTTATCTTTTTTTCTATTTCTGCAGAGTAGCTCCTAAATTCCTCAGGTTTTTCAGTGACCTTTAATCATCTCCCCCACTTCAGATCTCTCTGCCAATGGGGTTTTCAATCCCTGCTGCCTCCAAAGAGTACAGGTATTCCATTTCTCAAAGGCTGTAAGACATCCTTGGCTCCTCTTTCCCCAAACAGCTTTCAGTAACCCCAAGTATATGGAATACTGTGTCATCTTCCACTATATTCTTTGGTTTTCTTTAAGTGGACTGGGTAGAAGGAAATTGCTTTAATACCTTGGATTTATTGATAGTTTTCTTCTACAAAAATTAGCAGAATTAATGAGCAGGCTGTGCAGGTGGTTTCCCTTGCTCTAAACTCTGTGGGAGAGTTACCAGTATTCATCCAATCAGGACCCTCCACTCTGTGCGTGTGAATAGGGATCATGCTGTTTGCAGGTTTAGTTTTATGTTTTGGTATTGCATATTTTCATTTTAAAAAACCTCATGGAAGACTTCAGGCCAGTTGCTCATACTCTGCCAGTTAGAACCATTAAAAAAATGGTGCAGTGATGGCCTGCTCCATACCAGGGACTGACTATGCTGCAGGAATCCCTCATCTCTTGTTGTAGCAGGGTAAATATTCCTTTCTGATACTTTCAGCCTAGTGTGCTTTGATTATTTTGGTTTAGAGCCCTTTCTCATAAGCTGTTTGAGAGGCAGCTCTGTAGCGTTTAGCAGGGAAGATTGTGGAGCATTGAGGAGACAGATGAAGGACTGTTTCAGGCAGAAAGAGCTTTACTGGAAACAGCCCTTACCCTTGCAGTGGCTGAGGTGGCAAATCAGAGCAGTGTTATCATGAACCTCCACAGTCTAATCACTCCTTTCCTGTCCCACCCTAGTGTTAATTAGCCTTGATTTCACTGGGTATCTATAACTTACTTGCCTTTTACTTTGTTTCCTCTTGAAAAGAATCTGACAACTCACTGGACCAAAGTTTGAATGAGTGACTACATCTCCCCAAGTATAAACCCATGGCAGGAGAGAGCAACAGAAAAAATCTTCCATCAGTTCAGAAGCTTCCTCAAGCAAGCAGAAGTTGTGACTTGCCATCATGTCTTGCTGGGAAATACATTTTGGAAGGCTTTTAAGGAACTTCCTTCTTGACTGATTTTCTAGCTGCTTTCTATAAAACTTGTATCACAAGCTTCTGAAGCTCTGTATGTCAGGTTTTTACAGACTGAGGTTTTGCAGACTCAGTTTTGTGATCTTTTTAGAGTGGAAATGATTTAGAGGATGCTTGGCACCTGCGTATTCGTAAGAGTGGCCAGAAGCCTGATGACATGCCTCTGCTTTTTTTGTGGAGTTTGTTAGAACTTTTTGTTAAGAAATTTCTGAGATTCCTCAGTTTTCTGAGGTTTTCTACTTTGCAGAAAACACTGACTCCTGCTATATTTCTCTGATAGCAGCATAGTTCTGGGGATCCTGCCTCTCTGATTCTATTTTAGGCCTGTTCAGTGTCATGGAAAGGGAAGTGCTTGGGAAGAGCCCTTAACCCAAGGTGTCACATGCATACACTGCCTTCACTGATAGGTGCTTTCATAAAGCTGGCTGCTCACATCTCTTCTCTTGACTTGAGCTGGAAAGGTGGCCCACAGTGGATTGAAAGAGACATGTTTGTTTTATAGTATATGTCCATGAAAGGTCATCTTAGTCTCTGGGGGGATCTTAGTTTACTTTCTAGGCTAAACCAGGCTTTTCTTCTCTCCCATGTTCTCAGACTAAAAACTATAAGTGTCTTTCTCATGTGTCTTCATGGTGCCAAATGTGTCTGACAAGATCAGAAATATAAAGAGTTAGCTGCTGCTTTTCTTAACATTCATGTGCTCTGTTTTGGGTGAGATGTTTTGGGTGCATCATGAGATGCACCCAGTCCTGTCTGTGCTTCCAGGAAGCTTTAGAAACAACCAACCATGATGCTCTCCAGGCTGGGGACACTTTTTGGGATAGTTTAGAATAGCCATTGCTAACTGTTGAGCTTTTGTACATTGTAATGACCTCTTGACTTTTGAAGCAGATGAATAACTAAGTGCTTTTCCCTCCTCTAGAACGTGTCCTCCCCCGAGAGCTCCCCTACACATCAGCCCGGGTCCATGTCACCTGAGGTAGTTATGCTCCTGAGCTGGGAGTGTGTGGGAGGGGAGAGAGGAGTGTGCAGGCACTGGGAATAAGGGTGGAGCTTTAGTCACAGTGAGGCTGAAGAGAGTTTTCAAGGTTATCACAACAAAACAAACAAATTGAAGACTGGAATTTGATTTGCTTGTTGACCCTGGTGGGAAACAGACAGTGCAAAGACTCAGTATGTCTCAGCTGCTGAGGTGCAGGCAAGAGATTTGGGGACCCTGAAATTACCAATTTCAGACTCAGCCCAGCCCATGAGTGGTCTGTGAAATTTACTGAGTAGTGGCCAAATGACTGCTGGGGAAGGGACTAGTTTTGACTAGTCACCACTAGTTTTGACTTACAAGCACAGAGTGGTACACTTGACCCGCTCTCTTCAGCCTTGACTTACCGCCTACTCACTTGCAGACTGAAAATGTTGAGGAGATGCTAAAAAGCAGTATTTTGCTTACCCTGACCTCTTGTAAAAGATGAGATGAACTACCTTGCTCAGTGACTGTTTCACAGTAGAAAATATGTGCTCATCTCCAATGTGGTGGATTACTTGGAGCTGTAATACAGCAGGGAAATGTTCTCAGCAACAGCAGGAGGGCCGAGCTGGTGCCTGGTGCTGCTGTGTTTTTCCCTCTGCACTGTAGTTCTGCGAAGAGGATGAAATCTTGTCAGTTATAGTCATTGTCTGAGATCCTGACATTAATGTGGTGAAGGAGATGATTATTCTGCTGCCCTGGAGGGTTTTTGACACTTTAAGTAGATAAATGAATATACTGTTGTATCATTGCCTAGCACTCCACAAATTCTGACAGCACAAAGATGATGCCATTGTGGTTTTGTTGGAAATTGTAAAATGTAAAAATGCAGTAAAAATTAAATGAATGTACTATTGTTAGAGATTTTCAGAGCTCACAATAAGTGAAAAAAATTGGCTTAGAGGTCCTGGGTATTTTATTGTTAGGAAGTTAGTAGTGGCGGGGTAGGCAAGAACTTGGCTAATAAAACAGCAGAAGGACAGCAGGTCTGTTCTTTTCTCTCCTGGCTACTGCTCTGTGTTAACATCAACTTGGGGATGTATGAGGCAATTGAAAATGCTGAGTTTAGCTCATTAACTGCCTGGGGATAGTGTTGAGCTTTATCCTCTTCCTGCAGAAAGACTGCTGAAGGGGAAAGGGCATCCTGTATTGGACAGCTGAACTGATCATTGTTCAGTCTCAGTCATTCCCCTGTGGAATGAGCAGAAGAGTGCAGAAAAGTGCAGGAAAGAACCAAAGGGGTAATCAGAAAGGAACAGGGAAACAGGAAGCTAGTATTGTACAGAAGGTTTTCTGACTTAAATTTCTCTCCCTGCCCTTGCTTGACCTTTTCCTGACCACCCACTCCCTATATCCTGTAAAAATTCCTATACTCTCCTCGGATCTTGCAGGTCTGCCTCCGATCCGACCTGGATTTGAAAGGCGGGTACCTGGATTCCAGCACAAACACCTGCCAGGAACGGCCATCGCTGCTCAGCTTTGCATCCTCTGATGTGGCTCCACAGTCCTCCATAAACTCTGCTTCAGAGATGAACTTCCCAGGGAAAAGTGGGGAAGCACAGATGCTGCTACGAAGCTCTGACCAGGCTTTTCGGACAGAGTTTAATTTAATGTATGCCTTCTCCCCATTAAACGCTATGCCACGTGTGGATGGGTTGTTGCGGGGGTCTCCTCCTTTGGGAGAGAGGAAGCCAGTGAATTCAGAGGCAGGATGCTGCAGCTCTCCTGCTGAAGGCTATTTCAGCAGGCACGAGTCAGGGCTGCTCAAAGAGACAGTGCATGGATCCATGTCCCCCTGCGGCGAGAGGGCTTCCGAAGGCATCAGAGCTGCTCCCCAGAATCCGCCACAAAGGAAGAAGGCAAGTACTCTGTAAAAGAAATTCTTGAAGAAATTCCATGGTGTTTATAGTTCCCACTCGGATTCCTGCAAAGATGTACAGGGAGAACAGAGAGAGTCTGGACAAGTTATCCAGGCATCCAGTGCCTGGGTGAAAACAGTTGTTACAAGAGAGTGCTACCCTTGAGGCAAGATTCTGATGTGGGAAATGGAACAAAAGACACCACAGTGCAAATACTTCTTCTGGGATCACAGAAAAAAGAGCAGGATGCTAGCAGCTTTCGTTAAGAGTTGTTAATCTGAGACAAGACCCAGAGCAATAACACAGTGCAGCTGTACAGCTGGTGGAGGTGTTATTTATCAGGATGAAAATAGGAAAGAGGCTCTGATGTTTCAAAAGAAAACATAGCCTGTTTACTAGAACTTATTAGAACATTTCCATAACATTGTAATGAAAGTAATTTTAGCTCTTCGAAACTAAAAACACAGGAATATAGTTTAACAAAAGCAAATACATACTTGTTTCTTGCAGCAGGCCAGTGACCCTCATGGGATTAAAACTGAGGGAAAATATTAAGTCAGGGTAGTGCTGTGATAAAATTGTGTGCTCGTGGGACAGATATCGCTGCCTTTTCCTGTACTTGGATTTTTATTTTTTTTTTGGCAAGTGTGGTAACTCAGATCACTTGTATAAGGGTCCAGCTGAATGGAATATCTTATTTCCTTTCCATTTCTGGAGTCTCTTGGTTACGTTTTTCCTTTGGTTTTTCTTTTAAAATTACACTTAACTTAAAGCCTTCACATGTTGAGTTACTTTTGGAAATACCCTGTTCAATATTTTAGCATCATAAAGCCTTCTGTACGGGCATTGAGTCATAGCTGATAAATTCTTCAGCAGAGCTTCCTTCTGTGAGTCCTTTATGGCTCCTTACCTCCAAATAACTCTGAAGGAAGGCATGCTGAAAGGTAAGTGCTCAGCTGGAAATATTTGTGTCTTTTTGGTTCTGCTGACCTTGTGTTCCAAGGCTGCTTTATCTTTGGTTGGTGTCTTTGACAGATCTGAGACTGCTTTGCCCAAAACACCTTGGCTACAAGCAGTTTGTTTTGGTGGTAGTGCTAGAAGTTTGCAATGCCTCCATAGCAGGAACCTGCTCTAAGCAAGTTAAAATTCTGTGCGACCCTTTACCAAGCTTTTAGTGTAATGTGGCTGAATTAGTACAGATGAACTGGGCAATGGAGATACCAGTTCTGTGAAGAAGACTCTTACTACCTGTTCTGGGGATGTACAGATATTGGAAAAAAATTATACAGTGTCATGAACCAGAGAGAGTGTATGGAGGGTTTTCAGAGGAGGGAGTTTATAGCTTGTTGCTTGAATATGCAGCTCCTGAAGTACTGTGAAAATCCAGGTGGTTAGAGAAGCAAACGAGCTGGATGTTTCTGCTGATGCATTGGTCATAAAAAGTAAAAGGTGGGTGATCACGGCAGTCGGAATTTGCACCACTTAGCTCTTTTCAGGAGCACTTGCAGATTCATCAAGAGTCGATCATCCCAATATGCCTTTTCACGTTCTACCTGCAGACGCAGAAGATTTTCTGGACGGTGCCTAGGCCCCTTCCTCCCGCTGTCCCCGTCGTGTGTGTTGCCTGAGCTGTGGCTGTTTCCTCCCGCAGGTGTCGCTCCTAGAGTACCGCAAGCGGAAACAGGAGGCCAAGGAGGGCGGTGACTCGGGGCGTGGCGCAGGGACACCCACCCGCCAGGGCAGCGGCGCCGCGGGCACTGACGTGGACGGCAGCGGCCCCTCGGGCTCCGGAGCACGAACTCCGTCCTCCCCGCAAAGTGGCTTCTCCCCTTCTCATCCCTCCCTGCCTCACGTAGAGGACATCAGCCCGCCAGACTCGAGGGGCTGTAGTTCCTCATCGTCGCTCAGTAAATCCCAGGAGAGCATGAGCAGTAGGTGGTGAGTGTTATCCTTCCGAGCAAGGCTAAGATTGCTCCACAGGGAAGGACCAAACTCCTCTGGGGGCATTTCCATAACAATATGTGCAGTGAGATGGATTCATTTGGGTCTCTTTGTATTGTTCTCTTTCATAATTGCTAAACAACTGTGAAGGATACCAGCACTCTTCTCAGCGTTTAGTTCTTGGCTTAAATATCAAAAATCTGTCTTGAGAGGTACAGACTTAAGCAGTTGTTGCTCTTACACCTTCCCTTTTGAGGTCTTGGGTTGTAAAGTCTTGCCCAGGCAATGAAAGTCTAATCCAGGTCTTTTTTTGCTGAACCTTCACTCTTTGTAGATGTGAGTGATGCTAAGTCCACTCCTGTTCTGAAGGAAAGTTCACAGGCCTCTATAACTTCATGTTTGAGAAGCAGGGACTGCATGGACAAACCACCTTTATCATGGTTACCATGAGAAGGTTTGATAAGGGAAAGTCTTCAAAAAAACGTTTGAACCTGGTCCAAAACATGAAGTAGGGCACTGAATTGTTTTAGTTGCAGTGGTGACTGGGAGGCTCTGCTGACTGGAGCTGTGTAGGGCACTGGCTCTGCTGCTCTGGAATCAGGTTGTGCACACCACCAGCAGAAAGGCACACACAGACACACAACTCCATTTCCTCATGCTGATTTCCACATACATGGCTGGGTCACTGCTTGGGTAATGGCAGGGGGTGGCATGAGGAGAGATTCAAAGCAGTGCTGAGGGCAGTGAGAAATATTAAGTTTGTGTTGAAAGCACTTGGGTGAATTTTGAGGGAGTAGTAGATCTGTTTCCTTCCTTTCTCCATTGCCTTTCAAGCAGAATTTAATAGAAATAATTTGTCTTTTACCTCTCTGACCATTTTCTGTCTACCACATGACCTTCTGCCAGATATTGGGACTGGCCACAGCTGAGGCAGTCTGCTAATGATTAGTTTATCATTGTTATTTCATTTTCAAATATTCTGTAAAAGTGGTAATAGCCCATGTCATTCTCTTCCTGTGTTACTTCTTTCTTCCTGTAAAAGAGTAGGAAAAAAGCCAACCAGATGAATGAACTAAAACTAGTTCAGGGTGAGGTGTCAGTGTGTCATCCTTGCTTTAGTACCAATCCTTTGTGTTCTGGGAGCTTCATCTGCTGCTTCCTCAGCAGGTCCTGCTCTGGCTTCAGTTTCCCACATGGTTTCAGGAGTAAGTATTGTGTGGGAATAAAGATCCTGTTGTTATGGGACACTGGATATAAAGTTGAAACCATGGTGCTACATTTTGAAATGGGATTAAGCAGATTTGCTGCCTTTAATATTCATGGATTTCTGTGTTTTAATGGGCATGGCTGACAAATGTATTCTCACCTTCTACTTCTAAAAAATGTATTAGAATCTGTTACTGAGGTAAAGTGACCCAGTTTCATCTTTCACTCTGTGCTTACATATCAGATACATTTCCAGACATTCACAATAATATTAGGAACAGAAGAAATTGGTGGGAACTAAAATTCCATGCCTTAATTTGTAGAGTTTTCCAGATTTTTGCTGTATTTTGCAATAATTGAGAATAGCTTTTGTTAAGAAAAAACAGAAACAAAAGACAAAACAATGGTTTGTCTATTGCAGCTGCCAGGATAAAGCCATCACAATGTAAACAGATGTGCTGCTGCCCAGTAAACCCAGCCTTGCGGAAATCAAGTCTCCAAGCAGAGAAAAATAATAAAAAACCCGTAACGGAAAGCACAACTTTCAATATATCTTAACAAAAATTAAATACAGAAATCAGTCAATATGTAGTTAGTCTGCATGCTTGCATCATATGCAATGCATTTTATAAAATCTAAATATTTAAATTCAAATGTTTTTAAGGCACAAATTCATCAGTGTCCAGAGTAAAGGCATTGTAAACCCTTGGTCATAGTGATGCTGTCTATAGGTTAAAAGACATATTTCCAAAGAGATTTGGTTGGTCCTGTATGTGGTAGATGGATTGTTGATCCAGGGGCCTGGCGTTTGTCTGTAGCTCTGTTTTTCTTCAAGAGTTTGGCTTTAGGAAAGCTACTTCACCTCTTTTTCACTGTTAGACAGGAGACTTATAAAATGGAACAATATCTTGCATTAATCTAGAGTGGAGAGTTTTCACACTACATAATAAACAGGACAAAGTGGCACTAGTGGGCAAAATGATCCAGCTAGCTCTGCTCAGGAGTATTGCAGTATATAACTGTATTGTCCTGGCACTGTATTATCGTAAAGGTATTGAGTTGGCTTCTGCTTAGTTTGAATGAATGTAATAATGCAAAATAACTGCAGTTAATCTTAAGCCAATACCAGGATTTTCAAAGGAATGTTGAATCTCAAAACAGTTTTTCTGTAACCAGGTGATTTACTGAACTGGATGCTTATACCATGTTTTTGATTAAAGATTTGGTGTTCTGAGGGCAGTGGCATCATCACAGATGATCACATCACATCACAGACCAGCAGTCTGAAATCCCACTGGAGATTTTTTACGTGGCAAAAGCAGTTCAGAAGTTTGTTCCTCATCTATCTAAAGAGCTGGTGGTCTGTGATGCCCTGTGCTTTGGTCACGTCAGCTGTGTCACAGCAGTGCTCAGCTGTTGTGGGGTTTTGTTGCAGGATGGTGCCCACGTCGGTGGAGAGGCTGCGTGAGGGCCGGGGGATGCTGGAGAAGGTGCTGCGGAGTGGCGCCAAGGTGTCCCAGAGACACGAATCCTCCCCCACCCAGGACCCTGCTCTTGACAGAGATGCAGGTAGGATGGTGAAACTTCGAGACATTTGCTTGGTGGGAAATCATGTGCTTATATAACTTTGCTGGTTATGAAGCTGGTTGGTTGTACCTTGGTCTTTAATGTTATCAAAGCTGCCTTCTGCAAACCAAACTTTACTGTTATTCAGATATTGCTTGAGCCTGTATCCCTCTTCTGTTAAACCTGGAAGAACTCTAGATTTTTTCCAGGGATTGAATTCAAGACTGCCTGCACTTTGACTCCAACAGGGACATCTTCTTTATCCTTAGACATATAGGTTAGTACCTCCTATGCTCTGAAAGAGCTATCATTTAATGGTCATTGGGTGAACATTCAGACAAGTGTATTACCTTGTTTCCAAGCAGTTTAGGACCAGTATGTATTTCCTTCATTCTAAATCAGACTTTTCCCCAACTGCAGTAAGGTGTGTTTGAGACTAGCTTTGAAAATTGACTTCTCATGTGGCGTTCTCCTGGTGTTGTACACCTAAGTGCATTTTTTCAGGGTTTTTTCTTCATCTAGTCTTGAGAGAAAGTCCTCTTCCCTATCAAATATATCACAGTTTCATGGGACCCCATTGGGAGTCTTCTCCCTGTCTTTCTCAGTAGAAGTGGCTTTCTTGGTTATTTTTTAGAAGGGTAGCCAAAATCCAGACTCTTGAAACAGGTCTTTGCCCAGTGTAACCTGTACAGCTCTGGCTCTTCAGTGTCATCCAAGAATTAGGATGGAGTTAAACTTTCATCTGCAGAGATAAATGCTTTCTTGTTGCATAAACCTTATCCCATTCTGAGTTGTGAAAACCTAATGCTGCAGCTGACAAAAGTCATCTTGTCTCCTTCATCCTAGCACAGCAAAGTACATTTTTTCTTCTTTTGCTTGCTCTGGCAGTTTTTTCAGCAGCTTGTTTAGATTCTTGTTTAGATTCTTTGAGCCGCCTCCCCTCCCCCAGTTGCTGCTCTGCTTCTTAGTGAAACAAATGGGTGGCTGAGTCCCTGCTGTTCCTGGTAGCACCTGGAGGAGTTATGAAGATGCACATTTTCACTTGATGCTATAACAGATAATATTAACAGGAACTAAAAAAATCCCAAAGTTGGAGGGTTTGCTGATGAGGCATGTAGCAATGAAATGGAATTTGTGTGCATTGCACGCTTCTGAGAACTGCAGCTGCTCTCAGCAAAACCTGTCACTTCATGTATGCTTTAGGTTGACACAGGCTAGTACAGCCAAGAAAAGCAGTTATTCATGTCCTTCCTTTGTGCAGGTATTGAGAATGGGGAAGGAAAATGTTGGCTCTAGCTTTTCAGTTTACATAAAGCAAATTCAGGAAGGTCATAGTTTATTTACCCTTTGTAATTTAGTCTTTCAGTAGTCTTTAACTTGTCACGGTTTCTTTCTGGGAACAGGTACTGCCAGTAAATTGTGCTGCCCTACTGGTGTGCCCAGCCTTTTAAGAAACAGTTTCTTCCCAAAATCTTTAGATTTCTTCTGATTCTCATACTGGACTTCTGTTAATCACAATGATCTGTGGATTGAACAGCTCTTCTGTGTGTCTTTTTAACAAAACATGACCTAAACTTCTGTATTTTGCCATTCTGCAGTTCTTGGAATATCACCATACAGTTCCTTGCTGCATCGATGGCATTTCAGAAATGGAAGGCGGCACAGGACACGTGCTGGAAGCTTCACGCCCCGGTCTCTGTGCAGGCCTGTGCCCTGAGGGAATTTCTGAGCCTCAGGAACAGACAAGAGCTCCATCCAGATCTGTGTTAGTGAAGCCAGCACTGATGGTGTAGCACAGAGAGGACAATGGCAGCAGAACCACGGGCACTCGGGGCACTGATTCTTGTGCCAGTGCAGCTGGGGCAAAGCCAGACGTGTCTGGCAGAAGTACAGAGCAGACTGAGGCAGCCTGTCCTGTTTCATGACTGAGACACATCTGTCATATAAATTTGATACTAATACCAACACTGTTTCACCAAGGCATTTCAAATGTGGCTGCTGAGAATCCCTGGGATGCTGCAGATAAACAGTTCTGTCTCATTAGTCTGCAGGAGAGCTCTGATGTGAAATCATCTAGTCCCAGCAGCTTCACCCCTCCTGCAGAAAGCAGGATCACCAGCCATGGTTACAAGGGTAGCAGCTGAAGCACACTGTTGGCACAGTGGCTCTGTCACTGCAGGAAGTACTTCTTGCCTACCCCAAGTCAAGTTCAGTGATATGATAGGACAAGAAGCTCCCTGTCCCTTGAAGTGCAAGAAGGGCTTACTCTGTTGGGGAAGCATTTTATTCCTCTTGGTCTCTTACATATCTGAAGTGGATCAGTGTGTGCTGTATGCTGCCGGTGCCCTTCAAATCTCAAAGCATTTCCATCATCTTGGCCTGTTAGAAAAACAGGCATTTCTGAGCTCTAAGAGTATCTCTTGTTTGTAGCAGCTCAGTTAGCTTGTAAACCATAGTCCCCAAAATGGCAGCGTAGGATATCTGCCTCTGGAAGCCTCTGGATCTGCCTTTGAGGAAAATCCACCACAGGATCTTGCTGACAGCCCTCTAAGAAGGGCAATTTTGTCACCTGAGCTGTAACTGTATCCAGTGTGGATTCCTGTAACCAATACTCAGTGAGAAATTGCCAAGACCTTGGAAACCGTCTTCTGCCTCTCATACCCTGCTGAAGAGCCAGGGGAGCCCTGGCTGTGTCTGTGCATTATCTCCATCTATTCATCATCGTTCATCCATCTATCTATTCAGACAGGCTGGTCCAAGGCAGGTGGGCTTTGTGATAAACCGGAGCACGCTGGTGTGAGGGGAGCGGCCACTCTTACACATGTGGCTGTTCACACATGTTAAGGTTTCCTAGGTGTCTTTTGCTGGGTTTCTTCAGTTTCTGAAATGCTAGTGGCTGGGGAGGCTGCTTGGATCTCAGCTGGTGCTGAGTGCAGAACACAAGGGCTGGACTCTGCGGTGTCATTTGAGAGGGAGCTACTGTGGCCTCGGTCGGTGGGGTGAGGTTTAACATCTTGCCTGTGCATTGCAGACGCAGCAGAAGGAGACACTCCAGAAGCCCACAAAGGACCAGCAGTTTACAGTCCTTCTCGATACAGCTACCAGGTAAATGTTTTCATATGTTGTCTGCCCATTCTGAAATAAACCTTTTTTAAGGAGGGAAACAGTGCTTAGCTGCCATTGTTCACAGTGCTGCACTAAGCACCTTAGGATGAGAAGCAGGTAGGAAACGGGGAAGTCAGCCTGACGTGCCTTTTCCTTCTTTTCCGCATGCCTTGTTCAGCTGCTGCAGTCTGACAGTCCCCAGGCAGAATCACAGACCCTGCTCCAGCAGAGCTCCTCCCCGTACAGAGGGCACCTCACGTTGTCTCCTGGATACAGCTACCGAGCAGCAGCACAGAGGACAGGACACAGCCTGTCCCATGGTTCCTCGGAAACATCCCTCTCCTCCACCTCATATTCCAGCCCTGCCCACTCGGTCTCCACAGACTCCTCTGCCCTGTTTGCAGGGAATTCGGGGTATTTCAGCAGCCAGCAGCACTCTGGCAGCGTCAGCAGCAGCCTCCTGAGGAAGAGCTGCCCCGCAGCTGCCAGCCCCGCACAGCAAACAGCTGTGGACTCTCTCTCCTCGGAGTCGGGCTCCCAGCCCTCCACAGGCATGTCGGGCTCTTCCTCCACTCCCCAAAGCGCTCGCTCACTACAGTCAGACTTGCGGACTATCAGCCTGCCCAGCTCTGGGCAGTCTGTTCTCTACCAGGGCTCGCGGGGCGCAGTGATTTCCAATGCACAACACTATCCGCACCGCGGGGGAAGCAGTGTCCATCAGTACAGACTGCAGCAGCTTCAAGGTTCTGGAGTAAAGACTCAAACAGGACTTTCCTAGGGCTGCCTGGACTTCAGGAGGACAAAACTGCCCATAGCTCCTTCCAGTCACCTCTGGAAGTGGCTCCTGGGCCAGTATTGGGAGCTTGCACCTGATGCTGGGGTGCCAGGGGTCAGAGGCTGAGGTCGAAAATGCACAGGTGAAATTTGTGAGCAGTATTGGCCTCTGGCCTGGTAGGAGAACACAGATTTCTCTGAGGCAGAGACTGTAGCAAAGCAGTTCCCTGACATGTGGGTACATTGCAAAAACAAAAAGAAACAAACAAAAAAAAAGAAAAAGAAAAAAAAATGGAAAAAAATCCCGCAAATGGTTCAAGTGCAATGACTGTGGCACAGCCTCTGTCTCTGGTCCGTGCCCATGGCCACAGTCACTCATGCAGCACGGACACAGTTCTGATTTCAAAACCAGTTTAAAGGAAATGTTGGGGGAAGTTAACTCCAATCTCTTTATAGGTCAGGTTCTCAGTGCGTTCTGGGGAGGGCTTTAATCCGTTATGATCATTCCAGTCACAAGCAGATGAGCGCACACAGCTGCCTTTGGGCCTGGTCGCCACTGCCGCCGTCGGAGCTTTTTCCAGGACAGCAGAGTCTCTGCAAATGCAAAGAGCACGGGAGGGGTTTGGAGCATGTGCCTGTGGCTGCAGAGGATCCGGGGTGCGCTGTCATGTGCTGCTTCATTGCAGGTCTGTCGTGAATGAGTGTTTTCAAGGTCACTTAAGGAATCTGTGAACGGGAGCACGGCTGGGGCTGTGCTGCCACGATGGGGCGCTCTGGCTGCTGGTGCATGGGGGATGGCCAGGGCCTCGTCACTCGAGTGACGCCGCGGCACACAGGGGGCTGCAAGGGGCAGTGGAGGGTGGTGGGTGGGCACCCTGGCCTGTGCTGAGCCACTGGTTCTCCAGGCAGTGCCATGTGGGGTCTTTCCGAGCCACTGTCATCCGCCAAGTGTGGCAGGAGAGCCAGCCAGACACAGTGCGCTGTGTGTTCAATTCCATACAATTGCCAGCTTCTTTCTCACTTGTTTACTGTAATATCGGGCGTGTTTTTATTTATCTAATTTTATATTCAGTTATAACCATAGTAGGTTAGCTAATATATGACAGGTGTCATCCCTGGTGCTGCAGTGGAACTTTTCCTTTATCTTGGATAACATAATGCTGTGAGTCTGTCTCCCCTCTCCTTGCAGATGCACAGTCTTCTTCCTCTTTTTTTAGGACTGTTACAGATTTCTCTAATTCACAATTGAAATCAGGTGTTTGTTCAGCCTAGGGGAGACTTTTAAAATATTGAAACAGAGTAACTTTCTCACACTGTCTGGCTGTGAGCGTGTTGGGATGGAACTTGCCACCCTGCAGTTGGGTGTCTGTATACTGTATAAAATAGGTGTAAACTTCACTTGGCTTAGCCCTGGAGGTGCAGCCTCCCCTTTCGTGCTCTGAGCAGCACGGGGCAGGCGGGCTCTGCCCTGCCAGGTGGCGGGAGGGGGCCAGGGGGGCCCTGCCCAGAGGCTCCAGCACCTTCGAGCGCAGCAAGGGGGCAGGAGGGAGGGACCCTGGAAAGCTCTAGGAAAGGTGGGGGCTGTAGCTTCTTACTCTAGTGAAGTTTTTTCACCATGCTGTAACATTTGAACTTTCACAAGAGATGTAATAATTTTGATAATAAAAATACTTAACTTGAAAGCTAGTATTGTTGAATTTCTTACCACTGTGAGCGCTGGTGCCCAGGACATGGGGCAAGGGGGTGAGGGCAAGTCTCTTCCTCCTGCAGGGTAAGCAAATCCTTGTAGGCGCAGCCTTGCAGACCTGCCTTCTGCCAGGTGAAGCTGGGAGCTGCTGTTCCTGAGGAAATGCCCCGAGCTTCTGGCTGGGTTTGTGAGCTCTGCTGCTGCTGTTTGTCTTGCCCAAGCTCATTTGGGGAGGAGATGGATGTGGAGGATGTCCCCTGCACCACTGCACCTGCTTCAAAACCTGTTTTCTGGTGTGCCAGAACCTGGTATCCAGGGTTTTCGTACTGCTTCCCTTTTCCTTAAGAAGCCTGACATAGGCCAGGTGTGTCTGAGGTGCCCATGGCTTCTGGTCTTCTACCACCCTCACTATGAGAGTGTTCCCCTGACACTGTGGGACAGCATCTGTCATGGTTCATTCTGTCCTTTTGGCATCCCCAGAAAGAGTGCCTCCATCTCCACTACTCCTTCCCTGAGAGCAGCTGTGGGTAGCACCAACCCTGTTCTTCTCAGCCTCTTCCTCCATCTGCAGCGTTCACCTGGGCTTTGAGCGTGTCCCACACCGCAGGAGCCAGACCTGACCAAAGCTCTCTGCAAGTCCCAGAGTCTCTCACACAGCTGGGAATGCTCCCACCACTCCTCTACCAGAGTGTGCCACTAGACTGACCTGCCATGTAGTTTTTCCATCAAGACACTGGAATTTGATGAATTTCAGGAGGTTCCTATCAGTCTCTTAGTGAGCTGACAGGCCACTCGTTGTGCACTGTGGACAGGTGCAAGGGAGTGTTCAAAGGCTCCTAGGGATGGATGGGATCCCTGCCCCACCCCCTGCTCTGCCATGGAATGGGAGAGACCCTTTTTCTGGGGATTCCCTCTGGCCAGAGCTCCTCTATGTGCATGCCCATGTGGGTGGAGGCTCAGCTCTGCAGGCTGCAGGGTTCCCCACCACAGCTCAAGACACTCACAGGGGCTTCTTTGGCCTCCTTGCAGAGAACCTCCTTTGGTGACGGCCAGAACCCATCCCAACCCCCCCCCAATCCCACAACACAGGGCTCCGAGCTCGTCTGGTTTGAATTAAATTTTTCAATAAGGTTTTGTGAAACACTGTATCAAACTTTGTACTAAAATACAGATATATTACAGCTACTGTATTCCTTTCTCCACTGATTTTCTTGGTTTGTTTTTCCAATTCAGCTGGCAACAGCACTCGCAAGCTGGCAAGACCCGGGCGCTGCGGGTTCCTGTTGACCTCGCTCTGGGGGGCAGCTGTCAGAGGGATGTGGGCACTGCTGGGCTCATGGCTGGCAGAAGTGCTGGCACCCACTCCATCCCGGGTGGCTTTGGCTCCCAGATGGTGTTTCGGCACAGCTCCATCCCCCACCACCACCCCCCAGGGCCTCAGGGCACCACTTACCTGCTCCAGCCACCCCTGGTGCCTGCTGAGGCGCTGGGTCCTGCAGAGCCCTTCACTGCCATCCCCCAGCAGCCTCCACGCTCTGTGGCCACATCCCAGGGCCGTGGTCCCACTCTGCTCCCACTCACCCTGCTCCCTGGCCTTGCCCAGTGCCTGGGTCCAGCCCTGCTAGGGTCCCACAAGCCCCTGGGGGACCCTGCCCTGGGCCCTGCAAGGAGCCCCAGCTGCTCGCACTGAGACAGGGCCAGTGCTGAGGACTTTATTGCATTGCGAGGGCTGTGGTGACCCAAGCCCCCGTTGCCAGAGCAAGCCCACACACGCGCGCTGGTCTGGCCAGCGGAGCCACAGCCAGGCTCTCGGGGTGTCGGCTCTCGGGTGCTGTTTGCGGGCCCTGGAGGCCGCCGGACTCAGCAGCGCCTCGGGCAGCGGCCACCGGCTCCTCGCACGCTATCACTGCGGGCCAGCGAGGTACAGCCAGGAGGCCGGGTGGGTACAGGAGTGCTCGGGTACACCTGACCATGCCGTGTGGCAGGGAAAGCCTTGCTGTCACCAGTGGAGATAAAGCACCGTATGGGGATGGGGAGGGAAGGCGTTTGGCAACAGCCCGCGACCGGCTCAGGGAGGGGTCTTGGCGCGGGGGTCCTCCTGTGCCCGCCCGGGGGTTTTGCATGTTCAGCTGCTCCCACTTACCAGGGCTTACATTCAACGGCGGCGCGAGTCGGGTGTCCCATGGCCGGCAGCAGCGAGGCCCCTGCGGTCCCCATGCTGAGGGGAGTGAGCAGCAGCCCGCGGCCCCGGCCACGCTCCAGGAAACACCATGTCCTGGGCTGGACTCCCGGGGTGGGGGGAGAGGGGGCTCTAGTCACTTTACCCTGTTTAGAGAATATGAATTTACATGTAAAAGTAGGGGTTGGGCCCCATCCTGGCCACCGGGTCCCCTGGCTGTGGAGACAGGATCACGGAGCTGTACAAAATGGGAGTGGGGAGGGGTCCGGGACCCGGAGCAGCCGGCACGGGGCGTCACTGGGTGCGTGTTCGGGTGGGAGGCAGCAGGTCAGGAGTCCTGGGGATGTAGAAATCTGTTAAAAACTCCAAGACTGTTTTTTCCTTGAAACAAAACCTCAGCTGGATTCTGTTCTTGAACAAAGCGGGTTTGAGGCATCCTCCCCCGGCGGCGGCCCGCAGGCAGTGGTGGGTACGGAGCTGGCAGGGTGCGTGGGATGGTAGTGCCGGCATGGACATGGAGGTGGCCGTGGATGCGGCGGGCGGCTGGCGCATCACTGGCACGGGCACCAGGGCCCGCAGGGCGGTGCGGGACGCTGTGCGGCCGCTGGCAGCAAATGAAGGGCAGGACAGGGAGGGAGCGCCCAGGCTGCCGGCCATGGGAAGAGGGTCCTGCTGCAGATGGTCGGCCTTATATCCTCTGCGGGGAAAGCATGTTTGGAATGGTCTTGGGCAGGTCCTACTGCACCATCGTGCTATTTGCACGTGCCAGGCATATGCCTGTCCCCATCCCTGCCACCCTGTCTTTGCTGCCTCCCTTTCCCATTGCCTCCAACCCTGCTGCCTGCACAGCCAGGGTCCCCCCATCCCATCCCATCCCATCATCACACAGACACCCAGCCACACCCAAAGACACCACAGAGGGACAGGGGACAGGACAGTGACACTCAAGGCTTACCGCAGTGCCAACAAAATCTGTGGAAACAGAAGAGAGAGAGGTCAGGCAGGGCAGAGCCTCAGCAGCTCCTTCCCACCCTACCCAGCCTGGCTTGCCTCATAGGTTAAGCCCTGGGACTCTTGCCAGGCTGCCAGAGGGGCCAAGCCCCCCCCAGCTGCTCCCCCCAGGATGCCCCCCAGTAGCACGGTGCTCACCTTTGCTCTCTGTCTTGAGCTCCTCGTGCAGCAAGTCATTCTGCCGGTTGCCGAGAACAAAGGCCAGGAAGGAAAGGATAAGGGCATTGAGGATGCCGATGATGGCCAGGATGTAAGCCCAGCGCACAGAGCAGTCGCCCAGGGAGTACTTCCCCGTCTTCTCCCCGCACATGTCCCGTATGGTCTCTGCATCCCAGCCATCGGGAAAAATCATGCAGCCCAGCACCAGGCAGAGCGCTGCAAGAGGGAGAGGAGCAGGAAGCATCAGAGGCAACGGAGTGCCAGGGCTGTGCACTGAGCCCCCCAGGCAGTGCCTGAGTGCACCCCATGTGTGGCAGAGAGCCCACCTCAGCTCCATGACAGCCGGGCAGCGTGGCAGGTGACAGACACCACTGCCTCAGGAGCCCCAGGGACTGCATTTTTGGCTGCTCCAAACCTGGCCCACGCACAAATAGGTACTTCATGCTCTTGGTTTCCCAGCATCAGCCACACAATCAGTGGTTGCCCATGGGCTTTCCTTATCACCACAAGCTCCCTGCATGTGGGCAGATGCACTGTGGGCAGGGATGCTGCCTGTGGAGAGGACTGGCATCCCCAGGAGCCCGCACACCTGACCACTACACAGCCTGCAAGCACCACTCCCAGAGGAGTCACCTTCCGAGCAGGCCTCCACCCAGCACACTCTGTGTTGAGCAAGGAGACATCAGTGAACACTGGGATGGAAATGCCAAGACAAAGCCTGTGACTGTCAAGGTACAGAGGTGACTTTTTCTGACTACAGCAAGTACAAAAGCTCCTCACCCCATATCAGCTGGAAAGGCTAAAAATAGTAATGATGGCTGCGGTGTGCTGCAGGTGCTTTTGCCCTGAGTTAAGGAAGAACCAAGAAACTTGTGCTCACACCAGTAAGAACTTATCTCTCCATCCCTTACAGCAAACACCCTGCAGGCAGGCAGCCGGCAGTCTGATGGGCTTTCTGGGTGCTGGCATGTGTTTTGAACTTCTCTCCATGGGGAAGGGAAATTCCAGGAGGGAGGGAAGTGCCTGCAGGGCATTACACCAAGAGTAGGTACAGCCCTCGAATCACAAAGAGCTGCACCCAGGAAAGGACCGGAACTCCAAGGGACACTGGCACATAATGTCACGCAGCAGCTGCTGCCTGGTCTCTGACTGCTCCACTCACATAGCAAACCTCCTTGGTAAAAGTGTCTTTGTGGACAGTGGCAAGCCCTGCATGCTGATTTACTGCAATGCACAGCTCTGGTGCCACCCCAGCACCACATGGCTGCACAGAGCCAAGCTGTTGTTTCCAGCACATCATCACCAGGGGCTCCCAGCCAAGCACAGCCTGTCTGGGGGAGCTCCCTGCTCACTGGGACTGGGCCAACCCAAAACCTTCCCTCTGCAAGGAAACACAATCAGCACCAACGCCATGCACTGCACGGTGAATGGTGAGGAGCAGCCTGGCCTGCTGCTGACCTGGGCACCTTGGAATAGAACTGCATTAATTCTGCTGAGGGACTGAATTAAAGGGGATCGGGTGCAGCAGACCTGTGCCAGGGACTGTTCCTGTAAACAGAGATGCTAAGAGGATTTTAGGATCCTCTGAGCTCCCAGAGCAGTGCAGCTGTGAAACAAGCTAAGGGGCTCTGTGGCAATCCCACCAAGGGGTGGGTTTACTCCCATGGCACTGCTCAGGCTGGCACGACCCAGCCTGGAAATGGGCACGGTTGTAAGAGATCTGCTGAAATCACTGAGAAGGAGAAAAGGACCACAGGTATGCAAGTGAGGCTGTGGGAAAGCACAGAAAGCAGCAGCTCCAGCAGGCCTCAGCAGCAGCCACTCTGGGCCCAAAGGAGAACGGGGCTGTGCTCAAGGTGGTAGACAAACATGAGTTAAAAAATCAGGCACTGATTTTGCACCAGCAAGGGCTTGGGCATGCTCCCAGCCTTTGTGCACAACCCTCAGCAGAACAGCAGCCCATGGGTCTGTCCTTGGACTCTGCAGGCATTGGCACGTCCTCTGCATTTCTGAGCTATTATTTGGGGTCCAGGTGTGTCCAGCTGCCCAGGTAAAGCAGAAGTCTGCCAAGAGCTCACTCTCTGAAAACAACACAGGTGTGAGGGTCTCCCAGGACATCTGCAGGTCCCAAACATGCAGGACAGGCAGCGATGCATGAGGCAGTAGATTAACATGCTGGAGAGCCACAGCACTCATGGAGGACATGAGAGAGTTTAAGGCAAAAGTAGAGTGGCGCAAAAAGGTGTGGGAGACACTCATGGTGGGTTGTCACAGCACAGTCACAGGGAACAGGCAGAGATGGCCACTGCCAGGACACTGCTTGTGCTGATCCCTCTTGTCTCCATGTGCCTGCTCTGTTCTGCACCAGGGCAAAGGGAGCCTGTGCCCTGTCCCACTGAGCTGCTGGATCTCTGCCCAAACCCTCACAGCCCATTTGACAGAATTAAACCACAAATTTACTACTGGGCAGAGGTGTGTGTGCCCAAGTCACCACACGTACCTGAACGCTCTCCCTGAGGGTGACTGGCCTCTTCCCAAAAACCCCTCACTACTCCACAGCTCCCTGGGAAGTGGCTGAGGTGGGGCTGTGGTACTGAAGGCAGGTCCTCTCTCTGTCCTACATGTTCCCAGCAGCAAGCCGAGTCCTCTGCTCTGTCACAAGCAATTTCCTTTTCTGCACGTCCCCAGGCTGCCCAATGTCCTGGAAACACCTTTCTGTGCCTGCAGCAAGGAGTGACTTTGAAGAACAGAGCAAGAACGAGGAGGGGATCCCCACACAGTCCACCAGGGCTCAGCGCTGCCCTCTCCAGCAGGTCTGAGGGATGTGGGCTCAGGGCTCTGCCTGCCCATCCCTCTGCCCGCAGCACTGTTCTGCCACCACCTACCTCCAAATGCCCTAAGACCCCCTGCAGACCTGCATGAAAAATCTGGGTTTTGTTTAAAGCAGACTATTTATATGCCTTGCAACCACAAGAAAAGCACCAGGTGATGACTCCTGTGAAGACCACTATTAAAGAGGAAAAAATAACACAGCTTCTGTCCATTTTGCTTTTAATTCCTGTTCTTCTGAGTGTGTGGTGCCAGTCTTCACTGTCAGTGGCACCAAGAATAGCTGGCTGGTCTGTCACACACCACAGCTGCTATCCTTTCCCTAGGCCCTGGGCTCCAACTCCCCCTTCCAGAGTTTTTACAGTTGTACAGATAGTTTTGAGAGCAGGCATTTCAGTTACCCCTGGGACAGGATGCATGTGGAGGGAGGATGATCCTGCTGGGGCTGGGGCTCTGGCCCCATAAAGCTGGCATTTCTTGGCTTGGTTTTACACCTGGTTCATGGCTTCTCACTCCTCAGTGCTCCCTTGTCAAGGTCCATTACAAACAACATGGCTATCTCAAGGGCTTTTGATATCCTCACCAAAGAAATTAATCAAAGGGAATGCAATGTTATGACTCAGGCTGCAACACTGGAGCAAGATTTGAGAGGAAGAGGAGGGTCCTCCTGGCAGGATAACATCTTCTGGTACAAGGTGCATTTAGCTAATTTGGACTGTCTGAGTAACCCCCATTTTTGCTGAGTACCACTGCCCCTGTCCTGAGTTGTGCCTGCAGGATTAAAACTTGATTTTTAAAATTACTTCTTCTGTCTAGTTTAGTCTGCAGGTGTGAGTGAAAACTGGCTTTCACTGCTTCTGCCTGCCATGGGTGGAAGGAGCTCAGGACATGCCCTGCAGCTGAGATGTGACCTCCCCCAGAGCATCACACAGCCACAGAACACACAAACGGGAAGATGTGATGTAATGGGGGAAAACCAGCAATCACTGGGTTCAACAAAAGCTTTTTAAACCTGGCATGGGGACAGCACATCCAAAAACCCCGGAGAACAGTGCTGCGCTGTTGGGGTCTAGAGCAGCTGCTTTTCACCAGAAAACTTCCTGAGAGCTGAGCACCAAAAGGAAAGGGGACAAATACAGTCCCCCTTCCTCTCCCTAAAAACTGAAATCCCTCAGAAATAAATTGATGCTAAGTGGAGCGTGCTCAGGCCAGCAAGCACTGGCCATTTACACAGACACGAGCTCCCTTACGGCGTTTTGCTCCACGGGCTGTTTCTGTGCCAAAAAAACAGCATGATTCAGAATAGAGTTATGAGTTTGTATGAATCAGAACTGACAGTTACTTTATCTGGAACAACGGTTAAGGGATATAAGCTCCAGGACACAAGGGGCTCCGAGCCGCCCGGCTCAGCCCCTCCCTGCGAGTCCACGGGCACATTACCAACAGTGACGGGAGGGCCCCGCGGCTGCTGCTGTGCTGCTGCTGCTGCTGCTGCAGACGCATGCAAAGGATGGGCTGCAGCTCAGCTCCTGTCCCCTCTGCAAGACCTGAGTGGTAAGGAAGAAGAGGGGAATCTTCAGGAAAGGGGTCCAGAAGACAGTAATTCAGCAAATGCTGAGGGGTTTTGCAGTGTTGTTATTTTTGCTGCAAGGTCAGCAGGTGGAAGTGGTTCCTACACGGGCAGTATTTCTCCCTTTGACAGAGAAAGGGCTTGAGAATAAACTGCAGAGTCACAGGATGGTTAAGGTTGGAAGTGACCTCTGGAGATCATTTAGTCCAAGCCTCTTGCCAAGGGCCACCTAGAGCAGGTGATACAGGAACATGCCCAGATGAGTTTTGAATGACTCCAGAGGCAGAGGCTCCACATCCTCCCTGGGCAGCCTCATGCTCAGCAGCTGTCCCACTTACACTCCAAGCCTGTTTGCAGCAGTGATATCTGCCTCATATTTTTCCATTAAGAATTTCAATTAATGACTTTTTTATCCATGAAAACAATATTTTGAAATCTCAAAGTCTCTTGAAAGGACTTGGGTCTCCAGCAAGTCACAGTCAGGAAGATGAGCCAGATCTGATGTGGTTCAGCAGAGCCACTGCATCGCTGCCAGAACCAGGGAGGGTTTAGGGGCTGTGGCGCTCACTCGGGCCAGATTCTGCTTTCCCTTGGGGCTGAGGCCACACCACCACAGCTCCACCATGGCAGCTGGCCACAATTCCCTCATTACTCCTCTCTGAATATGCCAAAACTACGCCATGCAAGGGGTCCCCACACAGACAGTGGCAAACACAGCTGAGGTGCAGAAGATGAAGCCCTGCTTAGGGATCTGCCTCTGCTCTCAGGCCTTGGACAGGCCCATCCAAGAGGTGAGTGTAGCTCTAAAGGGAGTCTCACAAAGGAGAAAAGAGCTTGGATGGATATGTATTGCCATGTTCTCTGTCAGGCAAGATGGCTGGACATGGCACAATCAATGCCAAAATGTCAGTGATAAGGACAAAGTCCAGCCCTAAGGCTAAGAGCATGGCCCCAGGTGGGAAGCCATCCCATGTGTCATGTAACCCTAAGGGAGGGTGTGAAGGTCTCACCACACTGACTGCTGGACCTGGAGAACAGGAAAACACCTTAAAATGTGGCCAGTCAATTCCTCCATGCAGGCAGGACAGTGTGCTCAGCAGGCTGCCTCTTTTGACCCTCCATAGACTCTAAGTACAAAACCAAAGACCATCTGGAAACAACCCTGGACTTACTCGGGGTCCCATCCTGATGGGAGGCACACGGATGCAGAGTCACACAGAGGTGTCTGGGCTGTCTTGCAAGGGCATTAATGCACCAGGACAACTTTGCTCAAAGTTCAGAGTTAACTCACAGGGTGACTACAGCAGAGTATTGGGGAATCAGAGGAAATGCTCAGGCTCCTGGGCAGCCTGGAGGTGGTGTATTCCTATGCTCTGATTTCCTGCAGATGAATCACAAGGGGGATCACCCTCACAGCCCATTTCTCTTCAAGTAAGCATCATCCCATGGAACTTCCTGAAGGTGCCCCTCCATGAATGTGGAGTACTGGAGCGGCATCAGGTGCTGTCAGTCATACAGTTGTTGACATGCTCATGTTAAGGGCCCATCTCTGGTTTTATAACAGAAGGATTTAGCAAAATCTCCAGTTCTGCGTTACTGGGATTTTGAACAGGGCAGATGGCCACATTTCTATTTGCGATAAAGCAGAGTCTTTCCTTTTAATTAGATCCAGTTTCCTCCTAGGGGGGAAGTGGCTTTTGAGCTGGAGCTTTCTGTCAAGCTCTAATTAAACCCTGCCTTGATTGCTGTCCACTAATTAGACATTGATCATTTAAAGTTGGTTGTTTTTTTGGGTTTCTTTTCAAAATAGATCCTGAATTCCTCATCCTCCTCCCCCACATTACTGTACTTGTACTCTCCTCTGAAGAGACCATCCACGCCCACAATCAGCAGCCCTTTACTCTGCACTGGCCATCCCACAGGGATGGGGTGGGGACACCTCTGCCCCATCTCTCCGCGCATCACCTGCCTCACCTGGCTTTCACCAGTGATACCAAGAGACTTTGGACCTCACAGTTGCTTCTGCCACAGTAGTGCAAGTCCTTCTTCAGCTAAACCCTCACTGAGGCAGGAGGAATGTCCTTTCCTTCCCTGCTTCTCCAAGCTCTCTGCTCTGGCAGAATCCTCCAACCTCCCAGCCAGGTGAATCTCTGAAGTTAGCCATCATGTTGTGCCAGAGCCTGCTATGTCAGGCTGTGTCCCTGCCCTACCCGTAAGATGTGTGGTATTCTCTCCATAGGTCATGGCAGCTCCTTCTCCATGCACAAGGTAACACATCCACCTGTGGCTGCCTCAGACGTGCCCTGAGAAGTTCAGCCCTGTCTGACCCCTGCCAGACAAGACTCTCTCTTGCTGGGATACACCACACCACCACCTCTGCATCCAGGAACATCAGCCTGTCCTGTGGGACAGCAGCTCTCTCATGCTGTCCTGTCGCAGGGCAGGGTAGAGGGCCAGTCTCCATTAACACTGCCTTGGACTTCCTCTGATAGAGGAGCCATGGAGCCATGCTGGCTGGGGCCAGAAGAGCCAGCCCATGGCCAGCTCATAGCCAGCCCATAACCCAATGAGCTGAGAACTCAGGGTTCCCACAAGTGCAGTTGTGAGCAATACAGGTAATTACAACGTGCAAAGTGTGACCAAGGACAAGCCCCAAGAAAAGGTGAAGGGTACCCAGAGGTGACAACAGCAAAGTGCTGTCATGGCCACCCAAACCTGAGCCAGGACAGCACAGGAGGCACTGGGGAGAAGACCCAGGGCTGCCTCCAGTGCAGTGGCCTCTTCCACACAGCTCCCTGTGCAGCAGGAGCAGCTGGGCACTCCAAGCCACTTGATTAAGCTGCCGACAATCGGTAGGATTTGGGCTCTGAGCTTGCTTTAAACCAATAAATCTTCAGGACAGGGAAAATTAAAGATAAGGGAATTTCCTGATAAGCCAAAGCAGCTCCAGGTCTGGCTGTGGTCCTCATCTGGGTGAGGGGAGGTCAGGCTTTCCAGCCCAAGCCATCTGCAAGGGAAAGAGCTGGGCTAGCTGAAAGGTCCTCACATGGAAGGGCTGTATCTTTCCACATCAAGGACTGGGGCCCTCCTCACAGAGGGGATGAATGGGGTCCTTTCATTAGGAATAAGGGGCACTGTAGGTCCTGTCAGTGGAAGCTCTAGGTCTGCTCACACTTAGTATGCTGTGGGGAGTAAGAGTTTGTCCACACCTGGTAAAACCGGACAGAGAAGGACGTGAAGGGTCTTGCTACCAATGGAAGCTCAACATCATTCCTCAGGATCTTTCTCCTAAAAGGACAGAGCCTGTGTGAGGACACCTTGGAAGTCTGTGCATAAGGGAATACTTGGAATCCTTATCAGTATAGGCATCAGGTCCCCTTCTGGGGAAAGGTTGGGTTCTTGTACAGTGTCACTTTGAGGAGTGAGTCTGTGAGGGTCTTGAGGTACATCTACCATGGGGTTGCATCTGTGGAGGGAGCTCAGGAGGATCTATAGGGTCACATTTGGGGGGGGTAATCACTGGGTTTGGGTGGTCATGTCTGGGGAGACATCAAAGTAAATGTACGGTGCTCCTCTGTGGGAAGCACTGGAGAGATCTGGGAGAGGCCTGTCCTCACAGCCCTTTCAGGATGAAGGAGAGAGGGGGGTTGAGTACAATAGATCTTTAAGGGGAGCTGAAAGGTGTTTTTACAGGGATGGAGGATCCACGCACGGGCTACTTCCAGTGGTGGGGTCCCTTTGGGGGCTGAGTGTTCCCTTAAAGTGAGTATCTCTTAGGGACAACCCCATGTCTCTGGGGTTGACAGGGAGGCTAGTCCCTGATGTGGATTGTGCTGGGGTGTCTGAATCCCCAGGGATTCAGGGGGCTGATCCATCATGTCCTAGGCCATCTTGCGCTTGCTTGGTCCTTGCCTCTGTGCAACAGTCCCTGCAGTAGGGTGTCCCAATGCTGGTCCTTGACTGGGGTGTACTGAGGTGCCCCAAGGTGGCTCCCTAGCCCAGGGTGTCCTGAGGTGCTCCAGACTGTCCAGGTGTCCCAGAGTCGGCGCCTATTCTGGGGACGGTCTGAGGTGGGTCCCTGACCCAGCTCTCTGGCCTCTGGCTGTGTCCCAGGGAGCCAGCACCTGTTTGTGGTGCTCTGTCAGTGCCAGTGCCTGGCCTGCTTGCCTCAGAAGTCCTGGGACATCCTAGGGCCAGCTCCTGGCTGGGATGCCTATGGATACACAGTACCTGTACACAGCCCAGCTTTCCTGAGCAGCCCTTGTGTTCCTTGTGGCCAGGGGATACCAGGGAGCCCTCTGTGCCATGTCCCAGAATGCTGCCCATACCTGCTAATCTGTCAGCACTAGCACCTGGCCAGGATGTCCCAAGAAACTGTGGGGCTGAATCCTGGAACCACGGCCCCGCAGTGTTTGGACTCAGCCCAGCTTCCTTGAGCAACCTTGGTGTTCCCTGTAGCCAGGGACCCAACTACCACTGCCGGGGGCACCCAGGGTGCCGCACGCCCAGCGCTGTCCACACTCTCCCCACCCGTCCCCCGCCGCCAGGCCCGGGGCAGGCCGGTGTTCCCGGTACCGGCGGTTCCCGGTGCCGGTGTGTACCTGCCAGCAGCTGCATCCAGGCGCAGATCTTGTAGACGGTGGCGGTGTTGCAGAAGAAGAACAGGGCGAAGCAGGTGATGCAGCCCAGCGTCAGCACCATGGAGAGCAGCACGAAGAACGCGGCCGCCTGAAAGGCGCCCGAGGGGATGGTGCTGAAGTCGGTGAAGGAGCCGCGGCAGGACAGCTCCCGGCCCGCCAGCCCGCTGCCCACGCAGTAGTGGAACAGCCCGAAGTACCCGGGCTTGGGCGTGTTAACGCTGTCGCCCACCCAGTAGGGCTGGATGAAGACCACCACGTTGATGATGGCGAAGCAGATGGTGAAGATGGCCCAGAGCACGCCGATGGCGCGCGAGTTCCGCACGTAATTGTCANGCCGCCTCTGCGCCCCGCGCGCTCCCGCCGCGCGCGCGCGGCCGTGCGCCCCCCCGCCACTGCGGAGCCGAGCACAGCCGAGCCCGGGCTCGAGCCCAGCCCAGCCCAGTCCCGTCCAGCCCAGCCCAGGCACAGCCTGGCCGAGCCCGAGCCGAACCGGGACCCTCCGAGCCCGCCCCCCGGGGATCGGACCGCTCCGCCGCCTTCGGCAGCGCTCCCCTCGGGCTCGGCCGGGCTCGGGTCGCCTCGCGCCCGGCTCGGCTCGG
>VXBU01013933.1:0-31344 GCA_013400315.1 Bombycilla garrulus | reverse complement strand
CCCGGCGGGCTCCGGGGACCGCGCCCTGGCCGAGCTGCTGCTGGAGTTCTCCCGGGCACAGTACCGCGCCAAGGACTGTGGCGGTGCCGCCGCTGCCAAGGTGAGGGCACCGGGGCCCAGGGGGCGCGGGGAGCGGGGAGCGGCACTGCGGGCACTGAGCGGTGGCTCTGCGCAGGTGGAGCGGATCGAGCGGCGGTGCCTGGAGCTCTTCGGCCGCGATTACTGTTACAGCGTGATTCACAACGTGCACGGTGAGGTCTGCGCCCATTACCCGCGGCAGATCGTCTTCCTGGAGCGCGACGCCGGTGCCAGCCGTGACTCGTAAGGCCCCCAGTTCCCGTGTCCCGTCCTGTGCCGGTGACGCCCGGCGGAGTTGTCCCGGAAAGCTTCCGCGCCCGGCGCTGCGAGGCTGCCGCCGGCCGGGGGAAGCCCTGCGGGCTGCGCTGCGCTAATTATAGCCGCTGGTGTCAGCCGCTCCCGGGACTCCCCTCGCTGCCTGCCGGGGCTGCCGAGCTCCCGTGCGGCTCCTCCCAGGTCTCTTGGGCCTCTTGGTGCAAACTGCCGAGCTGAGCCTGTTATTCGAGGGATGTGAAGGAAACGGAGGTGCTCCGAGGCAGCTCCTGCTCCTGCTGCATGTGGCCTTGGAGTAAACTTGAGCATAGCGTTGGTTCCTGGTGATTGTTATGTTGTACCTTGCCCGAAGGCTCAAGGTTGGTAGCGAGCCTATGTGATGCTCTCCCTGTCTTGAGGAAGCACCTGTGGTCTTGCAGTAAGGCCTCTGATGTGGGAAATTTTAGTTTGAAAATTGCTTCAGGGCAGGGGGTCTGATAGGGGCTAGGTAGACAAAACAGTATAGACAGAATATTTCTGTAATTCCAGACAAGGTTCCACGTCATTTTGTCTCTCCCCACTGTAGTGAACAGGGCACTGGGTGCTCAGGTTTAGTGAGCTAATAGGAAATGCTTGCTCAGTTTGGCTCACATCTGAGCCAACACATCTCTGGACTTTGACCAACAAGCTCAGGGTCACATTGGTCTCGCTTCTGGCTGAGTATGAGCTACTCCTTCCAGCTCCAACTACAGCCTCTCATTTCTATACTTTTTCTTTCAACAAAACAATGCAGTTTTGCAGTTCTTGACTCTGTGTCCATGACAAGAGTAATGTGTTCAAAAGGAGGGTCAACAAGTCCTTCTCACATGTCCAGCTGCTTTGCCTGAGGAAGGAAAACCATCAGCTGCAGTGCTGGTGTGTAGGCTGGGTACTGTAGGAGGGGGTCTTTGGAAACCAGCCACAGCTGACTGCCAGGTGGGAGAATTTCTGCCTAACAGTTGGATGAGATTAGATTGCTGCAAAAAAACAGGAAACCAAGGTTTGAAGCTGTAAAATGTAACTAGGGGAAGCTTTAGGGAAGAGAAACTGAATGCTTCTGCTTTTCCTGCTCTTGCAAGAGGAAAGAATGTTTAATTTTTCTGACAAGTACTCAAAACAAGAGTACTTACACTTGGTGCCCCATTTTCTTCTGATACCTTTCCAAGCTAGCAGTAACAATTAACTGTATTTATACTCATTATTAGCAAGTTTTGTCTCTGTCCCAAAGAGAGTCACAAAAATAGACAGTGCTTCGCCATCACTCTCCTGATCTCAGGGTGATGGTTTTTGTCATCAAAACGGCCAGGTGATTTTTTGACAAATGCAGATTTTAGTTTAATAATTTTGCTCCTATTGAATAATTATGAAATAGAGGCCATTGCACATCTTGTGTTATGGAAGGCAAGAACCTCTTCGAGTGAGCAAGACACTCCATCTAGGACCGAGTTTCTTCGGCTGCCTCTTGTGAAGCCACAGAATGATTTGACTTGGAAGGGACCTTGAAGATCATCCAGTTCCGACCTGTACTGTCATTATCTAGTGGATAATTTCCACTAGATCAGGTGGGCTGAGGGCCCCATCCTGGCCTTGAACACTTCTGTTTTTATCTTTGTAATGTTTTTAATCAGCTGGTAAGATCTACTTGAAGCTTCGCACCTGCGAGAATACTGAGGTGCTTTGGAAGCAGTTTTCACATGTACAAACTCTTTGCTCTACCATAATTTTTGCCAGTACAGCTGCTTCTGGAGCCATGTGGGGAAACAGCAAAAAATTGATATTTTTTTACCCGAATCAGTTAATTCTGTAGCTGGGCAGCTGGGGGAAGAAAGGACGTTGCTTGATCAAAGTTTGCTAATAGTACTCTGAAATCCAGGCAGGTGCAGAAGCAATTGTGTGTGTTCTGACCCCCTTTCTGTAGATTTTACTCCTATTTATGTTGTATTTAATCACTAGTTCCTGTAAAAGCATTACACCTGTTCTTCAGAGCGGCTTCCCCCTTGCTACGGGAGTCTTGGTACAACTGTGTTTGTTTACCACGCTCGTCTCTTGCATTACTTTGGGTGGTTATTGAGATGAGAAGATGTGAGAGCCTTATTTGTAGCACAGCCATGTCTGATGGCAGAGCGGGTCTCTGTAGTGTGTGTGCAGGCTTCCCAAGGAGTAGGCATGGTGTGCCTGGGAGAGGGGCTTATCCTTCCACGTCCCAGTAGGGTGCTGGGATTCCTGCTTGCTCCATGTCCTGGGCTCCTGCCAAGCTGCTCACTCTCATTCCCAAGTGCAACAGAAACCTCTCCAGGGAAGTGCAGTGAGGGAAACCTTTGTCTTGTTTCAACTCCCGGAGAGGTGCTTCTCTTGTAATTTCTGATCTTTCAGGTATTTCATTTTTGCTGACTCTCATCTTCTGGACTTGGAAGCAGTGCCATGGAGTTATTTTGGTAACACCACATTTAAGGTCTTGTTTCCCTCTGTATTTGTTTTTGCAAAGGAAATGTGCAGGGAACTGGAGCAGAGTGCAGGATATGATATATCTTTTAATTGCATGCATTCATTTAAAAACAGCCCCATGATCAAATCTGTGCATCAGAATCTTTTGAGTTTCAAAACAGTTTGGTGTTGGGAATTATACATGAAGGCATCTCGTCTCACACTTGTTCACATTTTCCTGCCTTTCCAATTAGCACCCTCATGTTCACATTGTTTAAAGAATATTAGCTTGGGTTTATTGTTCTTTAAATTCTTATATATGTCAAAGGTCTTTGGAACCGGACAGCAAAATAATTGTATACGCAGGAAAACATGAAAAAAGTTCAACCACCACTCTGAATTCTGAGAACAAATCCTTCTTAAAAAAAAAAAGGATTTGAAAGTCTTATTTTCTGTTTCCCTGCTTTCACTGGCACCACTTTATGTAATATTTTCCATAAACAGATCTATTTCCATTTTAATAATAGATTAATTTTTTTACTCCTTCCCAGAATGGCAGCTGCTGGTACATTGCCCCACACTCTCAGTGATTCTGAAGTTTACCGACTTTCCTTAACTTCCATTGTGAAGATATTAATTTGTTCTTAGGCCAATGTCGTTTTCGCCTTTGAGTTCTCCTCCTCCTCCGTTGTACTCTCCTTCACCCTGCTGTGCATACTGCTGTGCATCTGCTCATCTTCATCTGCTCTTCCCATCAGACTGTGGTGGTTTCTTTTCAGCACAGACTCTCCTGCTCATCTTCTTGTGCCTTTTCAGGCAGGGATGTGTCACTGGGATCAGATGCTTTATCTCAGCTGAGAGCCTGTGCTCTGCATGGTAATGCTGGTACTTCTACATCTCTCTTGGGAATTCCCCATGATCTTATTTTTCCCCTTTTTCAGATTTACTATGTTGATAATGTGTTAACATCCAGAGATCAGAGAGTTCATCTGGCTCTTCTGCTGTGCTCCATTACTGGAAAGGGCTAACTGAGAATTCTTGTTAATCATCTCCAGGTGCATAGCCATGCAGTTTTGTATGTCCAGGCTTCACCTGGTTTCTAATATATCACTCTGGATGCTTCTCCAATTCCAGCTCTGGTCCTCTCTGCATTGACAGTTCCTTCTGGAGGTCTGTGTAATTCAGAAATGTTTGGATTCCTGTCAAATGTGGGCTGATACCTGGACAAACTGGAGCAATTTTAACATGTTTCCAAAATGTCTCCCAGTATGGAAGACAATTCTAACTTCAACAAGAAAACCAAACAAAATGTGGTTCTGCAGATGCAGCTGACATTAAGTACCCTGCTCAACCCACTAGCTGATTTAGTTGTTTAATTACCTGGCAACACAAATGCTTGAGGAGTGTTCAAGATTTGATTTTCTATTATATTTCTTTTTTTCTTGTAAAACTATCACTCTGATAGTGAATTCACTGTGATGGTAGTGCTGAGCTGCTTTTGAATGGAAAGGTGATAGGGAGGAAAACAGAACATGTATTTTTGTAGACACTGGCTGTCCTTCTCCAGTAATCCACGTGTGAGTCTGTGGCAGACCCTACTGATGGTGCTCATATTGCCAGTTCCTGATGGTGCTGTCACATAATGTGCATTGGTCTTTCAAAATAAAGAAAATTAGTCAGAAAAATGTCCAAATGTGTTGTACAACAGCAGAAGCAATTCTCAAAAAAGTGTTTTCATGCTTACTGCCTTCAGAGCTGACTTCTAGGGAAAGGGCTGGGGTTGCAGCCCAGGGTGTCTATGGTGGCTTTGCTGAAAGATGTGTGAGAAGATGCTCTGTGTACTGACCTGAATCTCTACCCACCAGGTATGAGAGCACTGTGCAGGTTAGCAAACTGCAGGACCTCATCAACCGGAGTAAGATGGCCAGGTGTAGAGGACGCTTTGTTTGCCCAGTCATTCTGTATAAGGGAAAGGTAAAGCTTCATGGGTTACCTGTGTTTATTGAGAAAATGACCTTTGTCTCTGCCATTTGAACTGTGCAGCCACATCTTCAGTCACTTGTCTGTTTTCCAAACGGTGTAAAAATCTGTGCTTAGGTACAAGCAGGCAGCCTGTAGTAGCAGGTAGCATTTGCTGTCTAGGCTACCTAAGTTGTCTGTGGGCACTTCAGGCTTTTCTCCCCCACCAAGTCATGAGCCTTGCACCAAAGAGCTAACTTTTTAATTTTTTTTTCTCCTATGTATGTCCCTTCTGAAGTCCTTAAGTTATTTGGTGTTTCAGAGGGGGAAGATAGTTATTGTCCCTGTTTATCCCTTACTCTTTCCAGCAGCTCCCTTTGAGTAACTTTCCTCTCTCCAGAGAAGTTTCCTTTGTTCCCTTGGGAGGCAGGATTGCATAAATGGTCTAATGAATGTGTGGGCTTGTGTGCAAGGGGATCTGTAAGAAAGTGAAATTAGATTCATTTTTATGTGAATTACTTAAACTGTGTTGAAGCCCTGTAGGAATAGTCTCATTTAGAATTTAAGTAGCTTAATTCAGTTTTCTTAGTTGAATTTAGAAGCACTGTATGAGTAGCAAAATCATACCTGTGACAATTTTAATCTAGCTTGACTGAAGCCATCGTGGGCTGTATCTGCTGACCCTTTTCTGCAGGAGTGAACTGCCCAGAGACCATCCATAATCTCATCCAGAGGAGTGTGGAAATAAGGCTCAGGCAGGTTATTAACAGAGCATGTGTTGCTAACTTGGCAGGAACTGACTGCATTACTGCATTGGAGAACTGGAGATGAAAATATGGTTTTAAAACTAGCTACAGGTAAAGGCACTTGGGAGTTTGCTGTATTTGGAGAACTCAGTCTGGACCAGAGTTACAGGGCAGACAGCTGAGAGGTGATAGCTGTAGGTACCAACCCTTTCTATGTAACCTGACAGCAAATAGGCATGATAAGGGAGAGGTTCCTGGAGTCTGTGTGATTAATGAAAAAATCTTCCTCCAGCATATTTGCAGATCAGCAACACTGGCCGGCTGGGGAGAGCTCTATGGGCGCACTGGCTACAATTACATCTTCTCTGGTGAGTGAGGAGCCATCTGTCACTGTCTACATGGAAAGGCTGGTCAGTGCTGGGACAGGCACCTACACATGAGGCCAAGCTCTTCCCAAGACCAGTGAGAGCTCTAGCATGGGCTGCTTGTACCAGGCTTAGCATAAACCAGAGCAGAGACTGAAACCTTGTGTCCCATTTCGAAGCACTGTACTGCAGTACAGTGCCACAGCTGGTGAGAGCCTCAGTGATGAAAGAACTTGAGATTGAAGAGTGAGTTTCAGGAAACATGTAGGAAAATAAGGGCATCCCAAAGGATTCAGGGTACCAATTCCCAAACATTGGGGATGGGAGTAATGGAGGAAAGAGGACTAGAACTTGCTGTTGTTTGACTAATCATTTTGAATCAATGCTGCTGATGGTGAGATATATTGGACTCCAGGGAAAGCTCTTCAGGGGAGTAGTGGGTGTCTGTAGTGTGGGAGCTGAAGCTTGGCTTAAAAAAGCACTGCATAGCATTTTTGAGGTGTCCTCTGGCTGTCAGTCATGGGTTTGACCTGCCCGAGTACTTTGCAATGACAAGGAAAGAGTGGGCTACATTAGAAAACAAGATTTTCAGGAAGAGGAAACGTGGGGAACCACACTTAGGTGTGAAGAGAAGGCACCGAACCATGACCTCTTTGTCTGTGTACATACCTTGTCAGATTGGGGATGGAACTGGTTTACAAAAGCTTCAGTTCTTAATGCCTCTTTGCAGGAGGTTCTGATGATGCTTTGGCAGACGCAGAAGACATTTCTGAGGAAGATTCTGCACTTAGGTTTGTATGCATCATTGGGATGAGGAAAAGAGAGTTTGGACATAAGCTGACTGGCTCAGCCACTCAGTTCTGCTCTTTTCTAGTTTGGGTTTTGGGCATAGACTTGAGACCCATCACCAAGCTCAGGGTCTTTTCCTTGCTTTTGGGAAAGAGTCTTGAGTATTAATGGCTGGTTGAACCTAGTGTAGCTGAAGCCTACTAATCTATTGCCAGAAGGAAGGGCTGGAGACAGGAATATGGAGAGCCATTAAAACGGTATTTGAAGGGCATGGCTGTGTTTACTTCATCAAAAAGTACATCTTCAGTCTGTAGAAGTTGTATTGGATGTGTTTGTTGCAGAATGGAGTGATGTGGGAAGGGATGATGAGCACAAAGCTTGCAGTGTCAGTTTGCAGAGTCTGACTCAGACCTACAGAGACAAGGCTTGTGCTGTGCTGCTTATGGCTACAAGTGGTTCAGGGAGGAGTTGTGGCTCAGCTGGGAAGAATCAGACTCAGCTTGGTCAGTCTTCCATGCTCACCTTGCTTGCCTTGTCCTGCCTTGCAGAAATGCAGATTCCCAGCTGTTTGACAAGGTCAGAGGGCATGACATCAAGCTGCTTCGATACCTGTCTGTCCGATACATCTGTGACCTGATGGTGGAAAACAAGAAGGTGAAATTTGGCTTGAAGTGAGTCTGGGTTCATTTGTTTTTGTGCAGACTTTGGTTTGCAGCTAGTGTAGCCCTTAGGTGTGAATTGCTGCCAGGTGTGCACTCAGCATCCTGGGAGCAGTTCCTGGAAGAATTTTGCAGCAGGATAGGTTAGTTGATGCTGTAAAGAAAACCCCAAGGTTTTAGGCCACTGAAAATTGTATCAACAGGCAACATAGCTGCTTTCAAATGTCTTCTGCAGTCTGAGTGGCTTTTTCCCTGTAGAGCTTACAGTAATGAGACAGTCACGCCTTCAGAAGGGAGACAGCAAAGGAGCCCTCTGTGCATAGGAACAGAGGGAGGTGTTTCTCCTTATTACCTCAGAGGAAAGCTTTAATGATTTTGGACTGTACCTATTTATGTGGATGTGTTGAGTAAGCTCTGACCCTGCTCACAACTGAGTCAAGTCATAGCACAGGGAGATGCAACAGGTAGTTTTTTGGGTGCTGGTGTCTGTGTGAAAAACACTCTGTAAATATCTGCCGTTCTCCTCTTGTCCTGTGCAGTGTGACGTCTTCTGAGAAGGTGGACAAAGCTCAACGTTACGCTGATTTCACGCTTCTCTCCATCCCATACCCAGGTACAGGAATGATGTCCAGAGGGATTCACAAGGGACAGGTGACAGTCCGTTTCTGGGGACTGGGAAATAACTCTGTGTGTGTATATGTAAATGACTGACTTGCTGAATGTTTCTTATGTTCCCTCTGGAGAAAAACTTCTTTAAACTGAGAACAGTGCAATGAACCTGGATGCTCTGGCAGTGCATTAGGCACTCTTTGAGGTTGCAAAATAATTTTTCAGCAGTCCTTATTAATTCAAGCACAGAGGAAAAGTCCCAGAGGTGGAGCTGGTTAAGATGGCATTTGACATCTCTGCAACTCCAGACTACTACTTGATGTAAAATATATCTCTTGTTCTCTGTTGTGTAAAAACCCAGTTCTTAAGGTAATTTCTAGTCTAGTGTTCCAGAGCTCCACTGTAAGAAATCCTCAGTGCTTGCAGAGCATTTCACCTGAGCCTGCAGTGTACAGCACAGGCAGCCCTTTGCAGCCTGTCTCCCTGGCTATATCCATCCCTGTGCCTAGCAACCACTGCTGGGTCACTTGTACTCTTACAGATGAGCTGAATATTCCTGCCTGCCTGCTGATGTCAGCCTTGGTGACAGGATCAGATGGGAGACTTCTGTGCTTGAGGTCTGTCTGCAGACTCTTCTTTCTCCCTAATGCACAAAAAAAGGGAGAGGAGAAAAAAAAAACAAAACCCAGCAGAACTCCGGTGGATGATCCAGGCCCAGACTTTTCCTTAATTGCTAGTTGTTGCTGTTAAACAATTTTTTAAATGTGTATATCGTGTTATACAGAAATTAGTGACAATTCAGAGAAGCTGCATGAAGATTTCTATCGAGTTTGCCATGCAGGTTACCAAAGTCTACAGAAATAAGAGTATTACTGGTTTCTGTAGTACATAGCACAGATACGTGTTGCTGCTGCACAATCACCAGACGTGGAACATGAGAGACTGTGTGCACAGGTCTTCTGTAGGGCTGTAAGGAATGAAGAAGTGACTCTATAGGGTTAAGCTGCAGAGTTGTTTCTGTATGGGGATCTGCATATAATAAGCAATATTATTCAGTGATGGTCCCTCCTCTTCTGCCCTCTGGGACAGCTGCTTTCTTTCAGCAGCTCTTCACTGCCACACTAGAGATAAACCTAATAAAACTGTAAATAATCCCTGCAGATGTTGCCTGATTTCAGCAGTGCTGGTCCATGGGGGAATGTTGTCATTCTATTAAGTCTAAGGCATACACATCTAAAGATCAGCAGCCCCTCTAGTGACTGGCCAAATGCCGTGATACAATCTTATTGATGTTTCCAGGGTTGCACTGAAAGAATTTCTGTTTTGTAGTTTTGTAATTTGTTTCTGAAGTTATTCTGAGATCCTGTAGCCTTAGGCGAGCAAGGCAGTGTCCAAACAGAGTCATAGAATTGTTTTGATTGGAAAACATCTTTAAGATCATTGAGTCCAGTTGTTAACTCAGCACTGCCCAGTCCCCCACTAAACCATGTCCCTGAGTGCCACATCTATCTGTCTTTTGAATACCTCCAGGGGGGCTGGTGACTCCACTCCTTGCTGAGGGTGCACTTGATCCCCTCATCCAGATCATCAGTAAAGATATTAAACAGTCCTGGCCCCAATACTAAACCCTGGGGAATACCACAAAGCCTGGGACCAGACACCAAGTGGATTTAGCTCCGTTCACCACCACTCTTTGGAGTCAGCATCCAGATAGATTTTACCAAGCCAAGAGTAAGAACTGTCTGGAGTAAAAGACTTGAGTTAAAATGGGATATCTGTAGAAGCTTCTGGTATTTGTGGATACCAACACTTATGCCATAACCCCCCATTCTTTGCATGAAGTTGTTGTTTAATTGGAATTAAATCTCAACTGACAGACTGTGTCCTGACATCATATTTTAGGATTAGTCCTGTCCTTGCACAAAGATTCTTTTTCTTTTTTTCCCCATTGAAATTACCTGTGACTTGTGGGCTGAGAATCTCTCTGCACGCTCTGTGCCTGGCACAGGGGTATCTGGGTGGTGTGGGCACTGTGGCACTGCTGAGGTGTACACAGCACACTGGGAGAGCTGTTTTGTGTAGCCTGCAGGCAGCTGCAGTGCTAATGGTGCTGCTCAGCTGTGACTAAGTGATTGCAGCCTGCAGCACACGCTTCAAATAGTTATTTGAGAAGAGTTGAGCCAATGGACACTTCAGGAGGGGAGTGCTTGGGGGACAGCTTGGAAATGGTTATGTTCCCCCTTTTCCTTCAGATGGGATAAATCCCATGTTTGAAAGAGAAGACTTAAATGTGAGAGAAATCAAGCCACCCCTGACAGAGTCCTTTCTTGTTACCTGCAGCAGATGCCCTGTGAAAGTTGGCTTTCCCTGGGGCTCTGCCAGCACCTTCATTTAGTGATTCCTTCTCACTCAGCATGTCAAGCTGATCCCTTAGATCTGTGCAAAAGTCCATGGCCCTGCAAAACATAGCTCCTTGGTGAAACCTTTTGTTCAGGAAAAAATTAAATCAATCCCTCAAGCTCTCTATTTGCTGCATTTGGAGTTTGCCCTTTGCTGTGTGAGTGTCTGTGCTGCTAGGTGCCCTGGGCTGTTGCTGCTGGAGGCCGTGCTGCGCAGTGTACTGAGGATTACTGCTCTTCTCTTTCCACAGGCAGCAGTTTTGATTGGTTTAGATTTCTGGAGCCTGAGGCTGCCAGCACTCCTAGTCCCACAGGGCACTTCACTTGTTAGATACCAGTTAGCTGAGTCGTTGTTCATTATCTCCTTTTCTTGCAGGCTGTGAATTTTTTAAGGACTACAAAGACCGGGATTATACAGCTGAAGGTCTCATATTTAACTGGAAACAGGTACATGGATGTTACAAAATGGAGAGCTGTGTGTTTTACTGGGCTTAAGTCTTGCCTCCCAGTTCCTGGTGATGATGTGTATGTCATGTGCTTATTTCTGATCACAAGGAAGAAATCAACAGGACAAGCAAAACAGATAAAGAATGTGCTAAATTACTGACTGTAAAATTCACATGTAAAACAAATGAATCATTATCCTGAAGTCTAGGATGCTTGACCTCTCATGGATGGTATGGGTTGCTCCCAGTTTTGAATTCTGACCTTATTGATAGCCTTGGTTCTCCGTTCTTTCTTCATACTCTGTCTCCTGCTGAGGGAATAGTTGAGTGGGCCAGTCTTACAGAAATTCAGAGACTAATATGCCCAGCTTTCACTGTTAGGAGCTCATAAAAAGCTCTTTTTGTCCATTAGTCCTTCCAATAGTCTGAGTTTATTCTTACATCTTCAGGATTTTGCATCCAAAGATGCTTTGCTGAGATGTTTTATTCTCATGCACCATTTGGCATTTGTTGTCTTGTTTTATTCTGGAACTCACTCCCTTCAAGTCACAGCTTTTTCTCTGACCAACTGTGTTTGGGTTTTTTACAGGACTATGTAGATGCTCCATTAAGTATCCCAGTCTCTCTGACCCAATCTCTGAATATTGATTGGAGTGAGTACCAGGTGAGCAAAGTGGATGTCTCTGTGGGAGGTCAGGGATGTATTCAGGAAGGATCAGGAGATATTTGAAATCTAACTTGCTCCTATTGCTGTAATCTGGCTCACTTCATAGCATCGCAGTGGGGGTGAGGCTGCTTGACAGTTCAGAACAGCAGTGGAAATCCTGTACCCAAAAGCTCCGTGGCTTGCTGTGCCCCGAGGCAGCTGACTGTAAAGTCAAACCTTTTCCTGTAGCTTTCAAAAATGTGCAATCCATTAGGGAGATGGGTTGCTAACAAAGGTAAGGAATGAGACAGGAAACAGAAAGCAGTGTTACCTGTTCTCCGTCTCAGCTCTATGTGGACAGACTGCCTTGGCTGTGGGAAGTCTTGAGAGAGGTCAGCCTTTTCTGTGAGCAAGCTGAGGGACTGGGCACCTACTTCTTGGGTATACAAAGTGCCTTCCTATGGGAGAGGAGTAGAGGATCATAACTGACCGTGGCAGGTCTCCACTCCTTCTTATGGACAGCATGGCAAACAGTAATTGAACTCTTCTCTTTGCTCAAGCTTCAAAGTCTACCTTTGTTCACACCAGGGAGTGTCACTTTATACTGCTGATTAGTATGCTCCATTTCAGACGTCAGTGGGTCTACCAGGTTTTGTGGGGAGTGACTGTGCTGGAGCATGACACGTTAGTGTACCCTGTGGCTGGAAGCACCACAGAATCAGCAGAGCTCCCTGTGCTGGGCCAGTGTTTGTTGTCAGTGACTGTTTAAGTGCCAGCATAAGCGGAATCACAGAAAAGTTGAAGCAGAACTAATAAAACTACGGCTTGTGTATGGCTAGAAACTTGTTCACTAGAATACTGAGCAGCCAGTATTTTAAAAAGGATATTAAGAATTGAAGAGGATGTAATAAATAGATGCAGAAATTATTTGAGGCCTGAAGAACATGCTTCATTCAAAACTGAAGTTCTCAGTCTAGTTAATCACTGAGGTGATGGAGGGTTGACTTGATTAATGTGTAAGTGCATTTGTAGGGAGAAAATAGTAATTCTAAAGCACTCTTCAATCTGGGGAAGAAGAGCTGCACAGGAAGCTGTATCTGCGTCTGAAATCAGGCCTTCAGATAAGGAAAAGCAGTCTTGCATGTTAGTTTTGAGGATAATCTGGTGAAACATGCTGCCAAAGGAGTAATAAGCTGTCACCCCTATTTGAGATGCTTCTCTGGGCAAAGATATTGTCAAGTGCAAGCTTCAGGCTTTGCATGGGGCAACTGAAGAAAACTTACCTGTTTGCGATGTAGGAAGATCAGACTGGATAATTGGATGATGCCTTCTAAAATAAGCAGAAGATGGATTGAATTGGGCAGATAAAAGATTTTGTAATTACGTGGTTTTCTGCAGGGTAACTGTGTTCCCTGTTTCCCTAGTGTTTTGTGGCTCTGCAGGCTTCATAGCTGGGCAATATGTTCTTTGTGTGACAAAGAACAGTGTGGTTACACACAGATGTGCACACTTGCAAGCACATGGCAAGGGTTCTGTTGCTTGTGGTTACGTCACTTATACAACTAACACTTTTGCCATTACATGTGTCCCACTCTGCTTTTTCCTTGCCAATGCTATTTCATTTCCCTTGAGCTAGTCGTGAATCTGATCAAACTACTGAAAATTCCCTGCATCTGCTCATGATGTGATGGTCAAGTGACAAGCTTGGGCTCATTCTGATGTTCTTCACCTGTATGTCCTGTAGTACAGTTCTCTGAGTTCAGAGCCCTTCTGTAGTTCTGCTCCTTGGGGGTTACTGGAGAAGTCCAGTGCCTGTCTGGAGGGTGGGTGAGGGTCATCCCTCTGCCAGCAGCCTGCTGAGGGCATTTTCAAGGACCACAGAGTTTTGAGCAAAGCGCTTGGGTTGTGGGAGCAGGCTGCTGGCCTTGGCCTGCACAGCTCATTGTGCTGCTGGTGTTGCACATGTGGCTGGAATGTGGCTCAGCCACTGGGTAAAGTGCACATGTGCAGAACTGGGTCAATGCTCTGCAGGTGTTTGCTGCCTCTCTGAGTATGGGCTGCTTGGAGCTTTGGGGCTGCAGGCAAAGCAGTTCCTCTGAGAGCCAGAGGCTTTTTATTATTATGGCCTTTTATTGTTTTATTTGCCTACCTGGTATCTTCTCCCAGAGTGCCTTTTGCAGAGAATGAGGGGATTGATACAAAGGGGAAGTCTGCCACTTTGAGGAATGTCCACGTGGTTATTTCTGCCTTGCTGCTGTTCTGGATAGAGCAGCTCTGAACTGCAGAGCTGCTTTTTGCTGTAGGCAGACCCTTACCATCAACATTCCTCTTTCTGCAGAGCTGGGACCTCGTACAACAGACACAGAACTACCTGAAGCTGCTGATCTCCATTATCAACAGTGATGGTAAGGCAAGCTCCTTGCTCCCAGCAGTGTAACTGGAGCAGTCACTGTCCCTGGAAGAACAGCTGATGGTATTTGTGCCACTGTGGAACAACTCCCAGTACAGAAGTCACATTTAGTTCTTTCCCTTCAAAAGAGGGCAATGGTCGTACCATCTCAAAACTCCAGCTCCCCTCTTAGAGAAGGACTTGCTGATTCCTTGAAAACCCTTTCTTCCTAAACATGAAGAGATATATGAAAATTTAGCCTGTTGTTGTACTACTCTAAACCTAAAGAGAAGGAATATTGTGTCTGCTTTTTGACTCTTGCTCTTGTTTTGCTGGTTACCTGTGTTTTGTCTCCCCAGCACAGGATCTCATTTGGTGCCTGTTTAAGAGCCCCTTCCACCCCCTTTCATCACAGACACCCAAACTCTTTGAAGAGTGTCTGTTGCCCTATGTGGCATCCCATTCCCTCTGGGCACTGTGACCTGGCACTGATGGATAGCCATGCCAACTATACTCTCCGGCAGTAGCTGTGTTGGGGCACACTGCAGTTTTCTGTAAGGTCTAGGATTTGTGCCTTGTGTGTGCCTCTGCTCAATGTGCAGCAGGAAGGTTAGTGAGACTGAAAAAAAATGTTCATTTGAAGCTGCTTTCCCATCAGTGTAGCAATAGATTGTGATAGTGGGTTACAGCTGGGTAGGTGTATGTTCAGGGTAGGAAAGTGATGTTCTTAGCTAATGATTCTGTGTCCTGAGCAGCTGTCAGGACCAAGACAGCACATCAATTGGTGCTGCTGACAACCCAGGACACTGAGCAATTTGTTGGCTGCTGTATTTAAGACAGAATGTTCTGGCTGAGCTCTGGTCTTGAGCCTGGGCTGTGGGTACAGAGAGTAGCTTGTCTCTACAGATTTGCCATAAAGAAATTATTGCTCTCATTGCAACACCCTTTTTTCTCCTGCTCCTTCCTACCCCTGGAGCAGACGACAGTGGGCTCCTGGTGCACTGTATATCCGGCTGGGATCGAACGCCTCTCTTCATCTCCTTACTGCGTCTCTCCTTATGGGCTGTGAGTACCTGCTGACTTCTGTTTCTGGGGCTGATTGCTTGGAGGGATTAGGGACTGTCCCCAGGAAGTGGTGGTGGAGCTGTTCATGTTCCCAGTGTTCCTCTGGACATGCTGTCACAGGCAGGTGGAAGAAGATGGGCACCCTGGATCACCATGACAGTTTTCAGCAGATTGTGAATTCCCAAGTTCTAGTCCCCAGGGCTGCTGCCTGAAGGCTTTGTCATTTGCTTTGCAGGATGGGCTGATCCACACGTCCCTGGAACCATCTGAGATTCTCTACCTGACAGTGGCCTATGACTGGTTTCTCTTTGGGTAGGCATGATAAGTTTTACTCACATGTGCATCCCTGTGCAACAAGGGAGAAGCCTTGAGAGGTCAGCTTTGATGTTTGTTCACAGCCAGAGGCTGATGTTTGAGCAGCTCCCAATGAGCTGGGACAAGAAGGGCTGGTGCCTTTTTTTTTTTTTTTACTTGAGGGCTCAGGCTGTGCTTGACAGCTTGTACTCTTCTGCTGCTTCTGGTGTGTGACTGAGTTTCCCTTGCTCTCTTTCCAGGCACATGTTAGTTGATCGACTCAGTAAAGGAGAAGAGGTGAGTGTTGGGTCTGGGGCAGTGGCTGAGCACTGCTTTGTGTTCTTAGGATATCTGTTTATGGTAGCAGCATTCACTGCCTGCTCCAGTAGTATCAGTGGTGTGGCTGGACTCTAAAAAGATTGTTCAGGTGCTAGAAATATGAGGTAAGAGCCTTGCCCTATCACTTTGTGATGCATAAGTTGTGGGGTTACATCTCTCTCAGGCTACAGTTTTATTGGGGGGTGTCAGTCCTGCCAGTTTCTCTCCTGTGCCATTAGTGTTCAGGCCCCACACCAGAGAGTGCTAGGACTTGCTGTTCAGCTCAGCAGTGAGAAGGATGCTTAAGGTGTGTGACTCCTTGAAAATAAAGCTGGATGATCTTGTGTGCTTGTCCTGAGTGCCAGCCCCCCTGCCTGTATGCTGCAGCTGCACGTGGCTTGCATGCCATCACAAGCTGATGGAGCAGTGTGTGAATTTGGTGGGATGTGTCTGGGTGCACATCTGGGTCTGGGACGCACTTAAAATTAGTGGAAGTAATTATCTTCAAAATCTTTCACTGTTTAACAGCAAAAAAAAATGTTGCCCTGACTACAGTTGCAGTATAGTGCACTATCATTTCTGAATAGAAAAGAGGTGGGGTGTGTGTCTAACCCTGTTGCTATTCCCCTGTTCCTCAAACTCTCCCCTTACTAAGGAATCTTCTGTCTTCAAACAGCAGAGACAGGACCCTGGCCTATTTTCCATCTTTCAGGGGAAGAGAATCCCCTGAACGATTTAGTATCATTCCTCCTATTCATTCTTTCCCTGGGGTTCTCCTGGCTCAAGCCTGAGAGCTCTGCTCTGGTGCATTCTTGGTCATGGGTGGAGTCAGTAGCTGCATCAGGAGAGGGGATGCCTGGCTGCTTCTGGCACTCCCAGCTCCCCACTTCTCCCAGGAGAAGGGCACAGCTCTGCACGGGTAGTGAATGATGCAGAGCAGACTGGGGTGTGGCAGGGCACGAGCTCAGGGCCACAGATGCTGTAGGTACCTCATGCTTCCACATGTGGGACTGGTCTGCTGCTGAGGTGGAGCATGTGGCTCTAACCATGCGAGTCCTGCTGGGTTTGCTGCTTACCTGGGGGTATAAGCAGTTGCTGCCATCTTTGTTCCATTCTGCACTGATGGTATAAGTACCTGCTGTGAGCAAGGCATTGATAAGGAGACTTCTTGTTCCCCTTCCTTTCTGAGCCTCCCTGTGGTGGGGAGCACAGGGGCAGTTTACATGGAAGATAAGGCCCAGGATTGGATGGTGGCAGCCCATGGCACACTGGAGGCTGATAGCTGCAGATTTTTTGCTATCTCCTTCCTGCCAGCATCTCCTCACCAAGATAAGAGGCTGCATGGAGCCTTGGGTTCATTCCTGAACCGCTCTTCTCTTTCCTTTACTCAGATTTTCTTTTTCTGCTTCAATTTTCTGAAGCACATCACCTCTGAGGAGTTCTCTGCTCTGAAGTCACAGAGGTAAGGAGCCTGTGCTTGCTGCTGCATGGGCTACAGAGCCAGGAAGCTTGTTAGTGCTGCTTCTTTGGGGAGATGGAAGCCCTGGTGTCCTGGCCCAGTTTTCTTTAATTTATTCTGCACTCTGAAGGCTGCAAAATGGGGCCAAGGCTTGTGAGGTGCCACGTTGTGCTCTGAAAAACTGTCCATGCTGACGTGTGCTCTCTGCTTAATGACTGTCCGTGGCTGCTTTAGCACGGATGAACCCAGAGATGTGTGCTCTGGCTCAAGCAGGCTGCACAGCAAGCTCCACCAGGCACTGGTGGGCACAGAGGGGTGGCTGGTTTTTAATAGACTGCCCAGCATAAACCCTTCTTATTTCAGGAGGGACAGGAAGAAGCAAAGCCCACCCTGGATGCTCTGAATAAGCACATCGTGTGCAGTGTTGCTTGTTGCCACCTTCTCTCAAAGCACAGGGAGTTTGGGTTGGGATTGTTAGGAGTCGGGCAGTGCACGCTGGCCCATCCTCTCCCCTCTGTTCCTGCATAGATAATTTGCCACTACTCTGATCTGCTGGGTGTGACAGAGACCTGGCTGTCGCCAGCCTCCACACTGCCCTGGAGTATGCCTGAGGTAACTTTGTCTTTCCTTCCCCAGAAGGAAGAGTTTGCCACCTGGCTTCACCCTGGAAGAGATCTGCATGCTCAGTGAGTGCTGCTGTCAATCATCAGTGCCCCTGGGTGCTGCTAATGGTTCATTACTTGTAGGTTTGAGTTTCCATCTTCAGGATGACCCCAGATGGGCATGCTGCCCATGGGGCCTTGGAAGAACACAGGGCACAGGGAAGTGTATTGCTTAAAGGGAGAGAAAGTGAATGAAACCAAGCTGGTCTTCAGGTAGCTCTGTTTTCTTCTCTCCAGAGCAGAAAGACCGAGGCAGCACCACAAGCCTGAGCAGTGACTTCTCCCTGGGGATGGAAAGTTCCCCTGGAGCAGCTGGGAGCTTTACCTATGAAGCAGTGGAGCTGATGCCAGCAGGAGCACAGGCTCAAGCAGCATGGTGAGGAGATAACCACTTGGTGCACTGAACAAAAGGGGCTGTCTCCGGGCCTGATAGAAAAAATATTTCTGAAGTGTCTTGCCCTCCAAGTTTGCTCTCTGTGTGGATTCCTTACAGTGGGGGGAGGAATTTGGCTGTCAGAAGATTTGCTGTAACTTGTACCCCAGAGCTTCTGCACCAAAAAATGGAGGCCCGCCCATGTTAAAAGGCTGTCAGGCTTCTGCAGGGATGCTTCTAAGTTTGTACATTGTTTCATTTTCACCAGTTGCACTGTTACACTTCATCCACAAAGAATTTCATTACTTTTAAAAGATGGTTCCAAACTACCAGAAAAATTACATTTGACAGCAGCCTCCCCAGGGTAAAGTGGAGATGGTTTAGCTGCCCTAAAATGAAGCTTAATCAGAGTTTAGGAAAGGCATTATATGTGGGGAGTGTCTGCAGTTAGTGGCAGCTGGACTGGGTGGCTGTTAGACCCTCTACCAGCATGAGGCATGTGAGCTAAAAGCAGGTTCCTGCCTGAAGCACTGCTTAGAGGCATTTCCAGGGGAGAACACAGAATTTTCATTACTGCCTCTTGATAGAGGGTCACTTGCCTGGGGATGTCTGGAAGTGGGGAAAGTGTCTGGCAACTCTGCTGTTCTGGGACAGGTGTTGGGCTTGCTTGTGGAGTTTCTGGTGCTGTGGGGATTTGAGAGCCTTGCTGTAGGGTTGCCCCTCTCAGTTTAATTTTTCTCTCCTCTCCCTTAGCACATGTGAGACACTACTTTTATATTGCAGTTATTTTAAATTAAATCTGGGTTGTGCTAGAGGCATTTGAAGTCCTCTGGGACTGAGCTTGCAGCCATGCTAGTGGCAGCAGCCTTTCTAAAGCACATTGTATATTCAATTTAAAGTGCTGAGAAGGGAAAGAATATCCCTGCAGAATCACAAAATGGAGATGGAGAGTCCCAAACTCTTTGCCAAGTGAGCAACATGGAGTCCTCTAACACACAAGAGCCTACCTATCCACATCAAAGCAACTGCATCAAGTGGAGAACAACTTCCCACTTGCAGGGCTGCAGGGTAGTGAGCTGGAAGCATTTACGTTGCTCTGAGTGCTCAGGACATGCAGACAATTCTGCTGCACAGCACCTATGTGTGCTTTTTACAAGATGTGAAGTGACCAGAGCATGCTGGAGGAGATAGCTGCACTGTGTGAATCAGATTTTGCAATGTGTTTCCTAACTCTGTGTTGCTTTTAAGCATTTCTGTGGGATACATTAGGCTGTGTTGGGGCTAGCAGCTGCTCTGCAGGGGTGGTTTGGGCTGTGCTGGGGGCCATGAGCTTGGGAAAGGGGAAGGTTGTGAACCTTGTCATGAGTGCTCAGTGAGGAGACTCGTCATGGATGTTTTACAGAGCCACAGCAGCCTGCAGTAGTGTGGAGAATTCATAGAGCTTGCTAAAAGCTGGATGAGCTGAGCATGAGGGGATGTGCTTTGTTGTGTTGCCCTGAAAACAGGTGGCCTCAGAGTCTCTGTACATGGAGAGGCATTTGACTTTTAGCTATTCAGACCTGTTTCTGCAGGCTGTACTTGGAGATGTTGGCAGCTATGATAACATGAGATGAATAAAGCTTAAAGAGAGGCTGTGGTGTGATGTTTGAGGGTGGACACCCTTCAAGAAATGAAGAGAGGATATCGCACTTTCCACTGTACAATGAGCCTGTCTTTAGCTGCGCTTGCTGACAGTGCTTGAGATCTCAAAGCTGAAATGCCCTTCCATGCTTTAGGAAGAATAACATCTTTTCCCCTGGAGTTTGTTTGCTTTAGAATTTTTCATTTTTACTTTTGTACATAGGGAAGTCTTTGTCCAATTCAGTGTGGTCTCGGAAGGGGACAAATTCTTAGGACTCTTCCAGGGGAAAAACAAAACCAAACAGGTGACATAAGAAGGAAAATCTGAACGTAGAACAGCAGTGATGTGAATTAGTCCCAAATGTGTACTTGTTTGGCATGTAGTAGGATGGTACCATGAGCTGATGCAGCAATGGACAGTGAATCACAACTGAGTCTGAATGTGCTGGCTAGGAAGGAAGCCAGAGCAGTTGGGGCTGTCAGCATAGACAGAGAGAGAACTGAAGTGTACCTGCATGTGGAGTGACTGGAAGCTGTCAGCAAGTGGCCAGAAGTGTGGTCAGTGGTGCCCAAAGGGAATTGCTAAAAGGGAAATAGCACTGGCAGTGTTTCCCTGCCGCCCTCGGTGTGCACGAACGCCCACCTGGGCTGATAGGCACTGCGGAGTTGGAGCAGATTGAAATGGTCTTTCCCTGCTGGGAGGCCCCTTGCTCAAGGCATTTTTGCTGCTAGACTAAACAAAGCAATCGCTCTGTGTGTGTGGGCTGATGCATTCTCCCGTCTCTGATTTCCAGGTCACGTGGATAGTGATCTATAAAAGCATGGGCTAAGATGGGTTGAGCTCAGTGTACCCCTCCCTGAGCGATTGCCCGTGACTCATGGTTCCTTGGGAGGGAGGAGGGCGGGTTCAGTGCAAATAAGAGCTTGTAGCTGCCGGGCTAAACTCCAGCCTGTGGTGGAAAGGCTTCCTACTTGGAGTACATACAAAAGTCAGCTTTCTCACCCACGTCCTCTATCCCTCAGGAGGAAGAGCCATGCATCGTCACCACAAGCCGTCCTCTGGAGCAGAGCACAGCAGTCTGAAGACAGGTTGCCTTCCACAGGGATGGTTGAAGTCAAGTCCTCCAGCTCCTCCTCATCAACCCATTCTGATAACTTCCTGAGGATTGGAAGCAGCCCACTAGAAGTGCCCAGATCCAGGTGAGATGGAATGGAGCAGGGCATTTCTCAGCAAAACAAGTGTCTGGTAATGGGAGTGCAGGGCTGCACTTATGTCGCTCTGGAAACACTGGAGCACCTGTGTTTGTATCTACGGACAAACTTTGGGGGGCCTGTTCCTCTCTAGTCTGACCTTGTCTGAAGTGCCCATTAAACACAGACACTCCTGCCTGAGCCCCTAGAGGAGAGAGGAACTGTGCTGAAAACAGCCAGCTGTCTTATGCCTGTCCTCAGCGCATGCCTCAACGCTGAGCTCTGACATCTCTGCATCTTGCATGCTTGCAGCTCACAGCATTTTCTCTGTCTTAATACGTCCACCGGGGTTTGAAATGGCTGTGGTGTTTGGGGAAGGAAGCTTTTCAAACCAAGCAGACCTCACTCTGCATCTGTCCTGTCCCTTTTTCACCTGCTGACCCTCATGATGACACAGCTTGGAAAAAACTGGGTGCTGGTGGCAAGCAGAGGTAGGAATCTGCTGGGAGCAAGCTGCAACCACTGTGCCAGCACAAAGGATTCTGCCCAGAAGTCTGTGTTCCTGCTGGGGAATGGGGACCCTGGACCTGAGCCTAATGTCACACCATAACAAGGGCACCCTTGTGGAGTCTGACACTGCGATAGGGCAGAGTCGAGCAGTGAGCTGGCCTAGGGAAGAAAGAACAGAGCCTGTGGAGCAAACATCATGTGTTTAGGCCAACATGGAATAAAGAGACTCTGCGATAAGAGGCTGCTGTTAACAGCGTCAAATGCTTGTGTAGCCTCTGCAGGTTTTCTGATGAGTCTTCTTCAAGTGATTCTGAATCAGCCACCAGCCAAATCTGAGTGCTCTCTCATGATATGGAAAATAAAATGACAAACAAGTAAAGCATTGAAAATTTATAAGACTTTAACAAGTGTCTCTCAATTCCAGAGAAAAGCCCCAGTGTCTGACAGTTTTCAGAAATGATGCTAACTGTTCTCCCCAGGGAAAGACATCAATAGGAGGGGTTTGAATTATTGCTGGGGCCCACCTCTGCATCTTCTGTAAGATGAAAAGAATCTCCCAAGAAAATACAGGAAAGAAAACAGCTTGTCATGGGAGCTGCTTTGTTCTCAATGGTAGTGCCACAATTCCTGCGTGTGGTCCCATGCCATTCCCAAGGCCTGACAGGCTGTTCAGTGCTTGCTTGTAGCAAGCTTGCAGCAGTGTCAGGAGGAAGCAGCTTCAGCCAGACTGCTCTGCAAGAGCAGAGAAGAAACAGGAGTAAGCAGAAGAGCACCACAGTGAGGGTTAGGGATGCCTTACCAGACACTGTCACGGGTTGTAGTTTGAGTTCTAAGCATGGTATGTTTTCTCCTAAAAGAGTTTCTGTCATTCCACTTGGCCTTTGGTCTGCCTGCTTCAGCTGTGGTAGTCCGAATTGGTCTGATAGATAACACAGTCCTTTTAGCCACCATTTTCTACCCTGAGAGAAACAATGAGTCCCATTTTGGGTGGAGGACTGTTATGGAAGGAAGAGGTAAATTCTGTCTCTTCACCTCCTGAAAAATTGTGGTACTAAGATGGAAAAGCAGTAGCACAGAGACTGATCAGGATGCCAAAAATACCTTTATTCCTGCAGTGCTGCTGGCAGGTCAACACCTAAGGCTCTTGAGATGAAGAAACCACTGTACTTGACTTCCTAATCCTCTGTTTGTGTGGCCATAGCAACAAAACACTTTCCTCAACTGCTGCTGCAGTGGTTAAAATGGTTGCTTGTGAAATGCCAGCAGGTATTTTTCAGGTAGTTCAGGTTAACAGCCCAGTTCAGGTGCTGGCAGGCAGGGGAGCTCTGGAGGGAACAGAAAGGCAGGTCAGCAGGACGCAGGAGCAGGGCCTGGGAGGGGGGAACTGGGCTGCCTTAAAAGAAGGGGTGACAAATGCCCAGTCAGACATTAGGAGCCAAGCCTCTCTGGCCAGGCAATGTCAACAGGCTGCTGTTGTCACATTACCAGCCCATCTTGTGAACCTTGCTCTGATCCAGAGATCCTGGGTACCTGTAAATCCCAGAATGGTTCTTGGTAGGCAAAGCAGTACAAAGGCAATTCCTGTCAGTCTTTCTGACTTATTCCAATATGACGGTAAGATCACATCTGCGGAGGACAAACATACAGGAGAATATTGCAAAGACTATTTGCAGAGTAGGACAAGGTGCTGCTTGTTCTGCAGAGAGCTCTGAGTATGGCAGTCAGTATGCCTCAAATTGAACACCCTGAATACAACGGGGTTGCAGTTTGCAAACCTTTTCCTGTATTTGCATTTGACGCCAGCAGCCTAAGCATCCCATGACACTGCAGAAAAATTCTCTATCTGTCTCAGGGATTTAGCATTGTCTACATAGCACTAATGTGGATTAGCAGCTGGATAATCTTTGGTTGAATGTACTTTTGCTAAGTCAATTAAACAAAACCCAAAGTACTGTGATCTAGAGACTTGAGATCTGGAGGAGTTTGACCAGCAGCCACAGAGAACGCCCTTACTTAAGGGCTGCAGGTGGCTTGGCTGTGAGTTTGGAAGGAGCAGAGTGGGAGAGAGAACCTGCTGCCCCTTGGCTTTGGCTGTTTTGTTGGTAGTGAGAAGACTGTGTGCACTGTCTTGCTCCTTACTCACTCAGAAGGTGTATCTGCAATGTGACAGCTTGGGGTAGTGACCGCAGCAGGAGAGGAATTGTTTACAGGAATGTTTTCTGGAATTATTGCACAACCATGCCACAAAATGGGCTTGCTGCCTGGCACATGATGATGTGCTGCAATCAGAAATGGTGCTCACAGAGAAGGGGCTGCTCGGGCACTGTCCCAGCCTGTAGATAACTGCCTGGGATTCAGCCAGGGCTCACAGTTCTTGGCAGGGTGCTATACTCCTTGCCAACATTTCCCACGCAAAGGTGGGAAGGGCTGCCCTTTACTCCAGGCTGCCACAGTCTGCCTGTACATACAGAACCTACTTAATGCTTTGGTTTGAGGCAAGAGCATATGCTGGCAAATGAGCTGCTTCCCAAATAGTCCTAGGTGTGTGGAAATACGTCAGGTGAGCGGGGGCAGCATGGAGCCTAGCTATTGGCACTTGGCACTCCTCTCAGTTACGTATTAAGAAAGGGAAGGATCCCTGACTGTTGCTCTGCCTCCAGTATTGACTTCTCTGGCAGGCAAGCGAGTGTCCATGTGCTCTGAAATACTCTGTCTTGTGTAGCACCTTGCACTGACCTAATTAAAAGGAACCATTCCAGGTTAGGAGCTGCCAGTTTATGGCCTGCAAGAGGTCCCTTCTTGTGTGAAGGAGCAGCTTGCAGCTCATCTCTGTTTTGCTGATCTAATTTAGTTAATCTTGCACTTTTGAGGGAGTTTCTTCCCACTCATGGACCTGAAGAGGTGGGTGTGTGAAGCTAACTTTGATTCTTTTTCTGTCTGCCATTAGATGTCTGTGGCAGAAACAACGACTTGAAGACTGGCTGTATCTCATCTCCTCTAACCGTGTCAGCTTTGCTGTTGTTGTCCGGCTGCTCCCCGAGACTCTATGCTGCCCTCGCTCCCACCCAGCCTCTGGCATGGCTGTCATGTATTGCAGGCATGCTGTTCTTAAAGACTTGGGAACTGGTTCTGGTGTCCCAGCAGTTCCATCTTGTTCCAAGGGCCTCCCAGAAGCTCTTCTAGGGCCACTGCAGTAAGACTTTACAAGAACTATTCAGGACAGAAATTACAGGAAGACTTTGACCTCTAGCACTGACTGGATTGCATTGGGGTGCAGTCACCCCAGACATCTAGTCTTGGTCTCAAGCCAAACTCAACTGTTAAAAAGCTCTGCTGCCATTGCAGCAGAACACAAAATTTTCTGTGCTGCATCTTCCCAGGCTTGGCCCCTGCTGTCTCTTGAGGCTGTTCAGGATGTTTATTGATTGTGATGTTTCCTCAGGAGCCTCCCTTGAGCAGGATTGGGGATAGAGGGCAAGATCTGCCACAATATCTTAGCTCTGCTGGCCAGGCTCAGATCTCTGGCCCAGGAAAGAAGTTACAAAATTACCTAGACTCATTGCAGAGTCGATCAGCTTATTCAATTAGTCAATAAGTGTTTGTTCTGCTGCCTGGAGGCAAGATGCAGAATTGACTGCCTTGAACTCCTAGACCCCAGTGTTGTTACATTAGATGAAACCTTACAAAGTTTGCACAGCTGCTTGACAGGGTTGGGGACCCCAGGAAGGGCTGGAGGACTAGAGAGTCACCAAGTCAGTCTTGCAGGAGATACACAGTGCTTTTTTATCAGCCTGTCCATGGCAGAATTCAAGAGACTTGAACCACCTCCAAGAGGTGGTGTAAGATCAGTCTAATCTTAGCTGACAGCCATGGAAAGTGACCAGCAGCTGGAAGCTGAATCCACACACCCAAAGCAAAAAACAATTTTCTGTTCACCTCCTTTAGCACAGACTTCTCTGACTGGCATGGTTAACGATATTGAGCACAGGGACATTTTTGCTGTCCCTGGTGCTCTGATCATGGCTTGCCATGTGGGCAGAGTCTCCTGAGCAGGCTCCAGATACTACTCTCCCTTTGCAAGAGCTGCAGAACTCTGCTCTCAGAATTCTTCACCTGGAGATCCTGCTATAGTCCAGGCCTTCCTCTGTCATTCATGCTTGCCCTCTCCAAACCTTTGCTTCTCTCTGGTCGCAAAGTTGTCCTCTGTTCAGCAACTCATTACTTTTTCTGGCAGAATCCTGTCTCTTCCTGTTTTCAGCCCGAGCCTATTGCCTACAGATCTCTTTATTCCTTTAGCTCAATTTTGTGTCACCATGGGTGACAGTCCTGTTTTTCCTGTCTGGCTGTGCTGTGCTCTCAGGGAGGTGACATCTTCCTCTTCACTCTGCACTGAAGCAGCATTCTTCCATGCTTCTCCCTGGCATCCTGCACTGTTCCCACTGTGCTTCCATCGTGGCACTGTGCTGTGGGCCCAAGCACTCTGCCTGCTCTCCTTCACACTGACTTCCTCCACTTTATCTTCCAAAGGCGTGAAGAAAAGTAGATGTCACTGAACAGCTGCTCCCCTTCCCTTACAAATTCCTTGCTTTCCAGGGAAGGTTATCCCTGTCTGATCTCCTGAAGGTCTTTATAATAATGTATGCTTTGCTTTTGCTTTCAGTGAAGTGTATTCATTCTTACTTTGGCATGACAAACCCCAGGAAAAGCACCATTTTGCAAGACAGGGTTCTCCCAATACTCTGACCCTCATTCAGTTCATTTAGCAGCCAAAAAACAAGATCTGTGTGAGACAGGTGAAGCTCTGCTCTTCCTGATTTCTGCTGTCATGTCCTTTCAGAGCCTGAGCTGCCAGACCAGGGGTATTTCCCCCAAACTGCAGCCATGATGATAAGCTGATATGCAGGGAATTGTGTGGCTCCCTTTCTGTGCTTGCACAGCCAGCTCAGGACCACATTTCACTCTGCTCAAACTTTGCTGTATCGATCAGACTAATTAAATGGCAGGCCTGGAATTAGATCAAGATTGCAAATAGGTTTCCTGCTGTGCCTCTCTTCCCACCCTTGCCTTCCAGTCTAGCTCAGGTCCTTCTTGCTGTGGGAGAGCCTGTCTTTCTGGCTGCTCTCCTGGTCCCTTGGGGAGCATCTGCAGTGCGCCACTGCTGTTCTTAGCTGTGAGACAACGTGCAAGTACCTGGCCCAGCAGAGCTGGAGCTGGAGCACTGCTCTCTGCCCAGCAGAACTCAGATAAATTATCCAGAAGATCTTGGTAGTGTGTAATTGAGCAGCTCTGCCACAGGCTGTGCTTCCAGCTATGTACACTCTGCTGTGCAGCAAGGCTTAATAATTGCTTGCTCCCTTGGAAGCCAAGAGCTCTGTTTTTGTCTCAAGTGATTGTGCCCTCTTCTCTGAGATTTTGGAGGGACTCCTCAGATTCACTTACCGTGTTTCATGCTTCTTTCTTTCCTGGTGAGAGATTGCATACATCAAACAATTTTCCTTCCTTGGCTACTTAGCCTGTCTTATAGATGTTTTGTCACCTGCTTTCTGGCACAGCCCTTTCTTTAACACAGAAATGAAGAGATGTTCAGGTGCTGGGGGTGGGTGCCTTGGGCGTTGGCTCTGTTCAGATCTGGTGGTAAATGGCTCAGGAGTGATCTGCTTTCTAACTGCTGCCGAGACAATATCTATAAGTCTTTCCCAGCACTAACCAAGTCACAACCTTGAGCTGCCCCGCTGCCCCGGGATGTGCTAACAGCTACAATAAGCAACAGGGGAATGTCCCTTGTACAGCACAGCTTTCACATCTGTGAAGGATTCGGGGCAGGATGTGCTTGTTCCATCTCACTAATGGGTTTCTCAGTTCTGCATGGTCATCTGCTTCGTGCTGGCTCTCTCCTGCCCAGCTCCTGCTGTGCTCCTGCTGCTTTGTTGGCTCCAGCCAGCTTGGCTGTCCCTTCACTTTCAAAGGAAAGGCTTGGTCTGGGGCCCAGCCCAAGCTGCATGTTGCACCGTGGTCCCTGAGTGTCAACAGTGCTGGCACAGGTGCTGCTGGCCACCCGCCTGGCAGGTCCCTGGCAGCAGCGCCGGTGAAAAGCGTGTGGCTGAATGATCTGACTGATGGCGCCGTCTCCCTCTCTCTCTGCCCCAGATCAGCGGACCATTCTCTGCCCGGATCTTCCGTTTCCACAGACTTTGGCAGCTGGCAGATGGTGACAGGGTGTGGCAGTATTCGGGAGCAGGCAATCCTGCACACAGACGCCTCTCTCCCTTGCAGCTTCCCGGATGAGTTCTCTAGCGCTTGCCTGTAAGTGTCTCAAACCCAGGATGTCTCCTTGGGTCTCTTGGCTGCCTGCGAGCACTGCAACTTTATCGCTCTGGCACTATCAGAGAAGCCTGGAAGCCCATAACAAACTGTTCCATCTTCTCTGCCTTGATGTTTTCTAGCCACAAACTCAGTCCCTGAGCACTCTTTGCTTATGCTGAACATGGAAGGAAAGCAGCACTTTGTCTGCCTAATGACAGGGGAGCTCTTTGCTTTCTATAGGTTTTTCTCTTCTTCCTCAAAGATGCTGAATTTGGGTATAATTGAGTGCAGTTGAGGATTCATGTTTGTCAGGACAGGACCGGTAACCCAGATTTCTTGCTTTTCGATTTTGCTCACCTACATCTCCCCACTAGGGTCCGATCTTTGCTGGAGTAAGAGAAGGACTTTCCTTCTGTAACCCAAATTTTGTCTGGCATTGTGCAGCATCATTTGCAGGTGTCTGGCCAGTGCAGAGCCACAGAGACCCTGTGTTCTGCCACATCCTGCCACGTGAAATGGCTGGGAGGCAAATGTTCCTCCCCAAATAGAAATCCACCTCTGGAAGCTTGCAAAACTGGAGATGTGCTTTAATTGCTGTTAGAGGAGAACCTTGGTTTGTGCCTCCAGGTTGCAAACTCTCCATCAAGAAACTGAAATGGCAGATCAGGGGCTGCTGCTAGCAAGCAGTGCTAGAGCTGTGCTGCCAGATGCTTGGTCCCTTACTGAGATCTGAGTACGTGATTTGGAGGCAGAGGGCAAGCAACATGAAAACCCGTGTCTCCTGTGAGACAGGCTGCCCGCCCTGGCTCTGCATCTCGTGTGGCTGCGTGCTGTGCTGCTGAACAGAGCAGAGCAGCTGCCTTCAAGTTACAGTGAAGCTACAAGATCCATGAATTGGCAGATGAAAACATGGCAAGAGATGTCGGACATGACCTGGCCAGGATTTGTTCTTCTTTCCTGAGGACACACTGAGCTGCTCCTGCAGTAGTTGGGAGATGGGCAAGGCAGAAGGGACTGAAGGATGGGCGTCTGAAGAACAGTGACTGCTTTACTGTGTCCTGAGCCTGGCTGTGCTTGGTCACTGCTGATCACCGGCAAATTGTTGCTGCCCTTGGAGTTGGATCCAATGTCAGAATAGGGAATTCAGTAGAGAAATATGAATCAAAGTTGATAGGCCTTAGGCTCATGCAGTTTGGAGAGTGACTTCTTAGGGCAGTAGATTCAAAAGGAGGGGAACAGTGGTGGTGCTTCTCCTGTGGGTGCTCTGCCCTGTTCAGCTATTCACTAAAGCTGTGAGTTGCTTGGAGGCTGGGGAGTGCTCAACTGAAAGTGCTGGGACCAGGCCCTGCATTGAAAGAATGAAGAGTTCCCGGTGCTGTTGTGTTGAGCCTAACCCAGAGCCCCCACCCTCTCTCTCCTCTGCATCAGCCCTGTTTGTTCAGGACTCCATTGTGGTTTTATCCCAGTTTTTGTAACCCGACACAGTATGAATTTTTTTTTCTTTTAATTCCATTTAAATTCCCACTTTGCATCTTCACTGGCAGCAGCTTGATGAAGGTATGTTTTTCACAGCCTACTTCTTGTGCTTGTGTGGGGCTTGTCAGGGCTTACTTCGAGCTGGGGCTTTGACAGCCTCCTCTCATCCCGCACCCCAAGCTGCAGGCGAGCGGGCAGGCTGTAGGAAGTGTAGCGGGGCACAGCACCGTGCATTTGGCAAGGAAGCGCGACCTGCCTCCGCGGGGAACACTTCAGGGTGAAACGCTGCAGCCAGGCTGCAGGGCTTGGTGTGGAGCAGTGGCTGGCTGCTTGACCCTGTGCCTGGGAGTGTCTCACTCCTTGACACAAACCAAAAAACCCAAATACAAAATCTGCCCTGTAAAGAGGTGTGAGAGCCACAAGACACGGGACCTAACTGCTGCACGCCCTCGCTTACCTCTGCGCGTGACATCTGAGATCGCTGTGCTTGGGTGCAAGCAAGTTCTGCCTTCACGGAGTTTATTTTAAATGCTAGCAGGTTTGTGAGTTCCACGTCCTAATTAGGTTGCCAAAAAGCATCGCTAATGTGTTTAGATATGTTGTTGCCTTTTTTTGCCCTCTGGCTCCTCTTTATTATCAGACACAGTAAACAGCGGCCTGGTTGCCTGCCTCGGCATCGCTTGCTGTTTATAGGCCTCCCACCATATCCTCTTGCTGCTGTTTCCGGACCGAAGCTGTTGGCTGTGGGTGGTTAACACTTCCATTCAGATGAGCTGTGCCAATTTATAGCCAGCCCAGGCGCTGGAAGATTAAAGAGAATTTTTTGTGGGGAAGTTTCGCACTGTGCCCTTGGAGTGACCTTTGAGGAATGTCTTAATCTCTCTGGGAACCACTGGCACGTCCCAGAGGCACCACAGCAAGGATTGGTTTAGGCTGGAGAGCTTGGAGCAGCTGCCTCTGGGCCCCAGTCTTGCTTTCCCCTGCCCCCTTGGCTGAAGTCTCACCTTCCTTCTGCTCTTTTCCCCCTGCCTCTAACCAGGTGTGTGGATCAGCAGGAGAGGAAAGCAGGTCCCCTGGGAAGTCATGCCCTACTCTGCTCCTGTTTGCAGAGAGCAGCCATGCTGGGGAGCAGAAGTAAAGCGCTGCTCACCTCTCCTCTTCTTACAGCTGGAGTGTTCCTTGGGGCTTTTGTCACCTTGTCTGCTCCCTCTCATCCCCATTTCCACAGAGCTGTTTGTGCTGGCTCAAGCACACAGGGCTGGGGCTGGTGGAAGTGAGGGATATTTGCAAATAGGTTGGAAGCAGCTGTCCGGGCACAGCACATGTGGACAGGCTTCATCTGTGTGAGGAGGCGAGGCAGCTGGCATAGGGACTGATGTCAGCACCCACTTGGCCAAAGCAGCACTTTGTTTATGAACTGCAGCCTTATGAGCACCATAGTGGTGGGAGAAGCAGGGGACAGAGGGCTGTGTGAAGGAGGAAACCCTGTGGGGAGCAGGAGACTGAGGCTGCAACTGGCTCCGTGGGTTGGGTTGGATGAGGAGGCAGTGGCACTAGCTGTCACCAGCTCTGGTGGCAAGCGTTTTGGAGCTTGCACTGCCTTAGCCACTGCAGCCCTCTGAGCACCACAGCCCTATGTTAGGAGTGAGAGCTGGGATGTGGAGAGGGATGGCTGCAGTCGCTGACCTCCTCTTCTCTCTCCTAGACTGGTGTCGGCGAGTGACCGTGAGTCCCGGCTGGAGGAAGTCCGTTCTGCCTTTCTGGCAAGCTACAGCCGGACCATCGGCCTCAAGGCCGTGCCCCCCAGCCCCTCAGGGGCCATCGGTGGCCTCCTCGAGCAGTTTGTGCGGGGTGTGGGACTGAGAGGTAGCAGCACCCTCTGAACACGGCGTTCCCCGACCACTGCCTGGAAAACTGGGGCTGGTGCGTCTCGCAGCAGAGTCCTGGGACCTTCTCAGTGCAGGCACCTGCTGCACCCAGTGCCCACCGCCAGCCCCCCCTGCCTGGGCTGAGGGGTGCGGGGTCCTCGGCGAGTCTCTGCAGTAAATGACCCGAGCTGTGCCCTCTCCTGCTCCTGCCTCCTCTCTGGGCTGCGGGCGGGGGGAGCGGGGGCGGCGCGGGGGAGCCGCGCTGCCGGGGGTGCCGCTCACTATAAAGAGCCCGGCCCACTCTTTGCGAGCGTCGGCACCGAAATAACACCGAGCCGAACCCGCGAGGAAGCCCCCGGCGGGGCGGGATGGGGGCTGAGCCCCCTCTGCCCCTGGCTGGGAATC